>CM076571.1:641698646-642298646 GCA_034641835.2 Pinus albicaulis
TATACGTTTTAATTTACTTTATTGCATTCTCCATTATTGTTGTGAAATGTTACACCACTGATTAAATATATGGTGATTAAATATTATAGTCAAGAGATGCGAAATCTGGTGATATGATATAACAAATTAATCCAAACGTCACATCTAAATCCTCTAATAAAAATTAAATTGATATGAATATTTTTATAAGATATGTGTCAACTTTTCATGAATAATGAATTTTAAAAAATCACAATAATTGCACTGTCACACGTCGATGTTTCTAAAAAATACAAAATGAACAATGCACTGATGCGTTTGTATGATAGTCTGCACTAGTCTGTTTCAACAACCTATGGGCACCACAAAAATACCAATACCAATTATGATGCCTTGTGCACTTTAGTCACTGTGTACCAGTGCGTTTGTATGATATTTTGCACCGGTGCATTTCTATGAGCTATGGGCACCGTACAAATACCAATACAAATTAGAAAGCTCGGTATGCTTTATCGACGACTACCACCTAGGCAGTCTAATAGGTGTTAAATTCACTGGTGTGGATTTTCTTTAACCCGCCAGTGCATTTTATAGCTTAATAAGCATGTGTGTCGTATCATCTACAAGGCCTGGTGCGGTTTACCCCTTAACGGTCCTGTGCATAGAAATTCCACTGACCTAGTGCGATTGTCTGGCTGACACACACCGGGTCATTGCTAAATGCCACGAGGTGTCCAAAATGCGTTTTTCGTCCTAGTGCTTGGTAGGTTTACAGTACTGATGCATTGACACCTAATTAGCGCACTGATGAGAAAAATATCCGTAAAAACCTCCAGCCACCCAATTTTTTTTAATTGTGTTGAAATTCCATTAGAAGCTCCACCAAAACCTCTGTTACCGAAAATGGATGTTGTGGAAAATTCCTTTTTGACAACTTTGGCCAATTTTATAACACTAAAAATCACCTTTATAACCTCCGCTAGAGGGTCTTTTCCTTGTAGTGGATTGTTTTCCCTGATTTTTCGTCTTGTGTTTTCTGCCATAAAATCTTATATTCAAGATCTTTTGCCATGGCCTCTTTCACCTATTCTTGGAACTTGAATTCCACATGGTTAATGTATAAATCATATACATAATGCAATTTTCTACTTAACGCATCAGCAACCCAATTTTCTTTTGATGTATTGCATTTCAAAGTCAAATTCGTTTAGGAACCCATTCAACCTGGCCTCACAAGCGTTCAAGCTAGCTTGTTTTAAATAACTGTTCAAGCTACTATGATTTGTTTTCAGCACAAACCTTTTTCCCAATAAGTAGAGCCTCCATATTTTGAGTGTGTGCACCACTAAGGTTAACTCTAGACCATACGTGGAATATCATTGTTCATGATATTTAAATTTCCTAGACTCATATGCCACAACCTTTCCATATTGTGACAAAACCGCTCTTACTCCTTCCTTGCTAGCGTCGGTGCAAACCTCAAACTCTAAATTTGGATCTACCACCTTTAAGACAGGAGTTGTGGTCAAAAATTGTTTTAACTTTTCAAAACTAGTTTGGCATTCACTAGTGCAATTAAACACTCGCCCTTTCCATTGCAAGGAGGTTTTGGGAAATGCAATTTTAGATAATCATTCTATAAAACACTGATAATAGTTGGCTAGTCCCATAAAGGACCATATGTCAACTGCGGTTTTTCGTACGCTCCATTCCATAATAGTCTTTATATTTTCAGGGTCTACTGCTATACCTTCAGTAGAAATAACATGGCCTAAATATTGTATTTTATCTTTGTAGAAATCACACTTGCTGAATTTGGCATAAAGTTGATGGCCTCTCAACATTTTGAGCACTATACACAAATGTTCCTTATGTTCCTCCATATTCCTTGAGTAGATTAATATATCATCTATAAAAATCATAGAAAATTTATCCAATAATGGATGAAATATGCCATGCATCAAACTCATGAATCTTGTTGGTGAGTTGGTTAATCCAAACGGTAAAACCACGAATTCATAATGGCCATAAGGGGTACAGAAAGTTTTTTTATGGATGTATTCAACCTTTATCCTTATTTGATGATACCCAGACCTTAGATCTATTTTAGAAAATACATTTTCCCCCTTTACTTGATCAAAAATATCATCTATCTGTGGCAGTGGGTTTTTTTTATTAAATGTTAATTTATTAAGTCGTCTATAATCCATACACATTCTCATCATACCATCCTTATTTTTGAGGGAAAACATGGGTTCCCATAGGGTGACACACTAGGACGGATATATCCCTTGTCCAACAAATCTTGTAATTGCATTTTTAACTCTATCAATTCAGGCACACTCATTCGATATGGTGCTCATGATACCAGTGTTGCCCCTAGCATTAATTCGATGGTAAAATCAATGTCCTACTTTGGTGGTAGTCTTTCTATGTTTTACGGAAATACTTCCATAAAATCTTTCACCACAGGTATGTTTTCCACCATGGAGGTCTTATCTTTAGAATTATAAAATCCCACTTGAATTTCATAAATTTTACACCCTTTTTTTATGCATTTTCCCAACTTAGATGAAGTAATAGGAGACAACTGAAGTTGCTTTTTAATTCCTTGCAACTCTTGGTGAGTTCCATCTTCAACCTTATACTAAATTATTTTATCCTTGCAGTCTACTAGTGACCAATGCATTTCTAACCATTCCATTCCCAGTAATATATCATAGGAGCCTAAAGGTAGAATATTCAACTAAACCTTTATATGTCAATTTCCAACTTCTAGGGGATAGTTGGAAACTTTGGCATTAACTCTTCTCTTTTCCACAGTGGCTAATTGTACCAACCAAGGATTTTTAAACTTCTCTCTTTGCACGTCACATTTTTCCACTCTCCGTGGGTTTACATAGCTTAAACTGGCACAAGGATCAACTGAAATAGAAAAAAAGTGGGAATACATCTTACCTTCTAGTTCTATCATCGTTGGCTGGAAATCCGCTTGCCGATCCTCAAGTGCAACGTTGATTCTGGGTATCTTTCGTGCCACGTCCTCCACTATGGATGCCTCTTGCACATTAGCTGCAGTTTTGTTTCACCCATAGTGAGGACAATTTTTATAATAATATGCCTCACCACATCCCCAACACTATAATGGATTTTTCTGGATCTGCCCATGATCTTGTGTATTAGATGCTTCAGTGGGTCGTTCCCGTGCTGGCCACTTGGTTCTATGTTGGTTTCTTCCCTACTCTCTATTTTTTGTATTTCTGGAAGAATTCTTAAAATTTCTAGATCTGCTACTTTTAAATTTTGAGTTACTTTTCTGCCCTTTCTTAGGTAGCTAACTCCTTCAAGCCTCTCCTTTCACCTTGGACTATTGATAGCACATACGTGCTTTTCGAATCACATTGTCCATGGTATTTGGGTTTACAAATTCGATTTTCTCTTTCATATGAGAAGGTAGGCTACTTAGGAATCATTGTACTTTGAATTTTTTATCCCTCAAATATGGAACATATGTAATATTCCTAATTAGCTTTTAGCTAGTTGGAATATTATTTTTTGCTTTTGTCATTAAGATAGATGAATAAGAGGGTAGAGAGACCCATAATCTCCTTAGCATGAATTAACCCACTTGTATTAGTTGAATAAAGCACTCTTAGGTGTGAATGGGGGCTAAAGCATGTGGATGGGGTTAAGGTTGACCAAATCAACAACGCTATCATGGAGGTAGTGGAGAGTTATTGGAGGTCAACGCAGTCATAGTGGGAGGGAGTCTCCATGAGAGTAGCATCTTTAATGAGTGGGACCAAGGGTGAGGAGGCTCACAAAGCATATAAAAAAGGGGATGAAAGACATAGAATTCATTCCAAATATTGTTTATGTTTGGTGTTTTATGACTTTCTGCATGCTTCAACTATTTAGCAGAGACTGTTGTGTTATTTAGAAGAAGGGTGTTTCCAAGCTGAAATCCCACCCTCATCCTTAGGGGACTTCGAGTGCCCACTCAGGGGAGGTTCATTGAGATTAATTTCCACCATCTAGCATCAGGCCAAGCTTCAAGAATCTTCGACAGTGCAGTCTTCTTCAATAACTATCTTATTTTGCAGGGCAGTTGCAGTGGAGGGTTAAGTACCCAAGTTGTTGAGCTTATTTCCAATGATGGGAGCAGCCCTCAATTTTTGCATCATATTAGCCACATCCCAATAGTTATTGAGTTTTATTGCGTAATTTAACCCTAGGGCTGCATTTCTCATGTTGTGTATTTTTGAACACCCTTTCTGGGTCGTCTTGGAATTGTGCTAGAGAGCCTAGATCTCTCATCCCAACATTTTCTAAGCACTATATCAGCAGTTCTATGTATTTTCAGTCTTACTCTGCAGTTTTCCCCATAGGACTATGTAGTCATGGCCTTCCAACATTTTTTATCATTAGTTCTTCACATTTTATGTACTAGGTCATTTGAGGCTTGTTTTGCCTAGCTTGAGTGCCTTTTTCCTTAAGATCTTGTACTCATTTTTTTGCTATAATATTTAATAAAGTGGCCCTATGATCTTCCCATATTGATGTATTGATGTTTTACTGCATTTTCTAGTTTAATGTTCTATATTCCTGTTTTTCCTAATTTGGAATATTACAGTGGTATCAAAACATAATATTGACTCAGCTTGTCAGACATCACATCTATGTCATCAAAAGAAGAAGAACCTCTCACAGAAATGAAGAATCTGTACATCAATAAAATATGAAGGTTTGATTATACAACAAATGAAGAAGACAAATGGAAGACTCCAATATCAGGAGAAATGGATGAAAAGGAGTTGCCAAAGATTCTTTTCTAAACTATGCCGGATATTGCTAGAGAAATCAAGGATATGAGGATGGAAAGACATAAAGCGACCCCAAGAAGCTTTGAGCAACCAGTAATGCAGCAATTATCTCAATGCTCCACTATGCCTACATCCCTAGTAGTAAGAAATGGAGGTGGAGGGCCCCAAGAACAAGATAATCTTGAAGATTATTTTCTAGAGTATGACTCACAATATTATGTATTCAAAGATAATCTAAAATTTTAGGAGTTCTATTAGATCAAGGACAACAAGAGACCCCAGAATAATAATAGGAGTCGAGGGTACATGCAGAAAAATGATCTGCAGCATACTATTGGTAGAGTTTTTATGCTTGCTTTTGATGGGTCATCCAAGTGCACAACAAAGTCTTAGGTGGAGAAACTAGAAATATACTTTCAACTCAACCAAGTACCGGAGATTGAATCCATTAAGATAGCAGTGCTACACCTTGAGGGTGAGGCACATGATTGGTGCTTTCACAGTCTTTCTACATTGGGAAATGCCAATGTGAATGCATATGAAGAATTCACCAGGAGGTTAGCAGAAATATTTGATCGAAGAGACCCAGAGGCACCTTTTGTTGAGCTAGAAAATCTCTAGAAGTCAGGTAATTCAAAGACCTATATCTCTGAATTTCTAAAATTTTCCATCATGGTACCATATTTATCTTCAGGTAGGAGTGTTTATATGTTCATTGATGGGCTAGCAAAGCCTCTTCTTCAGTTGGTTAATTCCACTAGACCAGCTACGCTCCAATATGCCATTGAGAGAGATAGGGACTTATAGGATGCTTTGCCAAGAGTAAGAGCTCCATTTCATCAAAATCCCAATTTTCAGTCCAAGGAAAAAGATGTGAAGGTTCTTCCTCCAATGGAGAACCAGAAGAAGGGGCCTCTTAGTGATGATGCCCTAAGAGACTTAAGGAGGAGGAAGCTTTGCTTCACATGCCAAGAACCATGGGCACCAGGGAATCAGTGCATTGTAGGAATGGAACACTATATTAAGGTGTTCTCTGATAGTGAAGAGGAGGAAGAGGAAGAACCAGAAGGAGACATCAACGTTGTGACACTAGGAGAGGGTCCACCACCACCAGGAGGTGGAAATGGGGCATTTTCTTCAATTGGAGGGGCCCTTGCATATTTGAAAGGAGTACCCAAGTATCTAACTTTGAGAGTCTGAGGTACAGTTTAGGGGCATCGGGTATCAATATTGATTGACAGTGGGGCTACCCACAATTTTTTTGGTGCTCAGTTAGTGTAGAGGAGAACAATACCCATTGATGACTTTGAGGGATCCTCCGTTTTGGTTATAGGAGCTAGAACCATGCATTGTATGAAGTATGTCCGAGCATTGTTTGTAACCTTGGGGACATACACTTTGAATGATCATTTATTTATGGTTGACATTCATGACACCAATGTCATATTAGGTTTGAATTCTTTCATTACATTGAGGAAGGTCGCCACAAATTGGGAGACCTTGAAGATGGAATGGATAGATAAGAAGTAATCTGGATTTATGCAAGAACGCAAAAAAAATACAGAAATAACCATGAACATAGAGATGTAGCGGAAATAATGATTCATTTCATTAAAATCAAATAACATAAATATGCTTACAGGCATAATGGAAATAAAATAGCTACGGTGCTGGTAGCGAATCTCTGAGAAGAGATGTGATGGCTACAGACCTCTGAACTATGCTACAATGAGGCTTGAGGGCCTATTTATTATTGAGAAACAATGGAGAACTCTAAACTTCCAAAAACCTAACCCTAGCAGATGAAGTGCCAAAACTATGGGCACCGTTTGGGTAATTTGGTGGTTCAACTTCCCAGGGACGTAACTTTGGCATCCGATCTCCGTTTGACGCGATCAATCACTCGTTAGAAATATTTGTCCAAGGCGTACAACTTTTGAATGAGAAACATGGGTCCATGGATTGATGTTGCTCTCTGTTTTCCCAAAAAACATTGTTTAGGGCCTCAAAACGACTCCAGAAGTTCAGGACCCGAAAAACTGCTAAAAATAGTAAGTTTTGTTGCAACTTGAAAACTAAAAGAACTGATGGTGGGGGTTCAAATGGAATAGGTGGGTGGCCACCAATATCCACCTGGATCATTAAGGCCCCAAAACAGCTCCGGGAGTGAAGGACCCGAAAACCTGCTAAAAATAGTAAGTTGTGCTGAATGTGAAAAGCTGCAAGAATTGATGGTATTGGTATAAATGGAATAGGTGGGTTGCCACCGATATACACCTAGATCAAGAAGAGTAGTAAGCATCAGATGAGCAGGGGCATGCATAACTATCCACCTCATGAAGCCTCTACATATAAGATGGAGCCTGATTTACCCAGAGGAATAGAGGAAAAATCAGTTCATTCAAATTTGCAGTTTACTTTAAACCATGATGTTATATTATTTTGAGGCATCCCACCGGGAAGGGCCCTAGACCGGGTTAAATATTTATCACAACAAGTTGCACCATTCATAGATATAGCTAAGAAGGGATCATTGGATGAGACCACCATAGCATAGAGGGCCTTTGATTGGCTCAAGGAGGAGATGGATATTTGTTTGATATCAGTATTACCAACTCTTACGAAGCCTCTTACGCTGAGAGGTGATGTTTCAAGAATTGATGATGGCACAATTATGGTGCAAAATGGCTACTCCATAGCCTTTGAGAGTCAGAAGATACTTCCACATAGGAACGATTATTCCCTATATGATAAGGGGTTGTTGGCATTCAAACATGCATTGGCCAAACTCAAGAAGTTTTGGAAGGGAAATAGCTTCCAAGAGAAGATTAACCACCATAAAATTCAACCTTTTCATGAGCAAAAGTAGGTGAAAGGAAGGTAGCAAAAGTGGGATAACAATATTTCGACATGTGGCTTTGGCATTGAGCATGTCAAAGAGGGAAGCAATGTGGTGACAGGTTCCTTATCACAGAGGCAACCAACACTACCATTCTCGAGTATGGATCCAGATTGGGAGTCTCAGCTATTGGTGGAGTATTCCAAGAACCACTTCACATGTGAGGTACTTGATGGGTAGGTGACTGATGAGAGGTATAGAGTGATGAATGGAGTCATCTATTATCAGGATTGGATATTCTTGACTAGAGACTCTAAGATGAAGGAGAAGTTTCTACATGTAGCACATGATTCACTCCTTTCCAACCACTAAGGTTTCATCAGGACATATCAAGCCATAAGGGAGAGATTCTCATGGGAGGGTCTCTAGGAGGATGTTCTCCATCATATCAGGAAGTCTGTAGTTTGCGTGAAGAATGAGGAGGAAAACAACCATCCTCCAAGGTTGTTACAGTCACTTCCTTCTCTGGGAGGAAAATGGGAGAGCTCATCTATGGACTTCATCACCAGCTTGCCAACAGTGCAGGTAAGGATTGCGTCTTTATAATCATTGGTAAACTAACAAAGCATTTACATTCCTTTGCCATTTATTTACAGTGCATTTCTCCACAAGAGGGCAAGCCTCTCCTTGGAATTCATGGTGTTCTTGGGACCACAGTGAGTGTACCTAGTTGACACCAAACATTAGTTACTACCCCTAGGCGGATGAGCAGATAGAGGCAACAAGCAAGTGGCTGGGAAGCTACTTACCACAATGTGTTCCAGGGCAACAAGGAGCAATATTGCACTGTTCCACTTGGGGAACTATTGTCACAATCGAAAATTTCATATGGCACTGTGTGTATCTCTATTTTTGGTTCCATATGGTGATGATGTTATATTCATTGTTGTTAGGATGGTTAGGGTAAGCAAGGCTCTTAGAACCAAATATTGGATCCTTAAGAATCAGGATGTATTCTGGTTTCTTAAGGAAAACATTGCTACAACCCAAGATCAACAAGAGTTCTATATAGATCATGGATGGAAAGAAAGATAACATGGGGTGGAAAATTTGGTTTGTCTCCATTTTTAGCCATACATACCACTTACATCGTAGAATAAGGGGACTGAGAAGCCCTTTTATGTGCCACATAGGATGATCCATCTTGTTGGGGTAGTAGCACATGCGTTGGGGCTTATCATTGGGAGTAAGATCCCCAAAAATTTTCATGACCCATGCCTCAATGAGGCCATTAGATAGCATGTAGTTGCCACCATGGATCTCCCACTTCTTTGTGATGTGATCTATTTGGTTTTATCACCAAGGGATAACTTGGACACTTGGGAGGGGCAGCTAAGCGTCAGGTTGATTGGAGAAAATTTTATTTAGTGGAGGAATTTATCAGATGAGGATGCCACAAGAGAAGGAGAGAAGAATTTGCAACATCCATCCTTGAAATGGAAAGCAACATTTGGGAGGGGAGGACTGCAATATTCCTAATTAGCTTTCAGTTAGTTGGAATATTAATTTTTCTTTTGTCATTAAGGTAGATGAATAATAGGTATAGAGACCCATAAATCTCTTTAGTAGGAATAAAACCACTTCTAAATATGAATCTGGATCATTGTATGAGTTGAATAAAGCACTCTTAGGTGTCAATGGGGGCTAAATCATGTGGATGGGGTCAAGGTTGACCAAATTGATAACGCTATCATGTAAGCAGTGGAGAGTTATTAGAGGACAACACAGTCAAAGTGGGAGGGAGTCTCCATAAGAGTAGCATATTTAATGAGTGGGACCAAGGGTGAGGAGGCTCAAAGAGCATATAAGGAAGGGGATGGAAGACATAGAAGGCATTCTGACTATTGTTTATGTTTGGTCTTTTATAAATTTCTGCACGCTTCACCTATTTAGTGAAGTCTACTGTGTTATTTAGCAGAAGGGTGTTTCAAAGCGGAAATCCCACCCTCATCCTCGGGGGAATTTGAGTGCCCACTCAGGAGAGGTTCATTGAGATTTATTTCCACCATCTGGCATCAAGCCAAGCTTCAGGAATCTTCAGCAGTGCAGTCTTCCTCAAGAACTGCATTATTTTGGAGGGCAGTTGTAGTGGAGGTTTAAGTACTAAAGTTTTTGAGCTTGTTTTCCAGTGAGGGGACCAGACCTTCATCCAAAGGATTAGTAGGGAGGATTATTAGCCATTTTTGAATCATATCAGTCACTTCCCATGAGATATTGAGTTGCAATGCGTAGCCCTAGGGATGCATTTCTCATGTTGTGTATTTTCGGAAACCCTTTCTGGGTTGTCTTGGAATTATACTAAAGAGACTAGATATCTGATCCTAGCATTTTCTAAGCACTATATTAGTAGTTCTATGTATTTTTAGTTTTACCTTGCAGATGTTCTCCATAAGACTCTGCAATGATGGCCTTCCGGTATTTTGTATAGCAGCAGTTCTTCATATTTTTTGTACTCGGTCATTTGAGGCTTGTTTCGCCTAGCTAAAACATGTATCCCTATCTATTTCTTGTAACAAGGTGTTCACATTACACAGAAAACTATTTACAGAGATTAACATATTTTAGAAATCATTTTTCCATTTCATTCCAATCTTGTATACTTATCTCAGATAAGTTAGGCTGATGGCATCCTCCCAACTGTGAGAGAGGAAATGACGTGCTCAACTCCCCCTGTGCTCCTCACCAGAGTAGGATTGCGTAGCATTTCTCCAGGAGGTATACCTCAAGACCTCTTTCGATTCTCTCCACCAATGTTAGGTAGCGAAGTTCCACTAGTTTCTACTAGCTCTGGACACTATCTCCTTTCAGCTCTCTAGTTGTTTCTTTTCTCTTGAACATAACCCTTTTTCTTCTCTATGATTTTCATTTTATCCTTACAGGGAAGGTAATTTCCAATAATTTCTTAATCCAACTACTCTTGAATCTTGGAAAACATTTAACCTCAATTTATGGAAACATACCATAATTAAATCTTTTATTCAAAGAAAATAACTTTAGTTCATAACTTGATTAACATGCTTGTTAATCCTATTTAATTTAAAAACAAACTCCAATGTATAAATTGAAATTTCTTTTAAGGAAATTAAATGTCAGTGTTACACACCTAGCTTGTGTTCTTTCTTTTTGCTTTCGTAGGAGCAATAGTATTGAATGAAGGTGCAATCGATGCAGGTAGAGTCTTGAAAAAGAGGAATATTGTAACATCCAAGGTGATAAAAATCCATGTGATAGGGTTTCTATTTCGGAATATGGTTTCAAGAATTTTAATTTAATTAGCAATATTAATTAGGTGGATGGTAGTTATCTAAATTCCATGGAATATTCTAGAATATTCCTAGTAGTATACAAATCAAAGGTTGATAGTTATCACCAAAAAAGGTATGCACATTTTGTAATTTTAATTAAATTGATTAATTGAAGAAATGTCATATGAACAAGTGTGATATGAACTGAGTTTTTTATGCTAGTTTAGGAATGTGACATTTCTAAGACATAGTAGTGTAACAAAGTCTATTTGCAAATAAAGAATTTCCATAATAATGTAAAAGTAAATCTCCATGATTAAAAATCATGTTCAGTATTTTTCAAGTTTATATATGATTAACTTATATATTAATTGTTTTTAATAATAATAATAATAATAAATTTTAAATAAAATTATAATTTAGTTGGTTTGTATGACTTTTTATTTTAATAATATGAATTATATTATAAAGAAAATGTTTTTATATATATATATATATAACTATCTAATTATATTTTAACAATATTTTACAAAATTCACATAAAATAATTTTAAAAAATATATTTTTTTATTTTCCATTCTATATAAAAAAAGGTTATCAATATACAAAAACCACATTTATACAGGGAATTCAACTTCTTTTATATTTTTTAGTTACTATTTTTATTATAATTTATATAGATTTAATTTATTTTGGTATTAATCCTTCGTAAATATAAATTTAAATTAAAATAAATGTCATCCTTTTCGATTCCTAACAGATATTAATATTTCGAATTAAGACGAATTGATCATAATTAATATTGTTTGGAAATTCTATATATTAATTTTGTGTTAAAAAGATTTCTTATATATTTAACAACATTGTGTAAGTTAATATGATGATGATGTGCGAATTTTTTTTTTTTTTTTAACGTTTCTATTAAAAACAAAAATTTAAAATATTTAAAAAATAAAATAAAAACTCGGTAGATATACATGTTTTCATACGGATTAGTTTCAATTATTTCAATATGCTTTCTAGGTTAGTTGATATTACATTGAGTATGAAGAATATGTAAAATTCTTTGACTCTCATTCTTAACTATAAATAAAATATTTGGATATCTATATTAAGTAACTACACAACATTTAAATATATATATATAGAGAGAGTCAAATGTCCCCTTAGAAGCTGTTGGGTATACGACCAAAGTCCCACATTGACTAGAAGTGGGGAGGATCATGGGTATATAAGGATGGACAAATATCTCCATTGGTATGAGGCCTTTTGGGGTAAAGCCCATAAGCAAAGCCATGAGGGCTTAGGCCCAAAGTGGACAATATGATACCATTGTGGAGATATGTGGTGTCCAGAATCCTTACAATTGGTATCGGAGCTTGAAGTTGGAGACAGAGCTGTCGCTGTATTTTGTTGAACTGACAGCGTAAGAAGGTGGACTGTCCGTGTTGCAGAGCCATCGCTGTAAGAACGTTGAAGAAGGTGGACTGTCCATGGTTTAGCAAGCGTAAGAATGTTTAAATGCCAGTTGCAGTCGATTTGAAATTTTGAACAAGCGTTGAACTGATCGTTGAACAGCGTTGGAGAAAACCGAACATCGTTGAACTGCTTGGACCGAGCGTTGAGCTGGAACTGCTTTGGACCGAGCTGGAACTACGTTCTGTGCTTATTCGTTCTGTGCGTTGCGCTGGAACTGCGTTCTGTGCTTATTTGAAACGCTTCCGTATCTCAAGGGAGTCAAGGGAGTCATATATCTTTTGAAGGTTCATTCAAATTGTTTTTTATTGCAATGTTTTTTTAAAACAAAAAACAAATCGATTTTTTATTGCAATGTTTTAAAAACAAAACACAAATCGATTATATTAACAAATCGATATACAATATTTAATTTTTTTTTAAATCGATTTATATATATCAATTTATAAGGTGCACTTTTCTAAAAGTGTAATATTGACTTTATTGATTTTTATTGGAAGAAGGGCATTTAGAAATAGTTTTTAATACCATTTGCATATGGTATGAAAGGAAAGTGAAGAGTATATTTTTCTTTTAAAGGAAAGTGAAGGGTATATTTTTCTTTTAAAGGAAGGTGAAGGGTACATTTTTTTTTTTTAAAGGGCATTCTTTATTAAAAAGTTGCAATTGGAGATTTTGTGACATGAGTTACTAAACATGGCAAAAACACAAAGTGCCCGTTTTGAGATCAAGAAGTCCAGGCAAAAATAACTTCGAGATCTGGAAGGTGAAGATGTATGATCTACTTATGCAACAAGGCGTGGCGAAGGCGATGTTGGGAAAAGCCAAACAGCCTTACACCATGACCGATGATGAATGGAGTGACTTGGATGAAAGAGCACTGAGCGGCATTCGACTGTGTTTGGCGGATGATGTTTTGTTTAACATCGTGTCAGAGAAAAATGTTGCCGGTTTCTGGACAAAGCTTGAAAAGCTGTACATGACAAAATCCTTAACCAATAGGATTCTTCTGAAGCGACAGTTGTACAGCTTGCGCATGAAAGAAGGTACGACGATAACTAATCATCTGAATACCTTTAATACTCTCCTGGTGCAGTTAGAAAGTATAGAAGTAAAATTTGAATCAGAAGATAAAGCTGTAACTTTATTATGCTCGTTGCCCGAGTCATGGGATCATTTTGTTACTTCTATAAGTCTTAGTTCATCAGAAACCTTTGAATTTGATGATGTTGTTGGAGCTTTGTTGTCCGAAGGAACAAGGAAGAGGTCAAATTCAGAAACCTCCACATCAGAAGCAATGATGGTCAGAGGTCATTCTAAAGAAAGACACTTCAGTAAGCGCAACAACTCGCGTTCAAAATCGAAAGGGAAGAAGAGTAAGGTAAAGTGTTGGTTTTGTGGCAAATCAGGACATTTGAAGAAGGACTGTTGGAAGAGATAACAAACAGAGAAGAAAGGAGACTCTTCGACAGAGAAGAAAGAAGCAAACATGACAGATACAGGTTCGGCATCGATTTCAGGTATGAGTGATGAAGTGTTATCAGTTAGTTTGTCTAATCATGATCAACATTGGCTGTTAGATTCTGGTGCGTCAAATCACATGTGCATTCATAGAGAATGGTTTAAAACTTATAAATCAATCGATGATGGAGTGGTTTATATGGGAAATGATACCTCATGTAATATTGTGGGAATTGGAAGCGTCCAGATTAAAATGTTTGATGGGACAAATAAAATTATAACTGATGTAAGACATGTACCTGAACTAAGAAAAAACCTCATTTCACTAGGAGTACTAGACACTAATGGATATAAAACCTTTATTCAAGGTGGAGTAATGAAAGTTTATAAAGGAATTTTACTAGTAATGAAAGCAAAGAAGGTTGGAAATCTTTTTCAGTTAGAAGGAAGAACAGAGTCAGATCATGCTTCTACAATATCTGAAAATGACAGTAATTCTATTCGTTTATGGCATCAAAGGTTGGGCCATATGAGCGAAAGAGGATTAAAATTTTTTTTTGATCGTAAGTTACTTCCTAGTTTAAAATCTTCTAAGTTAGGATTTTCCTCTTTTCTTTTGTAGCTTAAATCAACTTTTCTCGAGAACACTCATGTCCTCTTTGTCCAACCTTCAGTTGGAACGTTTAGGTTCTTCGCCATTTGCCTTCAGAGCATCCACTTAGTTTGTCTTCAAGAATGAAAATGGTTCTTCTTCTTACAGATCCTCTTGTTGTTATTTTTCTGAGATATTCCCTCTATGTCTGCAACCTGAAATTTGCAAACAAAATTCTCAGAAACAAATTTAAAAAAAAAACATACCATATCACCTTCTAGATCTCTGCATGATTTTGATCCGCCATTCATCTACACTTTGAATTGCCTATTCCTTGTTCATTTTCCTCTGCAAATTGTCCTTAAGAGTATCAATTACACTCCATATTATGCCACAATTTATCTCTATGTGCCTACTTCATGTTAGATTTAAAAAATGATCTGTTCTTCCTGCAATCACAATTGTATTTTTATATATAACTTCAAGAACATAAATCTTCTTTATTTCCCCCCCCATAATATCGTTTACTCTCTCTAATACCAAATGATGACCTACCAGGTCTATATCTCCACAATAGGTAGCCTTAAAACACTAGGCTACACTACAAGTTTCAAGAAAGAGACTTCAACCTTTCATGCCTATCAATTTCAATAAAAATTGTGCTCATATAAGTTGTACGTAAACATGGAAGTATTAGTTTTTAGATTTTTGTGCTAATGGAATACCTGAGCGTGATTAAGGGAACACAAGAGCATGTCAACACTCTGTTCCTCAAAACCCATGTGCTCGTTTACCTTCAGTCTTGCTTCAATTATGAGAGTCGTGGTGTTAAGAACCATAACCCAACTGTTGGAATGTGAACAAGAACTATACTTCTTGAACAAGAAAAAAATTCTTTGAACAGGAACATAATTGTTGGCTCAAGAATAGATCACCCTCCTTGGCTACACCTGTTGATTACCATTAACCCTTCATATTTTCTCCATTCGCTATGTTCTTACTTCTTCAATTCATTTGGAAGTGTTCATTAAATCAATTCGAATTCTTAGCCAACTTGAACTCCTTTTTTTTTAACACAGATTCCCCTTTTTCATTCAACAGGTGTAAGCTTATGTTATTCACTAATTTATAAGTTATTGCATATGCTTAACAACTACAAGCGCCCCTTATTTAACACTGGATTGCAACATAGATTCGATCACAAAAATCATCCTGAAATCCTTCAATTAATTAAATTCAGTAAGCTGACCCGCTCACATATTTTTCATTGAATGTTGCTTTAATCACGTCATTCACAAATGCATTCAATTCTTCATTTATTCTAGAAAATGGATAGAATGAAACATGACGATTTCTAGTTGGAGGATAGCATGATATTGTGTAACTATGTTGACCATCTTTTGGGAAATGCTTTGCCTCCACTATTCCTTTTGATGTTATAATTCAAAAAGAAATATTCTTTGAAGTTGAAGACATAGACAGTGTAAATACTCCAGGACAGTCATTCCCACACTGGAAAGTGTTGACACATTATCTAGTGGAGACAAGGAAGGATCAACATGATGAGTAATAGCCACCAAGGAAGTGACCTCGCAACCTAAAGCCAATTTGAACCCAAAATCATATGTTCTTGCCCATAGAGCTATATTTAACATTGTTCCGAAACTATACAACTAATCATTAAACACATAAATATCTTAAATCATCATTCTCATGATAAAATCCCATGATTGTTCATCACTTGTGTTAATTATATATAAAAAACACACACGCAGAGGCAATGCAATATAACATGAACACTATTTCATTCATAAAAATTCTTTACATGTATATATAATCAGAACTTTTGTCTATCCTCTATCTATGGCTTGATTTCCAACATTAAAATGGCCTCCCCTAATGCCTTCGAGGCTTAAATAATATAAAAAAAGGGATTTTTCAACAAATTCTGGTTCAGATCCACAATTTGCTCAACCAGATCCTAAAAATCCTCTAAAACCATTTTTTACTCAACTAAATCCCTATTCTAGGACTTCCTAATACCTAAGATCTTTATGAGATCTGTACAAGTCTAATATCTCTTGTATTCTCACATATTTGAGAATATTTACATATAAAAAAATACAAAAATTTCCTATTAATAGATTAAATTCCTTATCAAACATTAGACCGCCTAAGCCAACCAAATATGCAATGATTTTTCGAGCAGTATTCTCCTGCATCAATAATTCATCCCTAAGGATAACTAGAAATAAAATAGATATCACGCCCATAATTGAATTGGATCATGAGCACCACGAAAGAGCCCTAAACCTTATAATTTTTTGTATAAAAGAGAAAAACGATAAGTACTCATTAGAAATAGTAAAAGAACAACTAAAACCTAACAACGAAATCCAAAGAGATTATCTAACCGAAGCAAAATGGTTGGGAAACATTCTTGACCATAAACATAGAGTAATTCGTTTGGTGTCAATGTAAGTTACAATGACTAAAAATTAGACCCTTAGTAAATATCCAAGTATAAAAGGGTCAGGAATATTTATAAATGAAGATATTATTCTCGAAGGTCAAGTTCAACTAAGGAAAGAATTCCAAAAGGTGGAGGAAGTAAGAAAGGAAGGAAAATGGGCAATCATTAGAAATAGGAAATTTATCATTAAAGATATAGTCGAAAACAGAATTGATAAATAGGAATTAGGAACACTTTGAATCCTCTTCTAGAATTTTTGTGGTTTTCCATGGTATAAAGGTCCTATGTTAAGTCGGATTCTGAGTGATATAGATCTTATTCTCCTAGTTGAGACATGGGAGCATGAACAATCAAGGGTTCCTCACATATATGGATTCATTCTTTGGCTACCTGGAGCAGCAAAGCCACTTGTAAAGGCCTTGGTGGTTTAGCCTATTATATAAAAAATACCATTTCCTCCCACATTCATCTTCATACTATTGACCCCCTCAATCAAAATGTTTGGATCAAAATTTTTGACTCAAATTCCAATAGGATTTTTCTCATGAATATTTTTTTTTATCATATTAAATCTTCGTCCTATAAGAAGAAAAAACCTGGTAAGAACTACACCTTCATTACCTTAGAAAATGAAATTCACAGTCTAAGGAAAGAAGGAAACATCTATTTTCTTATGGACTTCAATTCTAGAACCGTTACTGACCAAGCTACTCTATTAAGCAATAGCACATACCCTAACCACGTATGGATTAGTGATGATTATGACTTAGCCAATAAATTCTAAATATATAATCAAGAAGCCTTTTTGTACTAAGCCAATCAAGTTTTACAGTTCCCAAGACTTGATTAGTAATAACGAGATTAATAAGTGGTCCACATATAGCTAGATGACTTGTATTCATGGGCTTTGTAGTATTGTTCTGGACTATGCGATATATGATACTCGGGTTCTCAACCATATTATTAATTTTGAATTCCTAGATGACCATAAGCCTGATTCTAACCACATACCTCTATATTTAACCGTAGACCTAGATATACACACATACCACATGCAAGAGAATGGTGGGAGACAAAGGCACACTCGCTACAACAAAAGTAAAATGGACCTCTTCTTAAAATATTTAACAAGGAATTTACATACCTTAACATATCATGATAACATTGCTCACATCTAAAATAATTTTACCACAACCTTGTCCACTACCATTAACAAATTCTCTACCGAGGTATCATATAAAAGGAATAATGTACCTTCCAACCCTGGTTATGATAAGGATTGTCAGATTTCTAGGAAAGCGAAAATAAATGCTCTTAATGAAACTCTAAATCTTGAAAAAACAAGTGTTTACAGAGATCTTATCAAAAGGAAGAAAAGGTACTATATAATAAGAGGCAAGAGTGTCTTCTACAAATCTCTAAAGATGATCCTAGAAAGTCTTGGAGGAATACTCTTGTCAGTAAAATGAAAAACAACAATTCAATCCCCTTTAAGGAATGGGATATCTAGATTAAGAATATTTATGAATCCCTGGATGCCATGGGAACCATCATAAGCACTCCTATAAATGAAGATATATTTTCTTTGGAAAATGTGGAATTCAATATTAAGAAGATTTCTAATGGGAAAGCTAGTGATATTGAAAGTTATCAAGCTAAAATTTTCATAGTGGAAAGGTTTACCCTCATTCCTCATATACACAAACTATTCAATTTGGAAATGAAACACGATTTCCCTAAGCCATAGACACAAAGCCTTATTTTTCCTATCTTTAAAATTGGGGATAAAAACATTCCCTATGATTATAGGACTATCATTGGGCTCATTTTGGAAAATAAGATTAGTAACTGGTTTGATATTCATGATAAAAGAGTTGAAGGGAAAGATGGTTTTAAGAGGCATCATTCAACTATTGACCACCTATTTATCAGTTTGTGGACCATTTCGAAGAAGTGTTGCAACAATAAAATTGATCTCTTATGTTGTTTGGTTGACTTTAGAAATTTTTTTGACATTGTTCCTTGCGAAAAGTTATGGAAAAGCCTCAATGAAATAATGGTTCATCTCAAGATGAGGGTTGTTGTAACTATGTTATACGAGAATATTAATGCCAATCATAAGACCAACTAGGTTTTTGTAAGGATATTAAATGAAATTTTAGAGTTAAGCAAGGATGCCCCCTATCCCCTACCCTTTTTGCATTTACTTTGATAAGCTAGAAGAGTGTTTTGAAGGTGCAAGATGTGATGGGGCCAAGCTCATTCGTATAGTCATTACTCTTATCCTTTATGATGACGATATCATTCTTCTTTCCAGAAGCCATGTTGATATCAACAAACATCTTAGAATCCTCCATGATTACTTCTCTAACATGGGTATCACTGTTAATACCGACAAGACTAAAGTCATTATGATTCAATCCAAAAGGATCAACTTTGATAATTTCGTGTATGATAACAATTAATTGGAGAAGGATTCCTCATACAAATATTTAGGTATTGGCATTCATGACCAACTCAATTGGAACTATAACATTGAGAAAAGGGTTATATGAGGCTGGAAATATTCTTTTGAGCTTGAAAAAAATTATAATTAAATTGGTCTTTGGTTTTGTAGTAAAAATAAGTTTATCTTCGACATTCTCATTGCCCCTGTTTTATATGGATGTGAGGTTTGAGTCTACAATATATCTAGGGAATCATAGAGAAAGGTTGAGATAATCCAAAAGAAATGTATAACTTACAACCTCAAGATTATAGACAATGTTCTTTACCCTATTCTCATGATTGAAGCTAGCTTCTCCCCATTTGAAATATTAGCTATGTTGAGGTGTCAGATGCACATGAAGGAATTGTACAACGCGGAAGCCAATATGCTCCTCAAAATTGCTTCTAACACTAGTAACAAACCCCACCTCCAACTCTAGCGAGGTTGGCATAAGGATTCTGAGTTCTATCTCAATTATTGGGGGATAAAGGAGGATATCATCTTGAATAATAAGGATAATATTAAAAACATTATTATTTTGAAATTTGAGGATAAGTTGTGGTATGGTAAGGATTTAGAAGGAAAAAGGAAGCTAAGGTATTATAAGGAGGTGATAAACCCCACTCTTAGTAACCATAATTATATTTTCCTCTTAGAAATCATACCCATCTTAGAGATAATTAACTTGTTGGTTCGGTTTCCATGTCATGTTCTGTTGTGATGAAAATAATTGTCACATTCCACTTTACGATTTTTTTTTTATACTATCGGTAACGAAAACTCCATAAAAATATTTCAACTAAAGTGATAATACATGGATAAAATGATAGATTTGTTTATTTCCATTTAATGCAGTGACGAAATGTCAAGAAATATTGGATAATTCAGAGTACCTCCAAAATTTCAGTGTCAAACTAGTGCTACTGCGATCTCAACGTTTGTGAGTCAATTAATTTGTTCTGGGTTAAAGTCACTGCTTGAAAGTATTATCACTCTGTTTGAAAGTCAAATTTATTGTATTGTAGGTTAATCGTGTAATTGTGTTTGAATGTCAAGTTTGTTCCCGTTTGCAGGCTCGGGGTTGTCAAGTAGGATGACCCGAACGAAGCACACTTTGGAACCATTCAAAGCAGACGGCCATGTCCTTCGCATGAGATTATCGCAAAGTTGACAATCCGCACAAATTTGATTACCTGCATTTAACGACACCCTTTCCACAACTTCAAACAATCAAACGAGTTTATGAAACAACGCCAAACTTGGGACGAATTTAAGGAAAATAGAGTAGGTGATGGATTTAAGGAATCGGTGAGGTCTAGCGAAACTTGGGACGAAAGTTTCAAAGTTTGATTTCTCTGGTCAGCTATTTAACCTGCATATGCTTATTCACCCCCTTTTAGCTCTCTTTGCCCACTGCTTTGCCCTTGCCATTGTGTATATAAATACATCGTCCTTCTGTCGTTGTATTATATTGGCCTGCTTATAATATATTTTGACTGCAGCTGATAATAGTTAGGATTAGTTCTGATCAATACTAGCCAGTTTTAAGAGGAGTTGTATTGTTGGTGCGATCAAGCGCTTTATTGCTTTGTCCTGAATAGAAGATCAACATAGTACATACTACACGTTTCATTACATTACATCTTGATTGATTGATTGACGTGAGAGGCAGCAGCACTAATATCAGCAGGCCATGAAGACAGGCAGCTGGCCGTTTCTGTTCTTGTTTTGGGCTTCAGTCGCAGCAATAGTACTATGGAATGAAGGTGCTATCCATGCAGGTAGAGTCCTGAAAAACAGGAATATTGTAACACCCCAAGCTGATAAAAATCCATGTGATCATCACAATCTTCTTAATGGAGATCGTACAGTGATAGATATACTGAAGAATCAACTTCCTTCTGGTCCAAGTAGAGGAGTTGGTCACAAATACATCAATTCCTTGGACCCTCTGAAGATGAAGGCAAGTAATGCAGCCAATACGTTGAAGATTAACAAACTTCCTTCTGGTCCGAGTGGGAGAGTTGGTCACAAATACATCAATGCCGAAGGGCTGATGAAGCCATCGGTAGTAGCGTCACATAAGTTAATTACTCATGTGCCCTTCAACAAACTTCCATCAGGTCCGAGTGGCGGAGTAGGGCACAGCAATAACGATTGATGACATTGTTCAAAACTGATTCGTGACCAGCAAACTCAAACACTGATCAGCTCAGTGAATAAAATCAAAATGAAAATGTCCGACATGTGTTACTGTTGCACAGTGATGTAAATATTTGTCAGATAGAAGCGAATAGTAGATATGATGTAGAAAATAGAAAGTCTGACATTTGAATATTACAACCCATGATGGGAATAATTAATAAATCTGGATTTCAATAATATATCTGAGCAATTTTTTCTAGTTGTACGATTAAAATCTGGTCCACTTTTGTTACCTAAGTTCTACCATCTTGTTTTCTTCGGACAGAGTAAAGGATTCCCTTTGAGCAATCCAGGGTCTTCCCCTTTCCATTGCGCAACGAACAATGTATGAGTTGAAAAACCTCAATCCTTGAAGTCATGTCACTTAAACATCTAGTGCATGTCAGTCAAATATAGCCTTGGAAAAAAGTCATCACCAAAACCAAAGAGGAATCCCAACAACTAGTCCGTAGCCCTGTGTCTTCTCCTTCTAATGCAAGTTCACACTATTGGAATTGTCTCACCTAGAGTAGAGGTGAAGCCTAGACATAACAGAGAAATGTTGGAGAGAAGTGTCTCATCCCAGAGTGTTCGAGCATAAAGTTGTTTGTCATAATGATGAAGAAAGATGGTAAATTTTGCTATAGGTGGCTTGGCCACACTATCTCCTCTTAAATACTATGTCCCCTCTTAAGTATTATTAAGAATCCAATATCTGTATTTTATAGGGCTGCTTTATACTAAGTTTTATAAGTTTATTGATAGATATGAGCCAAAAAAGAGAGAAAGAAAAAATATTGAATTTTGAAGTCACTAATCTTTTTAAGAGATCAATTTAAATGGAAAATGAAATCTATAATTTTTTTTAAGAAGTTTTTATATTAAATTTTGTAATTTATTGAAAAATAGTAAAAAAAATAAAAATAAAGAAAGAATAATGAACCTTTTCAATTGATAAACTTTTCTAAAGATCAATTCTAATATAATGGTTATGAAAAATGCACCTAAACAATAACAATCTAACAAAAATAATATCTTCAAACTCTCATGTCCACTTTAAATAAACATTAAGTTTTAAACTGTTGGTGTTCTTTAAACTTTTTGCTCACTACTAGTTCTTGAAACCTCTTCTTCATATTTTTAGTAATGTGAATTTTAATGATGAAAACCTAATAATGCTTTAAGGTTTGATTTTGTTTTTTGGGATAAATTTCGTATTTCTATTCTTATATGTAATTTCAAAGAAAGAAATTTATTATGCTAATTTATTTAATTATTAAATATATTAATAAATACATTAATTTAATATATTTAATTATTAAATATATTAATAAAGACATTAATTTATTATATTTAAAGAAGGTAATATTTTAGTTTAAAAAATTAATTTTAGAATTTTAAAAATAAATAAATAAGTAAATTTATTTAATTATTAAATCACTTAATTTTTTTTTGGGGGGGGTGGGCATTCTCTGACATGATGTGAGCACATTGCATGAATTACCATCACATTATCAATTATGATAAGTAGAGGGCTTTAGGTTCAACATTATTTGAATATCAGAAACTTCATAGGGAGGTACAAGAGGATTCAATAGGAGAATTCAATCATATTGCAAAAGTAGATTTAAAAATAGACTATATAGGTTGTAAATTGACCATTCTAGCTAGGATATTATCAAACATCTCCTCCTTGGATGGGGGTAGTGACCAATTAGGGCGCATGTCTGGAGATTTTGCCCAATAAATGTTATGACTCATCCCTATCAACACTAATAAACATTTTCATAAAAAAAAATTAATCTATCTACTCATCCAAAATATATACTTCAAATAATAATTCACTTAGAACTCTTACACGTAAAAGAAAAACAACACCCAACAAGACCCCATCATAACATTCAATTAGAAAAGATTTTTACTTTTAAATATTTTCCACCATAGAAATCTTAATTTCCACATCATAACATTAAACTAACAAGGAATTTTGCTTTTAAATTTTTTCCACCACATCACTTTAGCATTAAAGTAACAAGGCTTCTTACTTTTAAATCTTTTCCACCACAAATGATATCTGTCATATTTCCTTGAATTGATCAACAATTAAGCTAAGCTACTCATGCTTTCTTTTGGAACAGCTGCTAGATGCCAAAGTCAGAGATCTATGCCAATATTGACATAAAATCACAAACTATCTCATGTTATCAATAGGGAAGAAAATTGCAAAGCCAACTGAAGCATTCGTTGGACGTTCCCATTTATGGCCATAGGGAGGTATCCCATGTTATCAACAGGGAAGAAAATTGGAAAGCCAACTGAAGCATTTGTTGGACGTTCCCACTTATGATTGTAGGGAGGTTTCGTTTCGACTCATCTCGATATTGAAAAGTATTGCTATTATGGGTCAATGCCAAAATATTATTACTACGATTTAATGTTTGTGATCCAATTGCTTTGTGCCTACATTGATGCGTCGGGTGAAAGTCAATATTTGAAGGTATTGTTGTTGTGTTTGAATGAAGTTTATTGTAGGTTCGTATCATTGTGTTTGAAAGTCAAGTTTATTGTAGGTTCGGGTCATTGCAGGATTAGAATCAAAGTCAATTGTTGACAATGAAGTTTATTGTAGGTTCGTATCGTTGTGTTTGAAAGTCAAGTGTATTGTAGGTCCGGGTCATTGCAGGATCAGCATCAAAGTCAATTGTTGACACTGCTGTTGGTCTCCCCAATGACTAGAAACTACCAATCGGGTTAAGGATGACCCTGTCACACTTGAACGATTCAAAGCACCAAACTTAGATACTAAAACTGTTGGTGGTCCCTCCACCGAAATTACAATCTAGTTAATGAATCCACACTTGAACGATTCAGAGCACGCCATGTTCTTTTCTTGTGGTATCCTAAAGTTGACAACCCATACAAATTTGGTGAATTGAAATTATTGTCAACCTTCACATTCCTCCTCAAGCTCAAACAATCGGTTGAATTTATTAACACAAAATGTCGAGTATCTACTGTCTTAAGGAATTAGACAACCCTTTGCAATTCTCCACAAGATCAGGTGCTCAAATGAATTTATGAAGGACACAAAAAGCCGATAATGTACGAAGGAAATTTCCAGGGTTTTGCGTGGTTTGATTTTTCAGCATCTATTTCTCAGGTTTATTATTCAATATGTTTTTTCCAACTTGAAGAAATTTCTCTCGTTTGTTATTAAATATGTATTTTATGACAATTAGATCTCACACACACATAATTTTATTTCAATTGGATCACAAAATTTGTGAATTTTCTCTAAAATTAGCTCACAAAACTTGTGAGACCAAACCTCCCACCTAAAAATTAAACCACATCTTTCATGTTTCTACCATTCACTAAACTTATTGTCATTCTCTATATAAATACATTGTCCTGCCCATTACCGGTGAAAAACAGAACGTCATACTTTTTCATTTTAGTACGAGTGATGCCGGAAAAATAACAAGTTGGAAATTGAAATCAATTTAACCATATTTTTGTAGTCGTACGAGTACCATTCAAATCATAGCCATTGGTATTAGTAAGCGGCAAGAAATGAAAAGCCTGCAATAGGGCATTTAATACGCCTGTGGCAGGCCCTTTGACATAACATGCACATAGATGGCCCATCCCTGATGTGGCATTTTTATTTGCCATTGTCCCCACCTCCCTTCCACATTGGGGTACCATGCTGGCTAAATCATCGTGTGTTCAAACAAGAGTTTAAACTCACCCTCCTGCCATATTTGATTTTTCTCTCGCTTATGCTTCAAACCAGTGCCTCGAAGAACCCTGAACGTGCTGGCTCTCCTACTCCTGCCATCGAAGGTGATTGCTGAATTAGGATTGAAGGTGCTACCTGGGAATGTTCGTTCTACAGTTTGAAACTTCCATAAATAAAACCACATTGCTTTGAAAAATACAAAGGGTGTGCAGAAATAGAGGTTAAACATACCGCAAATATAAGAATAAGCTCGATTCTCTTCAACCAGTTTCTTTGCTCGTCCATTTTATTGCCCACAACGAAATACTGTGGAAACACCCACAAAGAAAAGAACTTTCAATCTGGAGGTTTGGCAGTTAGATTTGGTGCGCGCTGAGAGGTTCTCTGGCCATGACTTAAGACCAGATGGGGAATGGATTCTGTCTGTTGTGTATATTTGCCAAAATTCTATTCACAGTGTCTTTTAAAGTTGTATCTAGAAGCTAGTTCAACCATAAACAGTTTCTCATCGACGCTATAATAAGAAAATTATTTCACGTACATGGGAGAAACTAAATTAAGCATACACCAGAATAATAAGGGAGGGCATATAATAGACTCCTGGGAGGGTTCAACAACCACTAGGATTCAACAATCCATAGTTTTCACCCATTGAGTTTAGAATATTACATGTAAATAAAAACCAAATAACAAGAGAACCACGACCGAAGTTGGACAAAAATAAAAGATTTGGAGATAGATAATTACCTCATGTTCACCAACCCATCATAACTAAACCTACTTAGTAGTGAGAGTTGGTTTATTGTTGTTGCATCCTACTGAGGTAGTGATTATCGTCATGATTCTTGTTAGCACTGCTAATGCTACATCCTCTACATGCCTCAGGATATTCCCCTTTGCATTACATGATGACCAATGTATGGGCTAAAAAAACCTCATTCCTTGAAGTCAGGTGACCTAAAAGTTTAGTACATTTCAATCCATGGCCATGGAAAAAAGTCATCACCCAAACCAAAGAGGAATCTGAAAAACTATACCATAGTCTTGTGGCTTCTCCTTTGGAGGCAAGTCCCCCACTATCGATCACCCAAAGGAATTGTCTCACTAACAGTAGAAGTGAAACCCAAACATAACAGAAAAGCTAGAGAGACATTTTTCATTGTAGAGTGTTCGAGCAGAAAGTTGTGTGTCATAATGATGAAGTATGGTAAATTTGGTTGGTATGTGTGTTGTATGGGGTGTCTTGGCCACACTATCCCCTCTTAAATCTGATGGGAGAAAGTGGGATGACGTACTCCCTTCCAATATATCGACTTCCAAGACCCTAATCCAAGAATCAAATAATGCTATAATTAAATTATACTTACAAAATTCAAAAATATAGTATTTATTGTCAAAATTATAACTCATGCCAATATTTAATAGATAGCATTGAACTAACTCCCAGTTAATTTAGAATAGAATTATTTGTAAAAATAATAATATATAAAAATTTGAAAGAAAGTTTATTTCACTTGAACTTAATATACTTTTGATAATATAATATATAACTTATTATTTGGAACTACCCAATAATTGTTATGAGTTATTACTTTCAATACTAGTAATCATATAGCACAACCAATTTGTTTTCATAAGTTTCTATTAATTTTTCCTTTAGAAAGAGTTTAATATAAATTTATAAAATGCTTTAATTAGATGAATTCTTGAGAACATCAAGAATATAAACTTATATTACTAATTTAATTTCCTTTAAAACATACCAGAAATATATTTAATTATATAGATTTATTGAGATAGATAATGTAGTTCATCATGAAGATATAGATGGATAGTCTGATCTATTAGAAACATTATATGACAGAGATGAATCAAGTAAATCCAGAACAAGAAGTTATAAATTAAATAAAATATTACTAAACAAATGTAAATGACAAAAAATAAAAAGTGAACCTAGAAATAATAATAAGAAAAGTCAAAGGAGAAAATAAATTGGCAAAAAATAGTTAAAAACAAGAAAAGAAAACAAATATCAAGTTGTTAAAAATATTATATCATTAGTTATAATAAATTATTATATAAAAATAATTATCTAAAAACACAAATATATATACTATGGATAGAATAAAAAAAAATAGAAGAGTAAAAGTAAAACATTACAATATGATTAAGAGAATTCCCGGTTAGGGATATAAAATAATTATTGATCTCAGATTTTTTGGGATTTGTAATTATTTTTTAAAACTAAGATGAATTTTATTAGCAAGTTCCAAATGTAAACCAACCAATAATTTTATGTGATTAATCTAAAAGTCAGTTTCAAAAGACAAAATAATTACTAGAAAATTAAATAAATTTAAAAATATATATCTGCAAGTAATTATAAAGAAAATAATCTAGAAAAACAAATAAAATTAAGATTAATTAAATTAATATAGAATGAATATACATAACCAAAAAGATAGAAGAAAGTCAAATTAAAAAAACAAACAATAAACAAAAACTAATTAAAAAATATAAATACAAAAATATAAATGTTGTTATTTTATTTTATTTATTAATTTATTTAAATTATTAATATTTAATTAATCAAACAATAGAAAGAGATCAAATAAATTAAAAAGAACACTCGATTTTAACCAAGAAAAAGAAAAAGAAAGAGTGTAAAAAAAAATATAAGAGAAAGAGATCAAATAAATTAAAAAAATTTAAATATAAAAAAAAATCAAATAAATAAAAAAAGCTTACATATAAGAAAAGAGATCAAATAAATAACAAAAGCTTAAATATAAAAAAATAGATCAAATAAATTAAAAAAATTAAAAATATAAAAAAATAACTCGAGGAAAAAACTCATAAGAGAAAAAAATAAAAGACCAAACTTAGAAAGAAAGAAATGGGATCCAACAATTCTCTATTTAGAGTATTTTTTAATTTTAATTGCTTCTGAAAATCCTTAATATTTTGAAGATACACGCATAACAATAGCAACCGGTGACGATTATTCCTCACAAATTTTCAAAACATCCTTTCTGCTAGTCCCTTTAAATCCACCGCTCCATTATGCTTTTTGATATTAGTCCTATTATATCTCTACTTGTTTCTCATACTTTGTTATCTTAGTTTATTACTTTTGTAATATTATTTTGTTTTAGCTTTTACAAAGTCATAAAGCATAATAAGATGTATATAAGGAAAGTCAATACAATGTGGACTATTCGTCTTATTTTTTTATTTTTATTTTTTAGCTGACCCTATTTAAATATGAGTATATCATATATGTGGATATTAATGTTGAATTATTTATTATGCCAAATTAATTTCAAAAGTTTAACTATTTTTGTATTTTTGTGATATTAAAACATAAATTAATAGTAAAAAAGTTGTGTGGTCTTTTAAAACAATTTTACCACAATCTTGTCCACTACCATTAAAAATTTTTCTACCAAGGTATCATAGAAAAGGAATAATATAACTTCCAACCCTTGTTATGATAAGGATTGTAAGATTTCCAGGAAAGCGAAAAGAAATTCTCTTAACGAAATTCTAAATCTTAAAAGAACAAGTGTTTACAAAGATCTTATCAAAGGAAGAAAAGGTACTATATAATAAGAGGCAAGAGTGTCTTCTACACCTCTCTAAAGATGATCCTAGAAAGTCTTGGAGGAATATTCTTGTTTATAAAATGAAAGATGACAATTCAATCCCCTTTAAGGAATGGGATATCTAGCTTAAGAATATTTACAACTCCCTAGACACCATGGGAACCATCATAAGAACTCCTATAGATGAAGATATATTCTCTTTGGAAGATGTGGAAATAGATATTAAGAAGCTTTCTAATGGGAAAGCTAGGGATATTGAAAGTTGTCAAGCTGAAATTTTCATAATGGAAAGGTTTACCCTCATTCCTCATATACACAAACTCTTCAATTTGGAGATGAAACATGACTTCCCTAAGCCATAGACACAAAGCCTTATTGTTCCTATCTTTAAAATTGGGGATAAAAAAATTCCCTCTAATTATAGGACTATCATGATCAACCACATTTTAACTAAATTGTATGGGCTCATTTTGGAAAAGAAGATTAGCAACTGGTTTGAAATTCATGATAAAAGAGTTGAAGGGAAAGATGGTTTTGAGAGGCATTATTTTCAAAGAAGTGTTGCAACAACAAAATTAATCTCTTATGTTGTTTGGTTGACTTTAGAAAAGTTTTTGACATTGTTCCTTGGGTAAATTTATGGAAAAGGCTGAATGAAATAATGGTTCCTCTCAAGATGAGGGTTTTTTTAACTAGGTTATATGATAATATCAATGCCAAGCATAAGACAAACTAGGGCTTTTGTAAGGATATTAAATGAAATTTCAAAGTTAAGCAAGGATGCTCCCTATCCCCTACCCTTCTTGGCATTTAATTTGATAAGCTAGAAGAGCATTTTGAAGGTGCAGGATTTGATGGGACCAAGCTCATTGGTATAGTCATTACTCTTCTCCTTTATGATGACGATATCATTCTTCTTGCTAGAAGCCATGTTGATATAAAAAAAATCTTAGAATCCTCCATGATTACTGCTCCAACATGGGTATCACTGTTAATATCGACAAGACTAAATTCAATATGATTAAATCCAAAAGGATCAACTGTGATAATTTCGTGTATGATAACAATTACTTGAAGAAGGATTCCTCATACAAATATTTAGTATTGACCTTCATGACCAACTCTATTGGAACTATAACATTAAGGAAAGGGTTATATGATACTGGAAATCTTATTTTGAGCTTGAAAAAAATTATAAGTAAATTGGTGTTTGGTTTTGTAGTAAAAAGATGTTTATCTTCGACATTCTCATTGCCCCTGTTTTATATGGATGTGAGGTTTGGGTCTACAGTATATCTAGGGAATCATAAAGAAAGGTTGAGATAATCCAAAAGAAATGTATAACTTACAACCTCAAGATTATAGACAATGTTCTTTACCATATTCTCATGATTGAAGCTAGTTTCTCCCCATTTGAAATATTGGCTATGTTTAGTTGTCAAATGCACATTAAGAAATTGTACAACGTGGAAGCCAATAAGCTCCTTAAAATTGCTTCTAACTCTCGTAAAAAACCCCACCTCCAACTCTAGCGAGGTTGGCATAAGGATTTCGAGTTCTATCTCAATCACTGGGGGATAAAGGAGGAGATCATCTTGAATAATAAGGATAATATTAAAAACATTATTATTTTGAAATTCGAGGATAAGTTGTGGTATGGTAAGGATTTAGAGGGAAAAGGAAGCTAAGATATTATAAGGAGGTGATCAACCCCACTCTTGGTAACCATAATTATCAATTCGTCTTAACAAGTGGTAAGAATAAAATGAACATTGCAAAGATAAGAAAGAATTCTCATGAGCTTTGAAATAAAATCGACCATTGGTCTATTCCCAAAACACCTCGGGACAAAATAATCTGCCTATTTTCGATACTAAGAGTGTTGAAGATGAAAAATGCTTTCTCTTGGATTGTTTGCAATTAGTTACACTCATTCTCCTTTTAAAAACATTTTCCACACTACCAACCTCTGTGACTGGTTAAGTGAACAAAACCACAATGATCTCACAATGCTTATATTTCTTTTTTTAATCATAAAAATCAACTATTATAAACCCTAAAATAATCACCATCATATTATATATTATAATATATATATATATTTATAATTGAAAAAAAATAGTTCAAACATTTGAAACAATTTTTCTATTTTATATTATAATATCTTTCTGGGTATATTTTATTGGTTAATTTTGTCTAAAAACCACCAAAATTTTGTTGAAATTACATATTTGTAGATTACACAATAGAAGTGTCTAAAAAACTTTCAATACATTAAATTCATTTATACATTAACATAAAATTATATATATATATATATATATATATATATATATATATATATATATATATATATATATATATGATCTTTAACAACTCATAATAAATATGTGCTGAAGATAAATCCATATTAATTTTATTTAGTTTCAAACAAATAATAATTTCTCTTTTTAATTTTTCACCTTTTTTTTCACTAAATTTTATTTATTAGAAAAGAAACTATTATAATTGTAGTAAGACTATCAAACGTACTAATTTTAAAATTTGTTGACTTATAAATTAAAAAAAATAAAACGAGTATATTTATTTAAAATCATTTAAAGGAAAACTAAAACCATAATACTCCATTAAAGTGGATATCATTGCAATCGTATGTGGAATCTTAGGTGGTGGTAGAGGAAAACAACCCATCAGGGAAGATGCTTTCAGAAGACCAGTACCGATGCTAACGTACGAGTCAGGAATGCCTCCTACTAGGGGTACAATGCTACTTGGTAACATGGAATAATCGAGGGTGCAAAAGGATAACTGATCCACTGTGACTATTTTCCCATCCAATGGAAAGAGGATGAGTTGGAATACTGAAGAGACAATGGCAGTCATTGCGTAAGGCCAACTACAACCCAACAACAGATTATATTCAAGTTGACGATCTATGACTTCTATGTCCACATTTATCATTTTCCCACTAAGCGAAATGGGAAAGCTAGCAAGGTAGCCTTTTGGGAGGAAAGTGTGGCCATCGAAAGCTTTAAGGGAATTCAACGACGAAGACAAATTAGGAGAACCCAAAGCGAGCCAGGAAGAAGTTGACATAACACAGGTCGAAGCACCTTCGTCTATGACAGTGCGATGGATTGGTCTCCATTTCGACACAACTTGCACCTGGAATACAAGTTGGTGTGAGAGGTGAGGTTTAGATTTATCCATGTAAAATATGGCTAGCGTAGAATCCTGGGGGTCGATTCCACCAATGGCAGAAAGCAGAGCTCTCCTTTACGCTGGGAAGGTTTGCAATACTTCGAGTGCAAAAATGGTTGATAGTGTTTGTGCCAAATCTTCTACAATATTGTAGTTCTGGGCATCACGTGTAGAGGTGTTATGAGTCGTTCATTGAAGTGTCCCTTTAGGGGGACGAATTGTGGGGTTAGCAGCAGGCCTTTTGATATGAAAATCGTTGGGTAGCGGTGGATTCAAACTGGTACCAGGTTCTTGAGCATCAATGACAGGATTTCCATAGTGTTTGGCTCATGCGTGGAGTTAAACACTTTCAACGCCATAAATGGCGGATCATCCTTCATCGGAAGGATGGGTACCACCATTTCCCCTTTGCGGGGGTTATGGTGGGTTTGCAACCATGTGTTGTTGTTGCTGCTATGGATTAGGGAAGGGATTATGAAGAACGGGAGGTGTCCTCCTAGAGTTCTTGTTTGTGATAAAATCTATGCATTCCTACAATTGAGGACATTTGATGTCAAGTGGTCCTTTGCATAGATTCTGCAAGGAAATTTCATGGGTTTCTCCTTTCCTTTTTTGTTCTCGGTAGTGTTTTTCTAATTGGGATTACTCTAAGTATTCAACTGTTCTTCAGAAGAAGAGGTATTTTTCTTGTTCTTTTTGTTCTTACCGCTAGGTTTTTGTGAAAAATGCACATAATTTACCTCAATAGTCAGGAAGAGTAGTCGATTGGTTAGGGGCGGTGGTAGTCGAAGATGGCTGGGAGGTTTGCGCACTAGGTTGTTTTATGGATATGCCGGAGATTGCACCAACAAGGTCATCGTTATGCACTCTGGGTTTCTGAGTAGTGAGAGGATTCAGATTGCCAGGGGCATGGGGTAGTAAATCATATAGTGTGCCAAATTGCGAATAGATTGGATCTAAATGTTGTGCACAACGAATGGATTGATCTTTTGTGACCACATCAGAAAAACAAATGTCTTTATCTAGGAGTGGTAAGAGTGACTTACAAAAATAGTTGGATAAGAGATGATCTGGGATTGGCGCTTTGACGAGCCTCCACCGACGTCTCCATTCATGAATGTGATCAGAGATGTGGGTGGTGGTGTCATGGCGCAGTGAGGTTAAGTTTTCCGTGCTAGTTTCGTATCTAATTGGTAATTGGAAGTTCTTAAGAGATTTTGTAGCTAAGGCACCAAAAGTGTTGATGGACCCACGTGGTAACTCAATGTACCATTTGGCAGCATTTCCTATGAGAGTGCAGGGTAAACATCAAAGCCGGATACTATCATCCACTATGGAGTTAGAAACAGACCATAGATTAAAGGTGAGGACGTGCATAGTTGGATCGTCCCCTTGTTTCCCATCGATTTTAGGGATGTCAAACAGAATCTTATGCGGTACTAGAGGCGAGAGTGGGTTGTCGTTGATGGGATCATTGGTCAGTTTGTAGATGTCGGGGATGTCTAGAGCTGCCAAAAGTGGCAATTTCGTGTTTAACCCCAGATCTATCTAAGGAAGTATTGGCTGACCGTTTGGACCGTAGGGTCCACCCATCAATGTGTTACCAATGGGATAAGTAGGACTTTGTTGATAAAATTTCCTTGTGGGTGGGGTTGTAGGGGTGTATGGTTGTTGTCCGTAGGGTATGTTGTACTGGGGGGTGAACTGTTGGTTTCCCCTAGTGTAAAAGTTACCCCCTTGCCCAAATTTATTTTGGGGTTGGTTCATCCATATGGACGTGATAGAGTTAACCAAAAACACACTTCTATTCGCATAGTTAAGAAACGGTATAGACCCTACACCAGAATCTTGACCACTCAAAGGAAAAATGTTAACAATAGGCTGTCCTGTTTGTCCCAATCACTGTAGGGGTACCGGAGTGCCCCCCAACATATATGTGTTGGTGACAATGCCCCCCTGGCATGATTTCCAAGGGGTTTGAACTCAACAAAGGGTTCCAACCAAAAGGGTTACTAAAAGGAACTGAAGTAGCCTCACTAGTGGGAGCGGAAAATGTGGGTCCTAACGCCATCACAATAGGAGAAGATCCCGAAGGATTTGGAGGTCCGCTGATAGTGTGGTGAACAGATTGTTGCGACGAGGTATAGCCTAGCTACTGGGGTAATCACTGGCATAGAAATGACAACCGGTGAGGAAGATGGTGGCGGACCAGAGTTGGTTACCATCGGCATCGACCCCATGGGTGTCGATTGCGAAACTGATCTTGGTGCAACTGAAGACATATCTTGGCCTGGTGTAACCTGAACTAACACGGCCCTCGATAGGTTAGTGAGAGGAGGATTGCAAGGAGGTATGACTCCTTCCGTAAAGGATCCTCTGGAAACTCCGTATGATATGGGGCTATGTGAAAATCAAAGGTTGTCACTGGAGACTGCTCTTTTGACGAAGGCATTGGCTCGCCGAGACTCGACTCCTCCTCCGGTGTAAATCGAGGGAGACCTTGTTGTCGTCGAGATAGACGGTGAGGGTCGAAGGATGCCACAATGACTTATTTATTTTTAGCAAATTTTAATTATTTGTGATGTATTATAAAGTCTTAGTGATAGTAACCACACACCTAAAAAAGAAAAAAGAAAAAGGGACTTTCTAAAATCAATCAACAAGTAGCCAGAACAGGGTGGCCCTATATGAGTACTATCATTTGCTGGAGATGAAACCCAGTATCACAATAACATACAGAGAGGGTTGTTCGTAAAGACAGTTACGGTTACTCTAGAGCTTCATCCGAACCTTAGACAATAAGTGTAAGAACTCTCGTTTAGACGAGTACCCTCCCAAAGACCGAAGATAGAGTAGGTCTGTCTGTTTTAGGTACTAGGACAGCCCATCCCAGTCACCTCGTGTAAGTCCCTAAAAATTTTGGAAACTAAAGATACCTCAAATCACAGGGATCATTAGGGGGGTCACGGTCTTAGAAAACACACTATATGGTCAGAACATCTAAATCCTCGATCTGGTTTCAACATCCCCGAAGGGAACCCTAATATATAGCATGCCCACTAAATACACTCCAAGGTGGGCTACCTTCTCATGCGCCCTGCTGTTGTCTCGTGCTTAACTCTGGTGGTAGTGGAGTGGTCCTGATAATATGAGTGTAGTAGGATTTCACTTTTTAATGACTCTAGTTTCAAGTTTTGAAATCTTGGGTGATTTTCTCACTTCTCCTACCCCAGGATCCTAGGATGAACTACTATTGGTGTGAGCTCAGAAAAATTTATATGATTAATTTTATTATCGCTTGATTCTTAGTGTACTTGATTATTAGTCTTGCGGAGGGGGAGTGGACATATGAAATGTGATGAGACTCTGACTAAAAAACCATGCAGAAACATGCTCTAAATATTCAAATAACACAGTTCAACCTTAAAGATTAAGACATCTATCTATATTCTCTTAAAAGACTTTGAACCAAAAAAATTTAGAATGAATTCAACTAAGTTCAGAAAAAAAAAAAAAAATAAAAAAAAAAAATAAAAAAAAAATAAAAAAAAAATAAAAAAAAAATAAAAAAAAAAATAAAAATAAATAAATAAATAAATAAATAAAAATAAAAAATAAAAATAAAAATAAATAAAAATAAAATAAAATAAAATAAAATAAATCTTCTTCAAAAAGTAGATGCTACTAATATTAATTTTTTAAATAAGAACTAAAGATAAAAAAATGCTAACTGGTAATCAAGCACAGGGATCCAACAAAAGAAGCTAATCTGGTGGCCAAAAACTCCACATCCAAAGGGAAACACAACAGAGGTGTAAACAATAGCTTTTGGCTGGGTAACGTTGGCAAGTAGAGTCTACAGAGAGTTAATATTGAGACTAACACACTATATCTAATCATAAGCAGTGCTATAATGCACTAAAACACTCTCATAGGGAGCATTACTCAGGGTAAAGTTGCACAGATGGCTAAGCGGGGTCTTGTCTAGACTCTGTGAGCTTTTGAGATGATTACTGAGCATATAAACTGGTCGGAAGTATATGTGAGCAGAGGAAAAAAGGTAAAGTCATAGGAACAACCCGAAAACTTGGGGTTTACTCCCCAGTGGAATATCCATTTTTGCTATAGGGTAATATGCTTGGGTGGTGGTTATTGGGTATCCCTCTCAGGGCTTTCTGGTGCCCGAGGAAGACTGTAATATTAGTTGTAAAGTTCCAAAGAAATTGCATACATGTTCATACTAATACATATAATTGACAAAGAAAGATTGAAAAGATTATCTCTTTGCGAACGACAGATCCTACGGATAACACCAAGAAGCAAAGTAGAAGTTCTTCTTCACTGGCTCCAAATCCATATCCTACAACCAATCAAAGTACTTGTGTAATCTCTACAATAGTATAGATTTCTATCAATTAAACTAGCATATAAGAAACATGAAACAATGCAGATGTAAGCCACTCATATCATGCTACATAGACGATTGAACAACAATTGTGACACAGATGCATCGAATGGAAAAAACACATACAATTCTATTGATTTATGGAAAGGAGGATTCCAACCGTCAGTTGCATCAAGCCCTCTGTTAACACTGGAAAATCTATAGCAGAAGATGGAAATAATTAATGTCAAGCCAGAGGATTTAAAGGGCAGGAAGACATTACAAAATCTAGAAAGTATTTAAAATCTCTAAGGTTTGAGGAAAATTAAATTAAAACTAGTCCTAAAATGCTATTTGCACGCATTATCCTTCGAGAAGAGTGCCTTCTGCACGCCTTTTTGCCTGATAAGCGCACATTCCTGAGAGTGGAAAAATGTCACTATCCGAGACCACATAAAGAAAAGTACAAGTTAATCCTTACTTGAAGCCACCTAAGGAAAGCCAACAACGCCTCCTTAGATACTATGTGAGCACACAATGGAATATTTGGAGTACACAATGGAATCATACCCCACCCTTGGGTCACCATCCACAATGTACCAAGTGAGGAAAGGAGGATTTGAAATCCCCTATATAAAGCCACTATGAGATGAAGAATGGCTAATCACATTGTCATGCTCGCCAGAATTGCCCAAGAAATACCAGCATTGTGTGACCTCAATCTTCCAATTCCTCTCTCTCTTTCTCTATCTATGAGTGTGATGATGCTCAAGGTAGAAAGTTCTCAATCAACTTCATCGATATTCAAGCCTCATACTACAACAATGAAATTCTGCTCCACATATAATCAAACCTTTGACCTTATACTAAGAGCCCACAACTCCAATTTATAGGAGATGGAGAGGACAAACCTTGCCAACTCTTTCAACTAGTTCAAATCGAGAAAGATCTATATGTGTCCTCAATTTTCCTTGGTTTTTCCTTCCATAGGAGTTCAGTTGTGTTTGGCAATGCCTAATAAAAGGTTTGTGCCATTTAGTTTCCATTTTGAACTGACTCTTTCAGAGAAAAAGCTGGAAATACCAGTCAATTTTCCACAAGATATTTCCCTTTTCACATTCAAACATGGATAACGCTACCCCTTGGGCAAGACACAGCATTACCCTAGGCATTAACGCTCCATTTTCATGGCTCAGGAGTGTTATAACTCCGCCTAGCTATTTTTGGGGTGCGTTACCTTGGAAAAAATGAGTCTTATCTAGGTCATTTTATTCATTCCATGTTACCTTCTCCTCTGAGCTGATGAGGAGGTCATTTGTCCTGTAACAGTTTAGGCAGAGAAAATCTGGTGATATCCATGCTTGTGTTGGCATAGTGATAGGGTGTAGATCACAGTAAATAATGTTTTGTGACTAATGAGGGTGAAGTGGTTTAAGCCTTGGGATGCCTTTTTTGGTTCTTTTGGTTTGATTCCCACATTCATGCTTGGAATATGGCATGGGAGTGATTGGCTAAATAGATTTTCCTCAGCCAATTGATGGTCGGGTGGAACATGGAAGTCCCATCTCTGATTAGTTTTTACAATAATTAATGAGAAACTCATTCCTTTGGTACTTGGTATGAAAATGTACTAGTTATTATTTGGATTATATTGTTGTTATATCTATTGTATTTCTGTTGTTATTATGCTAGTTATAAGCATGTAATTTATCAGTGTCGATGCATGGACATCTCCATGTTTTTTCTTGTAAATGAATGAAAATTTTAACTATGGTCAAATATATTGTCTTCTAGCTAATGATATAAGGGAGAAATTATTCTTAGCGATTCTCAGATAAGTATGAGACCCCTATGCTTAAGTATGTTGTTTACACGTGTAGATTCAATGTTTGTGACATGTTTGAAAAAATTACTATCATGGCAGGGAGGGGTCAATTTGAGTTCCTAATGATGTGGTTTCTTTCATACCTTTGTTTTAATTTTATTTATCATCTCCTAAAGTTTCATGAAGTTCTGGGTAGTGACCTAGGCTCTGGGGCTGAAAAGGTGGAACAAATCCCAGATTTACAGGCACAAAACTAACCAAATGGGGCCATGATTGCATGCTTCTTGTGTTGTGCCTAAGACTATTGTCTCCCATCTGCTCTCTTGCCTTGGAATTCCTGCAACTATGGTCCAAAAGGGTCAAAACGTCAGCCTCCCTTAGGGTTGAGGGGTATGGAAGGTTGGGTTACCTCCTAGGGATGTTGTCGATGCTGTGTAAGGTGCTTTGTCTTGTTTCCATTAGTTCCACTTCCTCAAGGTCATCTAGGAGTTTTAATCTCATATTATTAGCCTCTTGTCACATGTTTACCCTAGTTAGTCAATTACTTGGACAGATGTGGGAAGAGGGTGTTACAGAGTGGTATCAGAGCATGATACAACCCTTGGACTGGATGGGAAGTGTGTTGATCCTTCTTCTCTATTAGTTGCATATGTGTTTCTCATAAATATGGTGTATGTTTTTGTTTCATCCATGCTGTGTTGGACATGGTGGTGGTGGTTTCGCAATGGGAGGATTGATGATGTTGTTTTCACGAGTGTATGAGTGACTATGTTTTGGTCATGTTTTTGTATTGTGCACGCGCACTTGCTTACATATTGTTACATGTTGTATATGCATTTCTTTTTTATGCTAGATCACTCATTGGTCATGCTTGTGTTTTGTCCGTGTATGCTTGCTTGTGTGATGTTATATGTTGAACATGCATTGGTCATTTATTGTCATTTATAATTTATTATTTATTAGTTAAATATAGTTGTATTAGGTTTATTAATGTGGAAGGGCATGATCAACGATCATGCCTCTTCGCCAAGGGACACCGTAAGGCTGTATTAAAAGCCTTGGTGATTCCCACTTGTAATCATCTCATCTTTTATCAATAATAATATATGCTTATTCAAGTTTACCAGATGTTTTACACTCCATTGGTATCGGAGTATTCGCTCTTTAGGATCTGTGTGATCATAAAAAAAATTAAGGAATTACAAAGAAAATTGCAGAATTGTTTAAAAACCGGGTGCTTGTGGGTAGCAACAACTGTTTCAAAAAAAAAATTTCAAAATTTTCTTCCGCTGTCGTCATTTCCGTCCTCCCCTGCCTGTCCACACTTGCAGTCCCTTCCTTCCCATTCCACACGCACTACCCCTCGGCCTCACGGCCCTACCAAAACCCCTCACCTCTAGGTCCTCCCCCCCCATTCCTCACGCACTCACCCATCCCCACCCTCTGCTCATCCCATCACTCCCTTACCCCTCCCCCTTACGGTTCAACCCACACCCGCCTTCCCCACTCACCCCTCACACTCACCACTCCGCACTCACGATCCCCAACCCCACTAACCCTCACCCCTACCCTCTACCCTGCTCACGACTCACCACTCTCGCCAGCTCCATGACCCTCCCCTCATGGTCGTGCTCTCACTCCTCCTTGCCTCCAGCACCTCCCCACCTCTCCTGCCCACCTCTCCTCCCCACGTCCCCGGTTGTGTCCTGCCCACCTTCTCACCATCTTTCACCGCCCCTTCCCGCCAACTACCACCAACCCTTCCTCCTCCCCACACTGCTGTCCACCCTTCCTCCTTGCCCTCCCCTGACACCTCTCCTCACCATTTTTCCCACCTCTCCTGCTCCCCGCCATCCCCCGTTGTCACCTCCCGACTACCACAGTCTCTCCATTAATATATAAAAATGTTTTCTGTTGAAACGTTCTGGCTTCTGGTTGTGAAGTATTAAAAGCGTATATAAAATCGTATCGAAGGGTTATACAACCAGTATTAAGAATACAAGGACATTTTTTTTTATTTTTACGGTGGACATTTAAATATAGTCATAATTGAAAGTTAAAAAAAAAAAAAAAACAATCTATATATATATATATATATATATATATATATAGACATAATAAAGTCAATATAATTAAATTTTTTATATAAAATTTAATTTAAAATTAATTTTTATATAAAAACAACTTAAAAAAAGGGGGGAAAACTGGCAGATAAATATTCACCACCGCATATGCATTCAATGTCGTCATCAATGTCGATGGCCAGATTCCACAAAAAAATTGTTGGATCTTGAGAAATAGATCAATAATAATTCCGAAGACTTCGGCAAAAGATTAGTCGATCTCGAGGGTACAATTGCAGGACACTCCAACGACATCAAAAATCTTCAAGATACAAAAAATTGAATAGAAAGACAAATTTGGCTAAATTATCAGGAGGCCACAAAAAATCATAGCCAAGCAATGCAAAAGCTAACAGAACTTTGTGACAAGATAAATCAGACACAACGACCAATATTCCCCAATATGGAACATAATCAACAGAACAATTTAGCAAATTCAGGAAATTCAGAAGAGCATCATGAAAAAACCAATTCCCCACATCATCACGAAGATATTAATGCAGATTCTCAAAATAAGAAGCTCTGGAATGCTTTTGTTAATCAATTTCCTCTTCTCATTCCACCATCAGCGTATCATCGAAAAGCAAAAATCGAGCTACCCAAGTTTGACGGAAATGAAAAAAATAGCATTGCGTGGCTTAATAAAGCAGAAGAATATTTTTAGATTTACGACATTGATAGTGACGACCAAAAAATTAAGCATGCTTCCATGAAAATGGAAGGAGAAGCATATAATTGGTATATTTGGTGGAAAAAGATGACGCTTGCTATTAGTTGGATGAAATTTAAGGATGCATTCTTTAAAATATTTTAAGGTATAAAAGAAGAAAAGTTTTTTTCAACATTCATCAAATTACGCCAAAAAGGAGATGTGAATGAGTACACTCGAGAATTGGAGACCTTAGCAACACGAGTACCTGGATTTTCAGAATCTTGTTTAATCCAGCCTTTCATCTCAGGACTTAAAATCCATATACAAGAAGAGCTCGAACTTCACGACATTACATCAGTAGAACTAGCAAGGAAAAAAGAAAAAGCTGGTGAAAAGAAATTTGAAAGGTTATCGTGGTCAAAATCAAAAAGAGTATATTTGAGACAAATATTTCCTTAATCTGAAAATATAGATAACACAAAATATGTCCCACCCCATCTTCCTGAAGAAGAAAAATCTAATGTGGAAATACAAAGGATGAGACAGGGCAAGTGCAAACATTGCAGTGAAAAGTGGGACCCTAAGCATAGGTGCGCTAAAATAAACGAGACAAAGAATCAGTATAACTGTGAAGCAACTAATGACTCTAACAATGATGAATTAGATGCAGCTACCACAGAGTTCCCTTCAGAACAAGATGAAGGAAGCATTACGCAAATTTCCTTATCAACTATGATAGGTATATCACAACGTCACACACTAAAACTAAAAGGACATATTAAGAAGAACAACGTAATGGTTCTCCTTGACACCGGTAGTACCCACAATTTTTTATATTCGACCATGGGCAAAAGACTCAACATTTTTATGTTTCACATGCCCAATATGAAGGTAATGATGGACGATGGTGAGAAAATTGAGAAGGTAGGGAAATGCCATAAAGTCAAATTGCATATTCAAAATTTTAATTTAAAATCTCCATTATACACCATGCCATTACAATAAGTAGATGTGGTCTTAGGAATTCAATGGCTACAAACCTTAGGTACCTATTCTGCCAAACATCAGAAGCAGTTTATAAGCTTTAAGTGGGAAGGGCAGTAGCACAAGTTGTATGGATTCCAAGCCCTAGAAAATCAAATCGTCTCGTCATCTCAGATGACGAAGATGATTTGAAAAGGAGCGCCAGCCTCTATAGTACAATGTCATTTGTTAGAAATGTTATCTACAAAAAGGAACCACAAAGAGTCACAAGAAGTACAAGGATTAGTTCAAAAACATGAAAAAGTATTCCAAGACCTACCAATAAAAATGCCTCCCAATAGGAAAATCGAACATACAATAGAATTCAAGGCAGGATGAGACCATGTTAACATCAAGCCTTATCACTACCCGCATCACCACAAAACATAAATTGAGAAGATAATCCAAGACCTTTTAACAATGTGGGGTCATATCAAAAAGCAAGAGCCCACCTCTCGGGAAAGCCCAAGCATTAATCAACAATGTCCATCATTACGTATGCTTTGAGGAAAAAACATATTTAAGAGAGGGGCAATGTTATGTATAGTTTATTAATTATTAGTTAAATATAGTTGTCTTAGGTTTATTAATGTGGAAGGGCATGATCAACGATCATGCCTCTGCGCCAAGGGACATTGTAAGGCTGTATTTAAAGCCTTGGTGATTCCCACTTCTAATCATATCATATTTTATCAATAATAATATATACTTATTTAAGTTTACCAAAGTTTTTACACTCCATTTATGACTGGTTAGATCTCGCTTACGCTGGTGTATGGTCCATGCTTGTGATGGTGTGTGGTCAAGTTTCTTTGCTATAGTTATGCATTAGGTCATGTTGTGTATTTGGTATGGGTGTGCATTGATGAATGGACTCCAACTAGAATGATGTTTATGCACTTGTATACCACGTGTTATGAATTTAAATGCTGTTATTATTTTGTATATACATGTATTACGTTGATTGGTTGATCTTGCAGGAAGTATCCTCCTCAAGTTACACTAAGGTACATTGGTTTATTGTTATTTGCTTTAGATGACATATTATTCCTTACATGAGAAAGATAAACATGGATAGAAATATGGTAAAATACAAGGACTCTCCCTATGAGTCGTATGAGTAACATGATGGGCACTCTTCTGATTTTGCAGACACGTTGAGAAGGCTAAAGGAGGAAATAAGGAGTTGTAAGGAAATGTTGATGCCCCGAAAATTGGTGCAAAAAAATTGGGGAAAACCACCCAATAGGGGAGTTAAAAACTGTCGGTTATCCATTTGGGATGGTGGCTCTGATTGGATTTATGGGACGAGTTTGTAACATTCCTACTTAGCCCAAGCTAAGAGGAATATACAATTTTGTTTCATTTTCTGTCGATTGAATAAATGAATCAAGGAGGACATGTAAAACTCCTGAAAACAATGAATAAATCCATGCCTCTCTAAACAAAGACAAATCTGGGCCATGTAAAATAAACACTTGCAGGTGTGAATGGGTTTGAACTATGAGACTGGGTCAACCTTGACCAAATCCACAACGCAGTCTAGATCCAATGTATCTCATGGATGCACATCACAGTTCTAGATGGAGGCTCCACATGTGAAAGGAGCTAACTCATTGAAGTGGTTTAGGGTTTGACAAGGCTTTTATCTTATAAAAGGAAGAGGTGAGAAACATGATAGGGTTGTTGATGATAATCATTTTTCTGAATATATTGTCTCACTAGACATATATCATTATTTGGTTGTTTAGCTGAGAATAATGTTGTTTAGAATTGGGTGTTCCTGAGTGGGAATCCCACCTCCTTCCTAGAGCAGCTCATGGAGGAGCATTTTTGGTCTTGTCCACTATCTGGCATTTGGCCAAGCTTCATCTTGCACCTACAGTGTTGATCCTGTTCAGGATTGGGTTGTCCTTGTGAGCTGCAGCAAGTGGAGGATAGATCTTTTCACATCTATGCATCTCTAGCACCCCTTTTCACTGGGAAAGTCATCCATCCCTTTGACAAGAGTGTTCTAGACCTTGGGAGTTTCAGATACAGATCTTGGCATCAGGCCAAATCACACTCAGAGCCTACAACGCAGTCCCTTTTGCAGTATTGCGTTATTTGGAAGAGCAGAATTGTTGGAGGAGAGATCTATGGTGATTGGATCCTTCCTTTCACTGTGGTGATCCATGGATTGGCCATCCAATCCATGTTTGTTTCAGATCTTATCTGTTGTACATCTTATACTTCATATTTTTCTGAATATTACTGCAGATATGTAACTTAGATCTCATATCTACTCTTGTACTTTCATGTTTTGCTGAGATCCTTAAGGGGAGTGTATAAAGGATCCTTTCTTGTATACAGATCTGAAATAGATCTATCATTTTATATAAAAATATACTCTATATATGATTTGTAACATAATTTTGCTTTAGCCAATGAAAATAACGCTATCAAGCTTATTCATACATCTCTTCTGGTTGTAGCACCTCATTTCTGAGGGTTTCTTCCTGTAAATCCTTCTCCTTTCTGCTATTCATTGTATAGGCTACTGTGTAAATCTATTTTGCTGATGTGTAGCTGAAACATGAGTTTCCATACTAATCTCCTACAAGTATTGGGTTGAACTGCATTATTTTCCAACAATGTTTTTTTTGTATTGCTGCAGTCCCCTCTTTGGGCATTTTCTAGCTGCACTAGGTGTGGGGAGACCTGTTTAACCCACCTAGAAGGATTTTTTTTTTAATCCCTCTTAGATTCAGGTATTAGATGGTTAGATATAAGGGATCCAAGTGCTGTTTTCCAATCTTGTAGCATCCATTCCTGAAAAATGTGTTTTCAGGCATGCCTTGCTAGCAGTCCCAATTTTGGTATATTATAGTGGTCTCAATGCATGATCTTTGGCTCAGCCTGTGAGTCTCAAAGATAAAGATCAAGATGATGAAAAGAATTAGCTTGCTCTCATTAGTTTTCATATCGAGAAAGGACCTCTCCAAGGAGGTTAAGAATATAGAAGAAGGAGAAGAGGAAGGACCATGCACTTCCTACTCTCACAAAGAAGAAGAAAAGAAGCATGGAGGACACTTGGATCATCAGATCCTGAGTGAGTACCTTGTTGAGTACAGGTCTCAACCTAGAGCCTTCAAGGAGACTCTGGCCTTCCCATAGTTCATTCACCTGGAGGAAGGGAAGAGACCCTGCAGCAAGGGAGAAATCAAGGGAAATAGGTTTCTATTGTCCACTTTTGATGGGACTTCTAAAGCCAAAGCTTGGGAAAGAAGACTCGGTGCATTGTTCCTACTACATCCAGTGGTAGAGAGAGAAGCACTGGAGATTTCAGCACTGCACCTTAAGGGTGAAGCAATAAATTGGTGTTTCAGCCATGTTAGACCTTCAAAAGTATCTTCTTTTGCAGATTTCACTCAAAGGGTGATCAAGACATTTGATAAAGGGAAATCCAAGGAAGAGAAGTCCTCAATATCTCTTGATGAGGTTTGTACCAGCACTATGACAACCTTGGAGGAGAAGCCTTCAACACCAACAATTGAGGGAGACACCATGGTAGAAGAAGGAACTCTTGTAGCCATACAAGATGTTCCCAAAGCCCATCAAGGTATGATTGATTTTCCACCTTCTATTATTGCAGCAAATATTTTAGATGTTTGTGGAAACCTGCTGTTGCATGACCCAAAATCATCACTTACTTCTAATCTAGAGTAGCAGAGTTGCACTGCGTTGTCCAAGAGTAGCAGTGAAGAAAGGAGGACCCATTCCTCATGGGAGAAACCAAATGTCAACTTCATTTAGGAAGCCATGAAGACAAGGGGTAGACATCTTGAGATGAGAAACATTTTCTCCTCTCTAGATGAAACTTTCTCAATGAGCATGCCACACCTCAAAGAGAGAATTCTACTTGCAGCAGATCCAAGACCCCACTGGTTTTGGAAGACCATGCATGAGGAGGAGGTCTCGTTAAGAGATCCCATGGAAGGTGCACTTCAACATTCCATGAAGTGCAAAGTTATTCAAAGATTTGAGAAGGTTGGTGTCCTACAATGGGAGGATACCAAATGTTTGCATAATGAGGTCCATGATCCACCAGTGGATGAATGGATGTGGATGAGCAAGAAGCTGGAAATATACTTGCAGATCTATGATACTGGGCAGCAAAAGGCTTGGCAGCGCTGGTTACTTTTGAAAGAGTTTGGCCACCATCCTCTTACTAAGGGTATGTGGAGGAAAGATGTGTGGCATGATACTTGCATCATTGAGAAGCAAGGAGTATGGACACATTGTGTTGATATGACCTTCTTCATATCAATCACCATGTTTTCACCACATGATTTATATGATGGAGGTATTGGGAGGCAGCAATATTTTTTGTTCCTTTGGATGCACTTGGGAGTGTAAGAGCAGAGTTGCTCTCATAATTTGCATCATATTGTACGAGGAGGAGATGGAATTATCTCCTTAGCTTTGGATAATATGGAAGTACTTCCACTATGAAAGGAACTTCTTGTTCTTAGCAACATTATGGAAGATGTCTTTGACAATGAAAATGTCAAATAAAGGAGCTATGTACTGGCAGGAGCCTATTTGCATAGGCCAACAACGCTGTCACTCTGGAGCATGAACTTATGGATGGAGTGTCCCCAGGATCATTCCACTCTTGGTGCACTTGATGGAAAAGGAGGTGAGAATGATGGAGTTATGGATGGAGACATCTATTGTTGTGATGTGTTCTTCATGGCTTGGATTTCCAAGTACATGAGGAAGGATCTTCATGCAACACATGATTCATTTATCTTCATGAGAGTATGTCATATCATTATGGAGAATTTTTTCATGGACCCTATCATGATCTTAATTTTAGCACATGGTAAGGATCTTGTTATTGCATTTAGTGATCTGCATACTCTTACCATTTCTATGCAGTGCATTGCTCCACAAGAGGGCAAGCTTTTCATTGAGCTCCATGATCAACAAGGGGCCATAATGTATGATGGAGACATCCATCTCTTATATGGCCATGGAAAAGTGTTGTATTACTTCATGTATGTTCATTTGTTGTATATAACCATCTACTATTCTGTAGTAAATGAAATAACATACATAGACCACCATGTGTCCAACAAACACTTGCCTTGTAATTTTCTGAAGCTGCAATGAGAAAAATTGCACTGTAACTTCATGGGAGATTGTTGGTACCTTCCTGCACCATATGAAGACTTCAATATTTCCTTTTTCTTGATGCTAATCATGGTTACAATTGCTGATGTTGATCTTGCTTTTATGAGGAGCATGATTGGGGAGGAAACACATTGGTTAGATGTGTTCTTTTGGGGAGAATATTCCCACATTTTCTGCATTGCATGTTCTAATGGGAACATGAGAGGAGATATGGTCACCATAGCCAAACACTTGTTTCTTTATGGGGTGAGACATGAGTTTGATGAGATTCCATATGGTGATGATTTCCCATCTATCACATATGGAATGGCTTGGGCCAGATTGATTCACAGTGTTGGAGAGGAGATCTTTAGAGATCTAGTCTTCATCTTGCCTCTTGAAGGCAACATAATTGTAGCCTAGGATCAACAAACACTCCACACTTATCTTAAGTGGAGAGGAGGACAACATGGGGCAAGCAACTATGTCTACCATGTTCAGTTTTTCAGCCCACGTACATTCCAAGAACTCAAGGTGGAGGAGAATTTTCTGGAGTTACCATGTTGGGAGGTGACTCATTTTGTATGGATGATTGCTTGGGTAAAGATGTTTTCCCAATCCATTTCAGTTCTATCCTTGCAATTTCTTGAGGACAAGCAACATTTGGGAGGGGAGGACTGTAATATTCCTACTTAGACCAAGCTAAGAGGAATATACAATTTTGTTTCATTTTCTACTGATTGAATAAATGAATCAAGGAGGACATGTAAAACTTCTGAAAACAATGAATAAATCCATGCCTATGTGAACAAAGACAAATCTGGGCCATGTAAAATAAACACTTACATGTGTGAATGGGTTTGAACTATGAGACTGGGTCAACCTTCACCAATCCACAACATGGTCTAGATGCAATGTATCTCATGGATGCACAACGTAGTTCTAAATGGAGGCTCCACATGTGAAAGGAGCTAACTCATTAAAGTGGTTTAGGGTTTGACAAGGATTTTATCTTATAAAAGGAAGAGGAGCGAAACATGAGAGGGTTGTTAACGATAATAATTTTTTTGAATATATTTTTTGGTTAGACATATATCATTCTCTAGCTATTCAGCTAAGAATAATGTTGTTTAGCATTAGATTTTCCTGAGCGGGAATCCCACCTCCTTCCTAGAGCAGCTCTTGGAGGAGCCTTGCTGGTCTTGTCCATTATCCGACATTTTTCCAAGCTTCATCTTGCACCTACAACATTGATCCTGTTCAGGATTGGGTTGTCCTTGTGAGCTGCAGCAAGTCGAGGATAGGTCTCTTCAGATCTATGCATCTCTAGCACCCCTTTTCACCGGGAAAGTCATTTATCAATTTGAAAAGAGTGTTCTAGACCTTGGGAGCTTTAGATCCAGATCTTTGCATCGGGCCAAAGCACAGTCAGAGCCTACAGCACAGTCCCTTTTGCAGTACTGCGTTATTTGGAAGAGCAGAATTGCAGGGAATTTTGGCATCGTCTTGGAGGAGAGATCTTTGGTGATTGGATCCTTCCTTTCACTGTGGTGATCCATGTATTGACCATCCAATCCATGTTTGTTTCAGATATGATCTACTGTACATCTTATACTTTAGAATTTTTTGAATACTACTGCTGTAACTTAGATCTCATATCTACTCTTGTACTTTCATGTTTTACTTAGATCCCCAAGGGGAGTGTATAAAGGAGCCTTTCTTGTATACAGATCTGAAATAGATCTATCATTTTGTATAGATATCTACTCTAGATATGAGTTGTAACATACTTCTTGTTTAGCCAATGAAAATAACGTTTTCAAGCTTATTCAAACATTTCTTGTGGTTGTAGCACCTCATTTCCGAGGGTCTCTTCTTGTAAACCCTTCTCCTTTCTGCTATACATTGTATAAGATGCTGTGTAAATCTATTTTTCTGATATGTAGCTGAAATATGAGTTTCCACACTAATATCCTGGAAGTATTAGGTTGAACTGCATTATTTTCTAGCAGTGTTGTTTTTGTATTGCTGCAGTCCCCTCTTTGGCCATTTTCTAGCTACAGTAGGTGTGGGGAGACCTGTTTAACCCACCTAGAAGGATTTTTTTTTGAATCCCTCTTGGATTCAAGTCTTAGATGGTTTTATATAAGGGATCCAACTGCTGGTTTCCAATCCTGTAGCATCCATTCCTGAAAAATATGTTTTTCAGGCATGCCTTGCTAGTAGTCCCAATTTTCGGATATTACAGAGTTTCCCAATGAAATATAGTTTTGTGGATGGGTGGTATTTAACTTAATGTGACTTGATAAATATTAGTGATAAGAAAGTTAATGAAAATAAATATACCTATCTCTATCCCAAGATGAATTATCTTTCTATGAGATTTAAAGAGATGATCTTTCGATGAATGCAAATAAAGATCATACAAACACTTAGAGAGATAAAAAAAAAGTCAGATAATTGATTTAAGTAAATAGTTAATTAAATCAATTGAATAAGCATATATCACATCTATTTATTGCATGTATTTAATATGTATAGAAAATGACAATCTAACATTTTCATAAATGAATTAATGCTAGATTGTGTTAAAAATATACATATAACAAAACACCATAACGAAAATAAACTATTTCTCATTTGAAACAAAATATTAACATAAAGATAAAAGTACCATATATGTATCCAAACTTTTCTCATTTGAAAAACAGTACCTGGTCCAACCATTTCTATTAAGAAAAACTTTAAGATTACAAAAGTGCAACTTCTGTAAAGTCTTCTTTTCAAAATTTCAGGACCCCTTCTTAAAAGACATGAAGGGGTTTATATAATAAAGTAAAGAGTACAAAAATAGTAATTACATAAAGAGCCGAGGAGGTTTAAACAACTCTCCTTAAATTAAGTTAATTAAAACAGAAACATAATTTGATGGGGTGACTCGCTTCAGGATTGCATCGTTATCTCATTGGTCATTCACTCCCTCAGTTTAAGGGTATTTATCATAGGATGTACCTCAAGAGGTTGGACTGGCCTGATGTGCATCTGTCCTGTATAAACCACATTTGAAAGTGGAGGCATCATGTAAGAGGAATTATATTTAAGACAACGCAACATTAGCCATTGGTTATGTGGCTTAACCAAATATCTCCAATACTTTTCCCAGCCTAGCTTCTCCAATTTTCTAATTCTTTCCTCTTTTAACTTCGACATTTACTTCCATTTCCTTGTTAAATATTTTAGAATAGGTAAAGAACCATGGGGCATCTATTAGTAATATTACCAACAATAAGATTATGGCTAACTGTTTCAACAATTTTGTTAGCAACATCTTTGGCTCTGCAAATTTCCCTTTCAGCTTGTTTTAGCTCTATGTCCCAATCAGTAAATAAGATTTTCTTTTTGGAATATTCAATCTTGGGAAGATTGGCCTTTCGGCCTTCAGTAGTATCTTTCCAGGTGACATACTATGATACCTTGTCATGAATATCATCAAAGTTGATTCTTTGCTCGACTAATCGATTCATCAATGAATTGCCTTTTTCACATAATTCAATAATACTAGAATTTTTTTTGCAGAAAAGAACTTGTTGCTAGGCGAATAGGGTATTTAATTCCAATGCTTCCTTACTGAATTCATAGACTTTGGGATTTTCTTGCAATCTCTTAACAATGAATTTCAATTCATGTATCTGAGTATCCTTAGCACCAATTTCATATTGGTGCTGCATCTTTAATTGATCTAGGCTCTCTTGGAGTTGTGATACTTGTACCTATAATTTTCTGATTAACACTCTACTTCTCTGCTTGTAATTCATGTTCCAATTGAAGGATTGTTTCATCCTTTTATTCGACTGGCTGTTGAACTTCAATGGCCTCGTCTATTTTGGAAAATGCATATGCTATTTCAAACTAAATCAAATGAGTTAGATCATGAGATGGATCAACATGTGAGTCTTTCCAAACTACTTCCATAGGGAAATCTCTGAGAACAAGGATTTGTGACTGTTATGTTCTCCTCCTTTTCCTTTGCCTGCTCATGACGGTTTTATGTATGGGACTGTAAAAAATATCTAAAGGTGTAATTTATTCAATTTTCAATACAATCTATGAGGTAGGGTAGGCTAGCATAAATGCTACTTGTTCCATGTTAACTGAATTTTTAGTTGAACCAACAGTAAACAGGTTTTGAATTTTACCTTGAGGTGTTTCCATTTCTCGTTGATGATCAATGATCACCATTTATTGGTAACCTTGGAGTTTTTGATTAAACACCTTCCAGACATCATTGAAGTCACTTGGAAAATGTGGATCTTTGGCCTGAACTCTATTAGACTTATCTTCTTTTTTTTTTCTAAGGACTTCAGTATCCTTAGGTGGTTGCTACTTTTACTTCTCTTTATGTCGATGTTTCTTCTGTGAGATGAGTTGGGATACCTCTAGTACATTTAAAGGAATCCCTTCCAATATTTTATTTTTGTAATGCTTGAACTTTGGAAGTTGTTTTGGATTGAGGCGTGATGCTGCTAATTTCTATACTGTAGAATAAGTGTTGACTAACTCAAACAAGTCATCAAAATCATCATCCTCATGCACAAATGGTACAATTTGCAGTTGAGTTGTGAAATCAAAGGAAACTTGGTTTGGTTCATATTGTCTCTTTGAAATTTTAAAAAATTTCAAGCACTAGATTTGATTGACCTCTAACCCTGCATGCTTGTAATTTTCTAATGCATATACACCACAGTGAATAGGAAAAGAGGGCCACAAATCTTTCTTTTCTTCCTTCAAAAACTTATTCAATCCATTACCTATAGTCTGATGAGCAATTTCTCTTGTGAGAAGTTTATCTTGAACATTCAATGGTAGGACATGTGGTCGAGCCAAGCTTCTGAAGACTCTGACATAAGTAAACAATTCTTCACCAAACTATTTTCCAATGGAGAAGAATTCTGCTTGAGATTCCTTGGATAATTTGGGGCCTTTTCATTATATACAACTTGAAATAATGGGATCATCACTCCATGGCATATTTTGTTGAAATGGGTTTCATATTTTGATTCCCATAGAATACTATGATAGACATGAATGAGAGTAGGGTCTTGGGTAGTCCATTTCCAACACATGATTAGAAAATATGAGGTAAAACATACAACATCCATAATGTAAGCACTCATGTAAAATTGGGGAAAATTTTTGGATGAAATGGAATGATTATTTCTATATTCAAGAATCTGGGTGGAAATATTATTGGATAAAATGTTTCCCCAGTCCATGATATAATAATCTGTAATGTAAGCACTCATGTAAAATTGGGGAATTTTTTTGGATGAAATGGAACGATTCTTTCTATATTCAAGAATCTGGGGGGAAATATTATTGGATAATAATTTTTTCCCATTTAACCGAGAATTTAGTGGTATCGGGTTGGCAGAAGAGTCTAGACATCATTGCAGAAATATAACAATAGGGACTAGCAAGGGAATTAGTGGAATACATGTGAGAATATTAGATCTACTAAACTAGCTATCTATCTAAGAAACCAAAAACATATCAACATATAAATAAGAACATAAAGAGAATAAGGAAAAAGAATACAATAGATATACGTGGTTCACCCAATTAGGCTACGTCCATGGGAAGGTTGTCTTCTATTATCTACAGAAATCTCCTGCAATCTTACAAAGAGAGCAACTACAAATAACCCGATAAAAATAACAGTAAGAGCACAAGATAAGATGTGATTATATTAAAAAAGGCTCCCTTGACCCTATTATATACCGAGAGATGTGGAGGAATTAATCTCACATATTGAATGTGGGATAGTATAATTCTCCAAAATAACACCTCTTTATATAATAAATAGGTACAAGAGTATATTATGCCATAATGAATATGGGATATAATGTGTTACTCTTTTATATAAGATTGCATTCAACTTCAGACATAATACAAAGACATTATTACCTTCCAAGGAATATAATATATTCCAACAATACATACCCTTATCATCATTTTTATGCTTTTTTAGCTTCTTCCTCCACTTTTATATGGGGTTTGAATTTAGTTCATTCTCCTTGGAAAATTGTGCTATAAATTATTTATCATATACCTTATCCGGGTCTGGAATGCGGTACATTTTCTTCAAATATTTAGCCTTGAAATGTCCCATCATTGTTCCTATGGTTGTGAGGAAATTTCTGTCTCCAATATTTAGATTATAGATTTTATATTTATATGGTGTGAGTTTAGAGTTTCTGAGTTCGGAATCTCCACAGTGAGCATTTTTGCGTCTACGTTTTGGGTCTAGAACAAGAACCATCATCAGGACAAATCCTGTTGAAAAGAGAGGAGGATACATATCATAAATATACAAAGAGTGCATGATGAAGGCCCACCAACCATAAAATAGAAAGTTGGTGTAAGATGTAAATCACGACACTGCTTTAGGAAAAATATATCTGCCTCCCTTTTTCGAATTTTAACCCTTGTTTTTTCGAGATTACGAATCTCAGTCTAAGTTTCCTTTTCGTACAGGGTACCAATTATAGATTTTAGATTTCTGTGGTGTGAGTTTAGAGTTTCTGAGTTCAGAATCTCCACAGTAAGCATTTTTGCGTCTACGTTTTGGGTCTAGAACAAGACCCATCATCAGGACAAATCCTGTTGAAAAGAGAGGAGGATACATATCATAAATATACAAAGAGTGCATAATGTAGGCCGACCAACCATAAAATATAAGGTTGGTGTAAGATCTAAATCATGGCACTGCTTTAGGAAAAATAGATCTGCCTCCGTTTTTCGAATTTTAACCCTTGTTTCTTCGAGATTATGAATTTCAGTCTAGGTTTCCCTTCTGTATGGGGTACCAATTATAGATTTCAGATTTATGTGGTGTGAGTTTAGATTTTCTGAGTTCATAATCTCGATAGTGAGTATTTTTGCGTCTACGTTTCGGGTCTAGAACAAGACCCATCATCAAGACAAATCTTGTTGAAAAGAGAGGAGGATACATATCATAAATATAAAAAGAGTGCATGATGAAGGTTGAGCAACCATAAAATAGAAGGTTGGTGTAAGATCTAAATCATGGCACTACTTTAGGAAAAATAGATCTTCCTCCCTTTTTCGAATTTTAACCCTTGTTTTTTCAAGATTACGAATCTTAGTCCAGGTTTCCCTTCCGTACAGGGTACCAATTATAGATTTCAGATTTTTGTGGTGTGAGTTTAGAGTTTCTGAGTTCGGAATCTCCACAATGAGCATTTTTGCGTCTAAGTTTTGGGTCTAGAACAAGACCCATCATCAGGACAAATATTTTTGAAAAGAGAGGAGGATACATATCATAAATATACAAGGAGTGCATGATGAAGGCCTACCAACCATAAAATAGAAGGTTGGTGTAAGATCTAAATCACGGCAATGTTTTAGGAATAATAGATTTTACTCCCTTTTTCGAATTTTAACCCTTGTTTTTTCGAGATTACAAATCTCAGTCCAGGTTTCCCTTCTGTACAGGGTACTAATTATAGGTTTCAGATTTCTGTGGTGTGAGTTTAGAGTTTCTGAGTTCGGAATCTCCACAGTGAGCATTTTTGCGTCTACGTTTCGGGTCTAGAAGAAGACCCATCATCAGGACAAATCTTGTTGAAAAGAGAGGAGGATACATATCATAAATATACAAAGAGTGCATGACAAAGGCCGACCAACCATAAAATAGATGGTTGGTGTAAGATCTAAATCATGGCACTGCTTTAGGAAAAATAGATCTGCCTCCCTTTTTCGTATTTTAACCCTTTTTTTTCAAGATTATGAATCTCAGTCCATGTTTCCCTTCCGTACAGGGAAACCTGGATAGAGATTCGTAATCTCGAAAAAACAAGTGTTAAAATTCGAAAAAGGGAGGCAGATCTATTTTTCCTAAACCAGTGTCGTGATTTAGATCTTACACCAACCTTCTATTCTATGGTTGGCTAGCCTTCATCATGCACGCTTTATATATTTGTGATATGTATCCTCCTCTCTTTTCAACAGGATTTTTCTTGATGATGGGTCTTGTTCTAGACCCAAAACGTAGACGCAAAAATGCTCACTATGGAGATTCCAAACTCAAAAAATATAATATTGAGATTGTCGATTATCCATTTTAACATATGAGTGTATGGTAAATTTTTGGGGCCTGTAGCAATCTGATGTGGAAAAGAGTTGACGACCTCTTCTATATTAGTTTTCGAAGAATCAAAAGCATATGCAATAGCTTCTCTTCCAACCCTCTGGGGTTTCTCATCTTCAAATAGTCTGTACATTTCTTCCCAAGGAGAAGAACCACTCTCTAACACACATGTCATGTCTGTGAATAAGGGGAGCATGTTTGTTACTTCACTAGAAAAAGTTGTAGGATTAGTGGGAGCCATAGGTTTTTTGGATCTCTTCGCAACCTTTGACATTTCTGAAGAGCTATGGTTGTTTGGAATTTTCCACAGACAATCAAGAATGATAAATAGAAAAGGGGAAATATTTTTTCAAATAAGAACGTACTGTAATGATGGAAATAATGGGAAATTAAACTTGCCACATGTATAATCCAAAAATTCAATACCCTTGCGGTCAAATAATTTTTAGAGGCATGAGTTGTTAAACCATTTAAGTTATGACATTAATGGAAAGCATGGGTTGATGTTCCCGTGTAATAATTTAAGAATTTAAACAAGATCTCATCGCATCACAGATCTTATTTGTGATGTTATTCGGCGGAATTGAAAAATGGGAAGAATTGGCCATGTAGTGAAAGTGTGATGTGATGGAGTACATTGCATCGGGGAGATGTGAAGGACATGTTAAATGTTGTCATGGAAAAAACATGATATGGGATTTTCGATTTGATTACTTTGCAGCGGTGGGTGCCATGGTTTTTTTTTTCGTGGAATATATTTCGGGGGAAAAACCTTTTTCCTTTATTAAAGTTCTTTATTGTCTTTCACATCGCAAATCGTTTGCAATGGATTTTAGAAGCCATGTTTCGTTCATGCGATCTTGTGATTGTGATTTACTTGCATGTTTGCTTTGCATTCTCTGCTTAAGTGTCCTTTAAAAAAAATTAACATTTTTAACAAATTTCGTTCATATTTCTATTTGAATTAATCACGTAAGGATTTTATTCGTTCTAGTCTAGAAATTTTAAAAGGGTCCCCTTTATTTTGCTAAGGTAACTATTCTAATTAATGGGGGTTGTTGAATAGCACAATAGGAATACAATGAAATACTTGTACATGCACAAGAGAAACACACAAATGTGAATGTGATACTTATTTAGAGCTTGTTAGATTTGTAAAAAAAATGGCCACTTAGGATAAACAATGCATAGGAGGATAAAACTAATGGGGCATATGGAAGTAGGTCTCCTAGTATACACAGGTCAAATATAGCTTATACAGTGAGAGATGGTAGGTTCTTGAAGACTGCAGATATGAGGTGTGATGAGTACATGTATTATCTTAGTTATAGTTTGGATAAACATTATGCTCATCATCTGTATCATCCTTACAGAAGGAGTGACAGGGGATATATTCTAGATGAATTTAAAAAAGCAAAGAAACCTACTTTTGATGGGGACTTGAGGAAACTAGAAGAGGCATAAGCTTGGATACTTGGGATGAAGAAGTTCTTTGAGTTGCATGAGGACTCAAATAACTGAAGGTTGTGATTGATATATTTAGCATTAGAGGTTAAGTAGACATCTAGTGGGAATATGTGAAGTGGGTTAGGGACATCATGACAGATGACTTGAGTTGGCATGAGTTCAAGAGACCTTTCAGGAAGAAATACTTGTCAGAGTGGTACTATGACAACAAAGGAAAAACAAAATTATGAGCTAAAGATGGGATCAATTACAGATGATGAGTATACAACAAAGTTCTTGGAGCTATTGAGGTATGTACCATACATTGAGGATGAGAAGGCTAAATTTCAATGATTTTTTAGTGGTTTTCCATTAAGGTTGAGTATGATGAGCCTCATACACTTGAGGAAGTAATTGGGAAGCTGAAACATTGCTATGAATAGTCAAAGCACAAGAATGAGTCTCATCAAGGATGAAAAGGGAAGGACAAAGGTAAGGGTAAATGGAAATCGAAAAGAGTAACCCATTATAATTTAGAGAGAGAAAGAAAATGTGGCACCACAAAATAAGTTTAATGCAGGTGGATACGGACATAGGTCACAACAGTAGCATAGATCACGACAACAACATGGAGGTAATGTTATGGGATGGTTGGATTGTTGGACATGTAGTGAGGAGAAAATTAAGAGAGATTGTACACAAAATCAAGGAGGTAGGCCTATGATATACAATGCACAAGAGGCACATACTGTTGGCGATCTTGGGTAGATCATTCCTCGTACTTATGCAGCCATGGACAAAAAGCACGCAGATCACCAAGATTCTATCATTGAGATGGACGGTAAGCTTTGTGATCAGTCTATTTCTATTTTGATTGAACCTGGATATAATTATAGCTATGTTAGTCTTGAATTGGTGGGTAAGTGTGGTTTGCATAAGGAAAAGCATGTGGAATCTTGGTTAGTGTAGTTGGCCATAGATACGAAGAAAATATTTTACCATTTGGTAAGAGCTTGTGCATTTGAGTTAAATGGTATGCCTACAAAAATGCACTTGAACATATTTCCATTGGGTTCCTACAATATGATATTGGGTATGAATTTTTTATACCTTCATAGAACCAAGGTAGATTTCTATAAAAAAGCTATTGAATGCTTGGATGAAAATGGGGAACCATGAATATTACAAGGAAAGAAGAAAGCCACATTATTTAGGATGTTGACAGCTATGCAGGACAAATGCAGTCACAAGAAAGGGTGTGTGCTATTTTAAATTCATATCTCTAGTGACAAAGTTAAGGATATTAAGGATGTGGATGTTTTGAGCAGGTATTCAATTTTGCAACAATTTCAGGATGTGTTTCCAACATAGATTTCTGAGTTTCCACCTCATAAGGAGGTATATGTTTCTATTGCTTTGGTACAAGGGAAAGCTCCGGCATCAAAAGCACCTTAAAGGATGTGCACACCTGAGTTGGTAGAGTTAAAGTTGCAGATGAAAGAAATGCTTGACAAGGGGTACCTGAGACCAAGTTTATCACCATGGGGTGCACCAGTAATGTTCGTGAAGAAGAATGATGGCACTCTTAGACTGTACATTGACTATTGGAAACTAAACAAAGTGACCGTCAAGAATAGGTACCCACTACCAAGGATCAATGATTTGGTTGATCAGCTAAAGGGAGCAGCAATGTTTGCTAAGATCGTCTTGAGGTCAGGATATCATAAGGTACGCATCAAAGAGTAGGAAATATAAAAGAATGCATTCAGTACCAACTTAGTACATGCATTATGAGTTTTTTGTAGTTCCATTCGGTTTGACTAATGCCCCAACTACATTTATGTGATTGGTGAACAATATGTTGCATTCTTATTTGGAAAAGTTTGTGATTGTGTTTATTGATGACATATTGGTATATTCTAAAAATGAGGAAGAGCATGCTGAGCATTTGGAAATAGTGTTTAGGTTATTGAAAGAGAATCAACTGTATGCTAAGCTCAGTAAATGCAGCTTCCTCCAGACTGAGGTACACTACTTGGGACATGTTTTCTTCAAGGAGGGAATTGTAGTAGACCAGAAAAGATAAGGGCCATCATGGAGTGGATAGCTCCTATTACTTCTAGGAGGAAGCGTAAAATTTAAGAAACGGACGGACATAGAAGTGTGAGGCCAATTTTTAGTTGCTTAAGAATATGTTAACACATGCTCCAGTGTTAAATATTTCATATCTGGACAAGGATATTTTAGTGTGTACAGAGGCTTGCAAGAGAGTAATTGGTGGGGTCCTTATGTAGTATGGACAGGTGGTATGCTATGAGTCACGAAAACTAAATGAGCATAAGAAAAACTACCTGACACATGATCTTGAGCTAGCAATGATCATTCACGCACTAAAGGTGTGGTGGCATTATCTTCTTGGCAGGTGGGTTATATTAAAGAGTGACCACATTGAGTTGAGGTACTTATTGTACAAACCGAATTTGAATGCCAGAAAATATAGATGGTTGGGAACGATCAACGAGTTTGACTTGGAGATTAGGTACATAAATGGAAAGGAGAACAGGATCACAGATGCTCGTAGTAGGTAGGTACAGGTAAATCACATAGTAGCTATGAGCTCCTATGAGACAAACTTATAGGATATGATCTTGCAGGTAGGTCAACAATATCATATGTATATAGAGATTGTGCATAGGTTGCAGTAGAGTATAGGTAGAGTTATGGGTACATGTACAAGTCTTGGCACAGGTGTTGGTATAGGTGTTGGTACAATTACAAGTACAGGTGTTGGCACAAGTAAAAGTACATGTACAGGTATAGGTACATGTGTATAGGATTTGGACTACCATCTAATAGTAGATGGATTGATTAGATTTAGAGACATGATATATGTATTGGAAAAAAGTGACATCAAGAAGGTGATCTTAAAAGAGTTTCATGTGAAACCATATTCAGGTCACCAAGGCTACCAAAATACATTGATTGTAGTTAACAGATTTATTATTGGCCGAATCTAAAGAGGGATGTGGCAGAGTTTGTAGCCAGATGTTTGGAATGTTAGATGTTTAAGGTAGAGCCTAAGCATCCCGGTGGTCTGCTACAACCGATTACGAGTCCAACGTTGAAATGGGAGGTCATTTCCATGGACTTCATCACATGTTTTCCTAAGACAACTATACAAAATGACTTCTTCATGGTTGTTGTGGACAGGTTAACAAAAGTTTCACATTTCATTCTAGTGAAAACAACTTATTCAGCTAGCGATGTAGCATAGGAATTTATCAATTACATATCCGGATTTCATGGTGTTACAAATAATATTGTGTCTAACATGGATGAAAAGTTCAATTCCAAGTTTTGGACGAAGTTGTTTGCAAGTTTGGGCACTGAGTTTTCCTTCAACACAACTTATCATTTGTAGATAGATGGACAGACTTAGAGGGTCAACCGGATACTAGAGGATATTTTGAGGATGTATGTGATGCATCAACAATGGTAGTGGGAAGAGTATCTTCTATTGGTAGAGTTCTATTACAATAATGAGTACCAAGAGCCATTGAAGATGAGTCCATTTGAGGCTACGTATGGGAGAAGTTACAACACTCCTATCCATTAGAGTGATCTGGTTAACAGGGTATTGATTGGACCAGAGATGTTGGAAGAAATGGAACAAGAAATACAGGTGATCACGAAGAACTTGAAGGCAACACATGATAGGAAGAAGATTTATGCTGATAGGAACAAGTTGTTCAAGGAGTTTTAGGTTGGCTATAATGTGTATTTGTGTATCAAGCCCAAGAATATCTCCTTGTGGATTGGATCATGTGCTAAGCTGGCACCACATATTTGTGAACCCTTCAGGAGGATTGAGAGGATCATACCAATGGCCTATCAACTTGCACTTCATTCCATAGTGAAATTCCATGATTATTTTCATATATATTTGCTTAAGAAGTATGTTAAATATGTTGATCATCTGATTAACTAGTCTGTATTGTAGGTGGAACCCAATGGATAATTCCAGCCGGAGCCTCAGTGTATATTGTACAAAAATGTGCTCATGCTCCAAAAACAAGAAATAAAGCAATTTAAAGTGCAATTGAAGCACTTTGGGCCCAATGAGGCTACATGGGACGTGGTGGATCATATGCAGGTCATGTATCCTTCCCTGTTTTCCAATTGAGGCAAAGTAGTTTGGGTGTGATGTTCGTGTTTGTTTGGCATATTTTTGATGATGTTTTGATATATGTTTTGATGTGATGTTCGGGTGTATTTAAATATGTGTATGGATTTAAATACCCCCATGACCTATGTGATAAAGCTCCAATTAGCCGTATGGTTTCATGTCATTATAGTTGTCTTGTTGTTATGATGTCATGATGGTTTTCTTTTTAGCACGGTGATCATTGTAAATACTGCATCGAGCTATGTTATAAATCTTCATGGGAATTATGGTTTCTTTTTAGTGCTTTTTCCGAGGTATATGTGTGGTTTAACACCGAAGATGGTTTCCCCCAAGGGGGAGGGCTTTGTAATAGCCCTGGTGAAAATTCCATGTAATAAAGTTAAAAATAATAACCACGGTTGATGGAACACTTATTTCAAGTTGAATGTTGGGAAAAAATCGTAGGGGATATTAATTTGGTTTATTATGGATAAGGAAATTGGAAAAGTAAAAGGAAAAGGCTTTGGAAATCCAAATGAATTTTTTGGCGCATTTATTTATGAAAATAATGGAAATTAGGAGAAAAAGGAGATGAAAGGTCACACATTGCATGTGAGGAGTAAAATGAAATAAAATAATTGAAGATGAAAAAAACATAGGCCTCTTTTATAAAAATGCTTCTAAGGATGAGTTGATACCTTTTTGTCAGTTCATTTTTTGGAGCTCTCCCATTATTCTCTCTCTCTCTCTCTCTCTCCCTCACTCTCGGACACTTAGAGTTTCTGGAGCACTTTTTCATTAGAGAAAGAAATGAAAGAAAATAAGAAGTAGGAGGAAGATACTAAGGAGGAATAGGAATCAAGAAGCTATAACAAGATTCTTGGTAGGTATCGATTTGCATGTATGACTTCCTTTCTATATTTTGCATGCACGGTATTTCACATGGTTATTTGTTGTCTTGCCATGGGTTTTTCTAGGTGTGATAGTGTATTTAGCCTAGCCTTTCCATTTCCAGATAGCCATGGTGTTGTGGATTTCTTATGTTTGGTTTAACTGGATTACCGGATGGATTTGAAGCTTAGTTAAGTGGATCTCTAGATGATTATGGAACTGGTTCATGTGTTACCTCGATTTAGGGCCTAGTAATCTGGGTTTGGATTGCACTAAATCCTAAGAGGTGGTTTTCTCTCCATTTAGGCCTAGGAATCCCAGGTTTGGGATATACGGTAAATCCAAAATATTATGTCTCAATTTAGGGCCTGGTGACCCTGATTCGAACTGTGGGTTGAGGTAAAGTCTGAGAGACTATGAGACAGGAAAATTCCTCATGCTATAGGTGGAGAGAATTCGGTGATATTCATGGTTGTGTTGGCCTAGTGATTGCATGTAGATCACGGTAAATACTGGTTTATGATTGATGAGGGTGAGGTGGTTCAGCCTTAGGATGCCCTGGATGATTCTTTCAGTTTGATTCCAAAATTCATGCTTGGAGTATGGAATGGGGGTGATTGGCCGAGAGAGATTTGGCTTAGCCAATCTATGGTTGGGTGGAACATGGAAGTCCCATCTCTTGTTGGATTTTACAAAAATTAATGAGAATCTCATTCCTTTGGTATTTGGTATGCAAATGTACTTGTTATTATGTGGATTCTATTGTTGTTATATCTATTTTATTTCTATTGTTATTATGTTGGTGATAAACATGCAATTTATCGGTGATGATGTATGGCTATCTCTATGTTTTTTATTATAAATGAATGCAAATTGTATCTATGGTCAAGAATATTTTATTACAACTAATGAAGTAAGGGATAAATGCTTCTTAGCGATTCTTAGATAAGTATGAGACCCCTATGCATAAATCTGTTGTTTGCACATGTAGATTCAATGCTTGTGACATGTTTGAATAAATGCCTACCAAGATAACATGGGTCCAGATGAATTCTTGATGATGTGATTGCTTCCATACCTTTGTTTTAATTTTATTTATCATCTTTTAAAGTTTCATGAATTTCTGGGCAGTGACCTGGCCTCTTGGGCTGAACAGGTGGCACAAATATTGGAGTTGTAGGCACAAAACTGACCAATTGGGGCCATGGCAACATGCTTTTTGTTTGTGCCTATGGCTATAGGCTCCCATCTGGTACCTTGCATTGGAATTCCTGTGGATATGGTCCAAAAGTGTCAAAAAGTCAGTCTGCCTCAGGGGTTAGGGGTCTAGAAGTTTGGATTACCTCCTGGGGATGTTTTTAATGTTGTGTAATGTGTGTTTGTCTTGCTTCTATCAGTTCCACTTCCTTAAGCTCATCTAGGAGATTTAATCTCATATTAGTACCCTCCCATCACATTTTTACCCTGGTTTGCCAGCTACTTGTGTAGATGTGAGAATAGTGTGTTACACTTAATAAAAAAAGATATTTTCTGATTCACTGCAGCTACTATTGAATGATAGTCATAAAGATTTTTTTTCAAAATACTGTACGAATTTAAATCAAATAAAATTCCGCTCTATTTGTTCAAAAACGTTTTTAGAAATGATGTGAAAGGAAGTTAGTAGTTACAATGAGGATGAACAACTTTTGTTGAGCCATTGAATAATGAATTTTCAAGGGCGCATTTATTATTTTTTGTCATGTCAAGAACATAGGTAAATATACTAATAGCTTCTTTGTTCAAGTAACAATAGTATTAATTTGATGCACAAAATATTGCATTTTGATAATACAGATTTGAACCTAATAATTCAATTTTATTGGAAAAATAAAAATAAAAAATGAGAGTGTTTAAGGCCAAAAATTTTTTCTCTCCTCATTTCCAATGAATTTGCGTTAAATGAAAACAACTCATCCATGCAAACATTGCAACGTGCACAGTCTGTAAATATGACACAACATTTAACTATGAACAAAGTGTACAACATTTAACTATGAACAAAGTGTTGAATGCACACTCAAAATAGAGTGGAAAAACTAATTGTATGTTACAAATGCCACAACTAAAAAAACATTATGACACAACATTTAATTATGACTAGAGCATAGAGTGGAAAAATTGATTGTATGTTACATATGTCACAACTAAAAGAACATTCGCCAGTTATTGCTGAAACAAGCTATTATGAATACATACATACAAATTATATCATCTACAATTTTAAATTTAAGAAAACTTTATACAAGCGCTAAACAAAAATAACACTATTATTAAGATAAAAGCGCTAAACAAAACCCTTCTTTCGTACATCAAGATGATGCATTTTTATTTTTATTTTTATTTTCTATAATTCCACTAATAAATTATTCACGAATACTTGCACTAACACTAATATAGAGCTTTGTTTTTATTGTAGGTTCTAGAATTGCAAAATACAAAAAAAAAATTTAGTTAATCTCTTTCACAGCATTTTATAAATTAGGTCAATTAAGAATGTTTTCCTTTCCTTTTTTTGATTTTCTATAATAGGTTAATTACGATTTTTTTTTTTTATGGAGTAAAAGAAAAAATCAAAGTCTATTGTTTTTTTTACTTTTATGTAGTTTTTTTATGAAGTAAAATAACAAAATCAAAGTTTATTGTTTTTTTTAATTTTTTCTGTATTTTTTTTACCTTTTCTGCTGTTTACACAAAACAAAATAAAAAAAGAAATCCATTTTTAGAAGAAAAAACCCTAGTTTTTTTTCCCCTTTCTTCTCCCTCTTTCTATAATTTCAAAATTATGGTTTTTAAATTTATATTTATAGGGTTTGTATAGTCATAAGACATCCAACCAATGGGATCACTTGCATATTCAGGTCCCAATCCATGTTAGCCCTTACATCATTCAAAAAAAAAAAAAAGATTTTTTTTCATCGGTGCACCTTGCGTAACATAGCGCACCAGTGCGCTATGTTATACCAGCGCACCGCAAAATTACAGTGGAAAAAAAAATGTTTTTATCAGTATGCCATATGTAACATATGGCACCGGTGCACTATTTCATTATGGTGCACCGCAAACATGTTGTTTTGCAAAAAAAAACCCATTTTAGAAAGAAACCCCGCATTCTTTTTGTTTCTGCCCTTTCTTCTCCTTCTTTCTATGATTTCAGAATTAGTGCTTTTCAATTTATATTTATAGGGTTTGCATTCCTAAATATAAGCCTAATACATCCAACCCACGGTAGGACCTACGAGTTGGATCCCAATACATGTGACCCCTTCGCATAAATTAAAAAAATGCCTTTTTTTTGAGTCCTGTGTACCTAAGCCCATCGGTGCACTCTATTATCTCAATGCACGAGCAAGTGATAAAATATTAGAAAAAAAAAATAATTTTTCTCGGCATGCCATTTGTAAATATGCGGCCGATTACCTTATTTCCACTTACAATACGAAAACCAATCCAATGATTCCAAGAACCAGAATTTATCTAAACTACGGGAAGAGTTTCGAGAGAAATTGGTCAATGAGACATGTCCAGGACTTTTAATATGAAAACATCTGACAAAAAAAGAAGGAATGAAAAAGTAATATTCCTTTAGATGTTTGTCTAGAATTATTTATAAATATCACTTTTGTTGTACTTATTTTTCATATATCAATATAAAAATTAAAATAGTTTATTGTCATGTTACATTTTCAGGAAGATTATGAAAATATCAAAATATGAACGAGCTGATATCAGAAATATGCCAATATGAATGTCCAAAAAGATGTACAAGGAGATGGTCAAAAAAATGGACAAAATTGCATCGGGGGAGGAGCCATCTCAACAACAACGTGCTTCAAATGTAATATGTAATCATTGAATTTTTCGATCATTAGGTACAATAAATAAACAATTTAGCATTAAATATTAATTTTCAAGTATTTTCTTGCAGAAAAGAAAAGAAAATGGAACCCATTCAGTACATAAAACAGGACGACAAGGAAAAAAAGGATTGATATCTAAGTATGTGAGTAATTGTTACTTCCTTATAACAACTTAACTAGATTTTATTTTTTGTACTTTTTAAGTTGTTTTACAAAAATCATCATTGAATGTCTTCAAACATGTGCTAACATACAAAGAAGAACCATCAAAGAAATTCATTGGAATTGGGTTAAATATGGGTTGTGAGTATATGTTGGCATATCATAACTTAATTGTGGAATTTGTAAGCATTTATCGATCTTGTTTTACTTAGCTTCATTTATAATTAATAGAAAAAATAAATCTTTTATATTAAATATATGATTTGTTATGGGGTATAAAACTTGCAGGAAACAAAGTATGGCACTGCGCCAACAGATCAAATCTTGAAAGATGGCATGTTACATGGTTTTGAAAGAATGTGTATAGTTTATGACTCAATTGTTGCATTGGTACATCATTTCTTTTCGATTTACATTGATGTATATTATTTAATATTACAATTTTCATTATTCTCACCAATGTATATACACTCATTATAGTTTATTTTTATGTTTATATATGGAAGGTGAAGAAGAAGAAAACAATCAACACTGTGAAAAAAACATTCCTGAAAATAACCCAAGTCATGGAAGTAGCTCTAGAAGTGACAACAGTTCAAGTGAAGAATGATTATCACTATGTTTGGATATCAAAGCAAGGCGTTGTATGTTTTGAAAAATGTTTGTGAAATCGGACATTTTCTTTAATGTAATGGACATAGTGTCCCAATTGAAAGATAAAGGGATACCAATAATTGTCCCGGTTTGTATGATGAAAAGAATATGTATTATTCATATATATATATATATATATATATATATATATATATATATATATATATATATATATATATATATATATATATATATATATATATATATATAATAAAATGTTTTAATTTATTATATTTCGTTCTCCATTTTCATTCTTAAATGCACTAATAAAAATTTAATTCATATGAATATTGCTATAATATATATATATGTGTCGAATTTTTATGAATAATGAATTTTAAAAAACCACAATAATTATGATATGATATAACAAATTAATCCAAACATCACATTCAAATGCATTAATAAAAAAATAATTAATATGAATATTGTTATAAGATGTGTCGACTTTTGATGAATACTGAATTTAAAACAATCACAATAATTGCACTTTCACAGGTCGATGTTTCTAAAAAATACAAAATGAAAACCGGTGTGTGTATTCTTATACTGGTGCACTTGTATTCTTAACCGCACCGGTGCATTTTTACGACCTATGGGCAGCGCACAACTACCAAAACCAGTTAAAAATATCGAGGCATTTGTGTAGTACGGTGCTCTGGTGCATTTATGTCTATATACACATCGTTGCTATTTTATGACCTATGAGAACTGCACGAATACCGATACCAATTATAAATCTTGGTGCATTTGTGTGATACTATGCATCGAGGCATTTTTGTGTCTATAAGCACCTGTGCATTTGGACGACCTATAGGCACCGCACAAATACTGATACCAATTATAAATCTCGGTGCATTTGTGTGATACTGCACACCGGGGCGTTTATGTGTCTATATGCACCGGTGTATTTGTATGAAATATTTGCACCGCATGAATACCTATACTAATTATAAATCTCGGTGCATTTGTGTGATACCTCGTATCGATACGTTTCTATAAGTCTACATACTAGCGCGTTGATACGACCTATGGGCACCGCTCAAATCCCAAGACCAATTAGAATGGCCCCATGTGATGTATCACCAACACTACGTCCAGTACTGTTTTATACCTTAATGGTGTGGTGCATTCCCTTTCGATCACCCCGGGGCATGGGCTATAGGTACGCATCTGTGCGTTCAATCTTGATTAGTGCACCAATGAAAAAACCATCCGTAATAACCTCCGACCGCCCATTTTTTTTTAGTTGTGTTGAATTTTTTTTAAAAGCTTTTCCAAAACCTCTGTAACCATAAACAGATGTGGTAACATATGTTTTTTTGACAATTTTGGCCAATTTTATAACACAAAAACCTCCTTTCTAATGTCTGCTAGAGTGTCTTTCTCTTGTAGTGGAAAGAGGTACTGACCAGTATGGTTGGGGAAATTAGGAAAACAGGGTATTCAATTTTACTAAATGGCAGTGAGTTACTCTTGAACATGACACTTTTCCACGTCATCTCCATGGCCATTGCATTGGGTAATCTTCTCATCTTTTGGTTATCATACCTTTTTTTTCAGAGCCTCCATTTTGGTTTTGGGTTAATGCTGTCAACCCCATTCAGTGTCATTGGTGTTCAAGGGAAGTCATTTAGTTAATATCCACTACAATATTGTTAAGCCTTCATTTCATGTCTTCCTTTCCTGATCCAGTTCCATATCATCATTGTTTTGATCATTGCGTCTCAATCATGATACATGTTTCGTGCCATTGATGGGGGGCACATCAAGGTCCTCGTGCAACAGGTTGCTTCCTGTCGACATCAACACATCATCCAAGATGTTGACTTAGGAACACCCATTTGGTACCTTGGTGCTTGCATACATCAATGCCAAGTTTCCTCGCTCTCGACAACAGGTTTACATCAACGTAATTTGACAAAAAGATTCCATGTGGTGTTCAACCTAAAATAATTTACTCATGCCATATCAATTGTACCGTAGTACCTTGAGTGCCATTATCATCATCAGTGGCTTCTCTCACATCTATTAATGGCTTACATCATTGGATGGTAATCATAAGGTGTCTACCATGTTTTATACAATCTCATTTATTCACATGCTTAGACTCGTACATTAGTTGGTCATGTGAATGAGATAGAAGACTCGAGATCTAGTTTCATCCATCCTAGTTGTGATTTCAGGAGTTATACAAAGATCACAATGTATGATAGCCATGATAATTCAGTCATGGGTCCACCAGTTGCATCTATGGATACATCTTTTGATAATTATACATGTTATGTTAGATTATGCATTGATTATGGGTATGTTTCCCTCAGTGAGAAGATGTCATGATAAATTTATTTAAACAGATGAAGCTTCTTGGTTGTGCTTGATCCTTACTTGTCACAAGGTAAAACACTTAAGTGATCATTCATCAACTCTGAATTTGCGATTTAGGGGGTATTCTGTTATAGGCCAATTTATCACATCTGATGAGTGAACCTCCTAATAGGATCAATCAAAATTCTATTCCTCGTTTTCATCATCTTGTACAAATCCCAAAGCATGTCCATTTCATTTCCCAAAATTTCAACCCTAAATTGCATCATTAGAGCTAGTTTTAGGACCAACACTCCCTATAAGCCTACTCGGGTGTGACCACCTATAGTTTGCTCCACTTTACACCTACATTGGTTCCAGAAATATAGGAGAGTGATCGAGATTCTGGAAGCTTCACTTCCTAGGAATTTCCAGAAGTTGTTTCAACCGCTTACCTTGGATTAAACATTCAAATCCTATCCCACCCTATTTTTGTGTTTTCACCACTTATCCTTTGATCCTATCCCTCCATCAAAGGTGGATCTAAAACCTCAAAATAGTAATTGGATAACAACTCCTAACTTACCCCTCTCTCCTATATATTTACCACCTTGCCTATGCAAAGGTAAGAATGAAAAATGAGTGAATAGTTGGCTTTGGAGAAACTTTTCCCTTATGCTGCTGTAGTGAGTGGTCATTATATCATGAATTAGTGTGATTGGACATCCATATTATGACAAAGAAAGGACAATTTAATAACTTGGAGGAGCTCTTCTACAAGATCAAATGCTACTTACGCTTTAATATTCTTCTATTTATATTAATGCAAATAATTCTAAGTTTTCCTATATGTCATATTGATTCATATATTTCAATATCATGTTGATCTATTGAATAGAGTATTTGGATGATACTACATAAATATCATAGTTTCTTGGCTTGTGTTATTTGACTGTGCAGGTTCTAATTTTGGCAATCAAAACTGGAATTGGAGCTTCCAAGATGAAGAAGGAGAGAAGTGTGCTAGAGGTTCCAGGCAGGCCTCACTTTGTCACCTATTTAATTTAATAAAAAGCATTCGATTTCTATCTCTCTATTGTTCTAGGTTGACTACAAAACCTAGGGGATACAGTTTTGTCCACAATCGTAAGTCATGTATAGCAATAACTATACTTGCACTTTGAACAAAACCTAATAGTTTCTTTTACATTATCTTTTGTATGTTTCGTTTCCATTGTTATCAAGGTAGAAATTGTCTCATTATTTCTTTCACAGATTGGTTAATGTAAAAACCCTGGTGAAAATTCCATGTAATAAATTTAAAAATAATAACCATGGTTCATGGGACACTTATTCCAATCTAAATGTTGGGAAAAACATCCTAGGTGTTGTTAATTTGGTTTATTATGGTTAAGGAAATTGCAAAATGCAAAGGAAAATAATTTGGAAAGGAAAATAGAATTTTTGGCACATTTATTTATGAAAATAATGGAAATTAGGAGAAAATGGAAATGAAAGGTCATAGGTTGCATGTGAGAAGGAAAATGAAGCAAAATAATGGAAAATGAAGAAAATAGAGGCCTCTTTTATAAAACGTTTTATGAGGATGAGTTGGTACCTTTTTTCAGTGCATTTTTTGGAGCACTCTCAGTATTCTCCCTCTCTCTATCTCAGTCTTGGAAGAGTTTTTGGAGCACTTTGGCATTGGAGCAAGAAAGGAAAGAAAGAAATATGTAGGAGGAGGCAAGCAAGGAGGAGCAGGAATCAAGAAGCTATAGCAAGATTCTTGGCATGTATTGATTTGCATGTATTATTTTCTTTCTATATTTTGCATCCATGGCATTTAACGAGGCTCTTTATTGTCTTGGCACGGGTTTTTCCAGGTGTGAAAGTGTATTCAGCCTATCCTTGCAATTTCCAAACAGAAATGGTTTTGTGGAGTTATCACGTTTAGTTTATTTGGATTACTAGATGGATTTGAGGTTGGGTGAGGTGTATCTCCGAATGATTATGGAATTGGTTCATGTGTTGCCTCAGTTCAGGGACTAGTAATCCAAATTTTGATTGTGGTAAAGCCTGACAGGTGGCTTTCCTTCCATTTAGGCCTAGGAAACTCGAGTTTGGGATATATGATAAATCCCACAGAGTATGTCCCAGTTTAGGGACTACTTTCCCCTAATTTAGACTGTGGGGTATGGTAAAGCCTAAGAGACTAGGAGACAAAAAATTCCTCACAATTTAGGAAGAGTGAATCTAGTGATATCCATGCTTGTGTTGGCCTAGTGATCGGGTGTAGACCATGGTAAAGCCTAGTTTATGACTAATGAGGGTGAAGTGGTTTAGCCTTGGGATGCCCTGGTTCATACCTTTTTTTTATTCCAAAATTTATGCTTGGAATATGGACTGAGGGTGATTGGATAAACATATATTTTCCTCAGCCAATTGATGGTCGGGTGGAACATGGAAGTCCCATCTTCGGTTGATTTTTATAATCATTAATGAGAAGCTCATTACTTTGGTATTTGGTATGAAAATGTACTAGTTATTATTTGGATTTTATTGTTGTTATATATATATTGTATTTATGTTGTTATTATGCTGGTTATAAGCATGTAATTTATCAGTGATGATGTATGGATATCTCCATGTTTTTGCTTATAAATGAATCCAAATTATATCTATGGTCAAATATATTGTATTGTAGCTAATGATGTAAGGGAAAAAATTTGTTAGTGATTCTCAGATAATTATGATACCACTATGCTTAAATATTTTGTTTACACCTATAGATTCAATTATTGTGACATATTTCAGAAAATGACTATCATGGCTAGGAGGGTTCGAGATGAGTTCCTGATGTTGTGATTGCTTATGTACATTTGTTTTAATGTTATTTATCACCTCCTAAAGTTTCATGAAGTTATAGGCGGTGACCTGGGATCTGGGGCTAAAAACGTGGCACAAATCCAAGACTTGCAGGAAAAAAACTAACCAATTGGGGCCATGACCGCATGTTTGTTGTGTTGTGCCTGCAACTATAGGCTCCCACCCACTATCTTGCCTTAGAATACCCGCGGCTATGGTTCAAAAGGGTCAAAAATAAGTCTCTCTCAGTGTTGAGGGGTATGGAAGGTTAGGTTACCTCTTAGGGATGTTGTTGATGCCCTGTGAGGTGTTTTTGCCTTGTTTCCGTCATTTCTACTTCCTCGAGGTCATCTAGGAGGTTTAATCTCATATTATTAGCCTCTTTTCACATGGTTACCCTAGTTATCTAGTTACTTGTGTGGATGTGGGAAGATGGTGTTAAAAAGTGGTATCAAAGCATGTTACAACCCTTGGCCTCGATGGGAACTGTATTGATCCTTCTTCTCTATTGGTTGCATAAGTGTTTCTCATAAATATGATGAATGTGTTTGTTGCATCTGTGTTATGTTGGATATAGTGGCAGTGATTTCACCATGGGAGGATTGATGATGTTGTTTTCATGAGTGTATGACTGCTTATGTGTTGTTCATGTTTGTATATTGTGCATGCACACTTGATTACATATTGTTACATGTTGTATATGCATTTCTTGTTGATGCTAAGTCACATATTGGTCATGTTTATGTGTTGTTAATGTATGCTTGCTTGTGTGATGTTATATGTTGAACATGCGTTGGTCATTCATGATTAGTTACATCTCGCTTATTCTAGTGTATGGTCTATGCTTGTGATGTTGTGTGGTCAAGTTGCTTTGGTATGGTTATGCATTAGGTCATGTTGTGTATTTGGTATGGGCAGGCATGAATGAATGTAATTGAACTAGAATGATGTTTATGCACTAGTGTACCAATTGTTATTAATTTAAATGTTCTTATGATTTTGTATATACATGTACTATGTTGATTAGTTGATTTTGCAGGAAGTATTCTCCCCAAATTACACTAATGTACGTTGGTTTATTGTTATTTTGTTTCGCTGATATATTATGCCTTACAGGAGAAAGATCGACATGGATATAAATAAGGTAGAATACAAGGACTCTTCCTATGAGTCATATGAGAAACATGATGGGCACTCTTTTGATTTGGAAAACACATTGAGAAGAATAAAGGAAGAAATAAGGATTTTTAAGGCAAACTATGAAAGGCTTATAGATGCACAAGAGAAAAATGAAAAGGTGAATGTGATACTTCTTTAGAGCTTGTTAGATTTATAAAAACAAGGGCTAGTTAGGATCATCTATGGACATTAGGAAAAAAATAATGGGGCATATGGAAGTAGGTTTCCTAGTAGAAACAGGTCAGATAGAGATGATACAGTGAGAGATGGTAGGTTTTTGGAGACTCCAGATATGAGGGATGATGAGTACATGTACCATCCTAGTCCTAGTTTTTATAGACATCATGATCGTCCTCGGTATCATCCTTACATGAGGAGTGACAAAGGTTATATTCAAAATGAATCTAAGATAGAAAATAAACCTCTTTCAATGGGGACTTGAAGAAACCAAAATAGGCAAAAGATTGGATACTTTGGATGAAGAATTTATTTGAGTTGCATGAGGACTCAGATAAAATGAATGCTATGACTTTTTTCTTCAGCCTTAGTGGTAAAGTGGACATCTAGTGGGAATATGTGAAGCAGGTTAGGTACATCACGACAAATGACTTGAGTTGGCATGAGTTCAAATCACTTTTCATGAATAAATACCTGTTAGAAAGATACTACAACAACAAAAGGAAAAAAATTATGAGCTAAAGATGGGATCAATGACAGATGAGGAGTATACAACCAAGTTATTAGAGCTATTTAGGTATGTACCATATCTTGAGGATGAGAAGGCTAAAGTTCAACGATTTTTCAGTGGTTTCCATTAGCATTAAGAGACCGAATTGAGTATGATGAGCCTCATACACCTGAGGAAGTAATTGGGAAGATTAAGCATGGCTATGATTAGTCAAAGTGCAAGATTGAGTCTCAGAAAGGATGGAAAGGGAAGGAAAAAGGTAAAGGTAAATGGAAATTGAAAAGAGTAAGGCCTTATAATTTAGAGGAGAAAAAAATTTAATGCAGGTGGATAGGGACATAGGCCACAACAGTAACATAGATTACGACAACAACATGGAGGTAATGCTAATGGATGGTCAGAGTGTTCAACATGCAGTGAGGAGAATATTAAGTAATATTTTCCACAAAATCAGGGATGAAGGTCTAAGAAATACAATGCATAAGAGGCACATACCATTGGGAATGTTGGGCATATCATTCCTAATATTTATGCAGGTGTGGACAACAAGAAGGTAGATGATCATGATTTTATCATTGAGATGGATGGTAAGCTTTGTGATCAAGTAATTTCTATTTTGATTGACCCTGGATCTAATTATAGCTATGTTAGTCTCAATTTGGCAGATAAGTGTGGTTTGAGTAAGGAAATTCATGCGGAATCTTGGTTAGTGCAGTCGGCCATAGATATGAAAAAAATATTTCACCATTGGGTAAGAGCTTGTGCATTTGAGTTAAATGGTATGCCTACAACAACGCACTTGAACATATTTCCATTGGGTTCCTATAGTATTATTTTGGGTATGAATTGGCTATACCTTCACAGGACCAAGGTAGATTGCTATGACAAAGCTATTGAATTTTTGGATGACAATGGGGAACCAATAATCTTATAAGGAAATAAGAAAGCCACATCAATTAGGATGGTGACAACCCTACAGGACAAGTGCAGTTGAAAGAAATGGTGTGTGCTATTTTCAATTCATATTTCTAGTGAAAAAGGTGAGGAGGTTGAGGATTTAGATGTTTTGAGCAAGTATCCAATTTCGTGGCAATTTCAGGATGTGTTTCCAACAGATGTTTCTGAGTTGCAACCTCATAGGGAGGCATAATTTTCTATCGATTTGGTACAAGGGGAAACTCTAGCATCAAAAGCACCTTACAAGATGAGCACAGCTGAGTTGGTAGAGTTAAATTTGCAGCTGAAAGAAATGATTGACAAGGGGTACCGTGTATCACCATGGGGTGCAACAGTAATGTTCATAAAGAAGAATGATGGCACTCTCAAACTATGGATTGACTATCAACAACTGAAAAAAGTGACCATCAAGAATAGGTACCCACTATTGAGGATCGATCATTTGTTTAATTAGATAAAGGGAGCAACATTGTTCTCTAACATCGATTTGAGATCGGGATATCATCAGGTACGCATGAAACAAAAGGATGTATACAAGAATGCATTCAGGACCAGGTACATGCATTATGAGTTTGTTGTAGTTACATTCGGTTTGACTAATGCCCCAACTACATTTATGTGGTTGATGAAAAATGTTTTTCAACCTTATTTGGACAAGTTTGCGATTGTGTTTATTGATGGCATATTGGTATATTCTAAAAATGAGGAAGAGCATGCTAAGAATTTTGCAACAATGTTTAGGTTATTGAGAGAGAATCAATTTTATGCTAAGCTCAGCAAATGCATATTCTTCCATACTGAGGTAAACTACTTGGGAAATATTGTCTCTAAGGAGGAAATTGTAGTAGATCCGAAAAAGATAAGGGCCATCATGGAGTGGGTAGCTCCTAAGAATGTATATAAGGTGAGATCATTCATGGGATTGGCAGGTTATTATAGGAGGTTCATCGGGAACTTCTCACAAATTACTTATGAAAGGTAAGAAGTTTGACTGGACAGAGGAGTGTGAGGCCAATTTTGAGCAGCTTAAGTAATTGTTTACACATTCTCTAGTGTTAAATATTTTAGATCTAGACAAGGAGTTTATAGTGTGTACAGATGCTTGCAAGAGAGGAATTGGTGGGGTCCTTATGTAGGATGGACAGGTGGTATGTTTTGAGTCATGAAAACTAACTAAGCATGAGAAAAACTTCCCAAAACATGATGTTGAGGTAGCATTGATCATTAATTCACTGAAGTTGTGGAGGCACTATCTTCCTTGCACATGGGTTATATTTAAGAGTGACCACATTGGGTTGAGGTACTTATTTGACCAAATGAATTTGAATGCCAAACAAACTATATGGTTGGGCATAATCAACAATTTTGAATTTGAGATTAGGTAGGGAAAGGATAATAGGGTCACAGATGCTCGTAGCATGTGGGAATTGGTAAATCACATAACAGCTATTAGATCCTATGGGACAAACTTATAGGATAGGATCTTGCAAGCAAGTCAACAGGATCACAGGTATATGGACATAGTGCACAGGTTGCAACAGAGTACATGTACAGGTACAGGTACATGTACAGGTGTTTGGTATAGGTGTTGGTACAAGTGTTGGCACAGGTACAAGTACTTGTGGTACAGGTACATGTACAAGTATAGGTACATGTGTAGAGGATTTGGACTACCATCTAATAGCATATGGATTTCTTAGATTTAGAGACAGGATATATGTATTGGACAACAATGAGCTCAAGAAGGTGATCTTGAAGGATTTTCATGAAAAAACATATTCAAGTCACTGAGGCTACCAAAAGACATTGATTGTAGTTAAGAGATTTATTATTGGCTGAATTTAAAGAGGGATGTGGCATAGTTTGTAGAAATATGTTTGGATTATCTTATGGTTAAGGCAGAGTGTAAGCATCCAAGTGGACTGCTACGCCCAATTACGATACCATAATGTAAATGGGAGGTCATTTCCATGGAATTCATCACATTTTTTCATAATATATCTATACAACATGACTCCGTCATGGTTTTTGTGGACAAGTTAAAAAAGTTTGCACATTTCATTCTAGTGAAGATAAATTATTCAGCTAACGATGTAACACAGGTGTCTATCAGATACATAGTCAGATTTCATGGTGTTCCAAATAATATTGTGTCTGACATGGATACAAAGTCCACTTCCAAGTTTTTGAAGGATTTGCTTGCAATTTTGGGCACTGAGTTGTCCTTAAACACAACTTATAATCCGTAGAAATATGGATAGACTGAGATGGTCAATGATATACTAAAGGATATTTTGATGATGTATATGATGCATAAACAATGGTAATGGGATGAGTATCTTCCATTGGTAGAGTTCTCTTACAACAATGGGTACCATGAGTCATTGAAGATGAGTCCCTTTGAGGCTATGTATGGGAGGAGTTGCAACACTTCTATCCGTTGGAGTGATCTAGTTAATAGGGTATTGATTGGACCAAAGAGGCTGGAAGAAATGTAATAGGAAATATGGGTGATCAAGAAGAACTTGAAGGAAACACATGACAGACATAAGATTTATGTAGATAAGAACATGTTGTTCATGGAGTTTTAGGTTGGTTATCATGAGTATTTGCGTATCAAGCTCAAGAAGATCTCCTTGTGGATTAGATCATGTTCCAAGCTGGCATCACGGTTTTGTGGACCTTCAGGATAGACCAATGGCCTATCGACTTGCACTGACTTCCATAGTGAAATTCCATGATGATTTTCATATATATTTTCTTAAGAAGTATGTTAAATATGTTCATCATGTGATTGATTGCTCTGTATTGCAGGTTGAACCCGATGGAGAATTCTAGTTGGAGCCTCAGTGTAAATAGTATAAAAAGGTGCTCATGCTCCGGAATTGAGAAATAGATAAATTTAAAGTGCAATGGAAGCACTTTGGGCCTGATGAAGCTACATGGGAGATGGCGGATCAGATGCAGGCCATCTATCCTTCCTTGTTTGGTAATTAAGGAAAAGCAGTTTTGGTGTGATGCTATTGTTTGTTTCGCATATGTTTGATGATGTTTTGATATATGTTTTGATGTGATGTTCGAGTATATGTAAATATATGTATGGATGTAAATACCTCCATGGCCTATGTTATAAAGCTCCAATAAGAGGTATGTTGTGATGGTTTTCTTCTCAAGAGGGTGATCATTGTAAATACTGCATCGAGCTATGCTATAAAGCTTCATGGGAAGTGTGGTTTATTTTCGGTGGTTTTTTTGAGGTATATGTGTGGTTGACCACTGAGGATTGTGTTATGTAACAACCCTAGTGAAATTTCCATGTAATAAAGTTAAAAATAATAACCATGGTTGATGGAACACTTATTTCAAGCTGAATGTTGGGAAAAACATCCGAGGCGGTGTTAATATGCTTTATTATGGCTAATGAAATTGGAAAAGGAAAAGGAAAATGATTTGGAAAGCCAAATGGCATTTTTGGCGCATTTATTTATGAAAATAATGGAAATTAGGAGAAAAGAGAGATGAAAGGTCACATGTTTCATGTGAGGAGGAAAATAATGGAAAAAGAAGAAAATAGAGTCCTCTTCTATAAAAAGGCTTCTGAGGATTAGTTGATACCCTTTTGTCAGTGCATTTTTTGGAACTCTCTCATTATTCTCACTCTCTCTCCCTCTCACTCACTCTTGGACACTTAGATTTTTTTGGAGCACTTTGGAGTTGGAGAAGGAAAGGAAAGAAAAAAAGAAGCAGGAGGAGTAGGAATCAAAAAGCTATAACAACATTCTTCGTAGGTATCGATTTGCATGTATGATTTCCTCGCTATATTTGAAATGCATGGTGTTGCACATGGTTCTTTGTTGTCTTAACATGGGTTTTTCTAGGTGTGACAATGTATTCAACCTACCCTTGCCATTTGCAGATAGCCATGGCATTATGGAGTTCTCATGTTTGGTTTAACTAGATTACCGGATGGATTTGAAGCTGAATTAGGTGGATCTGTGAATGATTATAGAACCGGTTCATGTGTTGCCTTGGTTTAGGGCCTAGTAATCTGGGTTAGGATTGTGGTAAATCATTAGAGGTGGTTTTCTCTCCAATTAGGCCTATCAATCACAGGTTTGGGATATATGGGAAAGACTAGAGAATATGTGTCAATTTAGGGCCTAGTGACCCCTGATTTGGACTGGGGGATAAGGTAAATTCTGAGGGACTACAAGAAAGGAAAATTCCACATGGTTTAGGCTGAGAGAATCCGGTGATATCCATGCTTGTGTTCACTTAGTGATCGGGTGTAGATCATGGTGAATCATGTTTTATAATTGATGAGGGTGATGTAGTTTAGTCTCAAGATTCCCTGGTCGGTTCTTTCAGTTGTATTCACACATTCATGTTTGGAATATGGCATTGGGGTGATTGGCTGAAGAGAGATTTGGCTCAGCCAATCTGTGGTCGGGTGGAACATGGAAGTCCCATCTCTAGTTGAATTTTACAATCATTATTGAGAAGCTCATTCCTTTGGTATTTGGTATGAAAATGTGTTGGTTGTTATGTGGATTCTATTGTTGTTATATATATTTTATTTATGTTGTTGTTATGTTGGTTATAAGCATGTAATTTATCAGTTGTGATGATGTATGGCTATCTCCATATTTTTTCTTGTAAATGAATGCACACTATCTCTATGGTCAAATAGATTTTATTATAGCTAATGATGTAAAGGAGCAATGGTTCTTAGCGATTCTCAGATAAATATGATACTCCTATGCTTAAATCTATTCTTTACCCCTGCATATTCATTGTTTGTGACATGTTTGAAAAAATGTGTGTCAAGGCCAGGAGGGGTCCAAATGAGTTCCTGATGATGTGATTGCTTCTGTACCTTTGTTTTAATGTTATTTATCATCTCCTAAAGTTTCATGAAGTTTTGGGTGTGACCTGGCCTCTGTGGCTGAAAAGGTGGCACCAATCTCGGAGTTGCACACACAAAACTGACCAATTGGGGCCTTGGTCGCATGCTTGTTATGTTGTGCCTGCAGCTATAGGCTCCCATCTGGTACCTTTCCTTGGAATTCTCGCAGCTATGGTCCAAAACCTTCAAAAATTCATTCTCCCTCAGGGGTGAGGGGTCAAGAAGATTGGGTTACCTCTTGGGGATGTTGTTGATGTTGTGTAAGGCGTGTTTGTCTTGTTTCCATAGGTTACACTTCCTTCAGGTCATTGAGGAGGTTGAGCCATTGAATAATGAATTTGCAAGAGCCCATTTATTATCGTTTGTCATGTCAGGAACACATGTAAATATAATAATAGCTTCTTTGTTCAAATAACAATAGTATTAATTTGATGTAAAAACTCTTGCATTTTGATAATACAGATTTGAACCTAATAATTCAATTTTTCCAAAAAAAGAAAAATAAAGAGTAGGAATGTTGAAGGCCAAAAATGTTCTCTCCTCATTTTCGGTGAATTTGTCGTAAATGAAAACAACTCGTCCATGCAAACACTGCAAATTGCAGTCTGTAAAGATAACACAATGTTTAACTATGCGCACAGTGTTGAATACAAACTTGAAATAAGGAGTGGAAAAATTGATTGTATGTTCCAACGTGTGCTTCGTTTGGGTCAACCTTAATCGGATTGTAGGTTCGGGTCATCGCAGCGACCAGAAGCAAATTTATAGGATGACCCGAACCTGCAACAAACTTGACATTCAGACACGACGACACAAACCTACAATACGATAAACATGACACTCGAACAGAATGACAATACTTTCAAATATTGACTTTCACACGGAGCAACAATGTCTGAACAACGCAATTGACTCACAAACTTTTAATCACAGTAGTAATAGTTAGACATTGACACAGAACGGGAACGGTTGCAATGACTGAGTTGCACGAAACGTCGATATGGCCATAAGTGGAAGCGTGGAGAGTATTCTTTAGTTGGCTTGGATATTTTCTTTGGATATCATAACATGATATGGTTTGAATTTCTCTTTTCTGCAATATTGATATGGGCATGATCAATTCAAAGGAAAGATAAAAAGGAAAAAGTATATTGATATTTTCAAACGAGCCATATCAATATCTTCAAACAAGTCCAACAAGTCATATGGACATATCTTATCCTATCTTATTTTATACTTATAAAAAAATCATATTCTTAACTCTTATATATATATATATTAAATTTCTATTTTCTTCATGTATATATATATAAATAAAATAAAAATTAAAAAGAATAATTAATCATTATGAGCTTTCCAATAAATTTCTTTCATAATTAATATAAAGTTGATAGGTAGCAATTACAAAACGATATTAACTATTACGAATCACTTTAACTTATATCCTACTAATAAAAATAATAAAATCTTAAAAGTGAAAATATTTCTTCTCATTTTGATCTCCTTTACATATGATAAATAAACAATAAGATAAAGCTATACATATTATAATAATCCTTAATAATAAAAAATTAAAAATAAGAACCAAAATATATATAATCATAACAATAGAAGAATCAATCTAATATAATTTTTAATTTATTTTTTCAAAACATATATACTTTAGTCGTAAATAAACACACATGTAAAATGGCAATTTCTCAATATAAAAGTGAGTTTTCCATATTAATATTGTTTTTTATACAATGATAAATGTGTGGTTATGATATGGAAATATTTAAAACTAGCAATTGCAACATATGTGGTAAAGGAAATGTCTTAAACCTGTAACGTAGCATAGAAGAAAGAACCAAACAAGTAGCCACTCTTATCTCTAGAAGGGAAGAAAATAACGGACTATAAGAAAGACATGCCATTGGATAATTAAACATGCGTGTCGGTCCAAAATTACATATACCATAGTGGTTGTAATAGGTGCTAGTCCATCATTTAAGTGGAACACCATTATTGATCATCTTAAGGTTTTTAGGATGTTTATTTCCTCTAATATAATACCACCCTTTGTCAAACTCATCCCTTACCTCTATTTCTTGCACACCTGGAATTATTTTTTCTACACATCCTTTTCTTAATTCCTGGTGATGTAACTTAACAATAGAGAAAGTTCTATTAGGAAAAAAAATTGGGATAAGGATCATCAATCAAATTTAAATGGTATTTGTTTTTCATTTGATGAAGTTGTGCAATTAATAACCTTCCATCTTTCTTTAATGCCCATGTTTTGATGAAAGAATCATGTAATTGATCCAAAATTTTTATTCCCCTATCAAGAAAATTTTGGAACCGTGATTTTTCTCCTCCAAATAAATGCAAACAACTCCTAACCACAAAAAATAATATCCAAGGAAAACAGTATTGAATGTAAATTATTTGTCAATTATTTTTCTATAATTAAACCCTAATTTACTTTAGAAGAAATACAATATAAAATTTTAGAGTTTTAAAGGATTGACACAAGAGACAAGACTAGTTCCATTTTCAATGTATGGTTAATGGATTCTATGATTTTTTTTTTTTTTAAGAAAACAGATGGATGTGGATTCAAACAAATTGAGGGAGAAAAACTCATGTGACTGAATCCTTTAACCATGACATCCATTTATATTCTTTACAATCTTCAAAGGGAGGGAGACAAACCTAGGTGATTACGAGAGAACTTGCTGAAGAATCTTGTGCAAGGAGATTTAAATCCATAATACATCAAAAACCTTCATGGACATTTTAATGAGCTCTAATTAATATACAAAAATAATATTGGAAGAATATAACTCACATTTTCATACATATATCACCAATCCACCAAAAGTCATCAAGAGAAAGTACCAAACATAAAATAACATATAACATAAGGTTTTTTTTTGTGTGAAATGCACTTATTAAAGTAAATGTTTCAATACCTCTCCTTAAATTGGTTAAGTTTGAGCCTTAGAGAAATAAAGTAATGGAATTCCTTAAATTTGATAAAGAATTTAGGTATCCTCTTGTGATATTACCAATTGCACCAGATGTTGAAAAGGAAATGTGGTAAGGCAGTAGCATAGGGAAGACTAGCATTAAATTGTTACTCTTCCATGATGACAGTGAAAGTCTCACCATATGCTAGAAAAGGGTGTAAGCGAAATTTGGATCTTAATTAAATAGGGGGGTCTTAGGAATTGCATCATTGACATGACATGAGTATCCACTGTATCAAGTTGTCTCTTTTTGGTTATTTATTGTAGTTGCTGAATAATTCATTGTAGAGATAGCAAAGATATTTTTACTTAACAATTATTGACCAAAAGACCATGATTTTGTTTTTTGTTTAAACATCCATATGTATTTTCACTAGAAACACTTGTGTTTGAAGTATTTTCCTACTTGAATTGTTGGAATTTATCCACACCCTATTTGTATATTTCAACTCTATTTGGGATTCAATATTTCTTTTAATTGAGATAACTCTCTTGGGCTTCATTTAGATCCATTTACATTGTTCCCCGAATTCAAACTCTAGAAAACGTTTGTGTCATTCTAATTTTTATCAGGTTGTGGACTGGATCATAGTGACCTGCATCAAATGATTTTACATAAATTATAAGATCAAGTTGAAGCCAAAAGATGAAACTTTTTTTTAACAAAGAACATCCGCGTTAGTTAGGCCATTCTCTTATGTTGTAATTTTCTTTTAAAATCACTTCATGTAAAAATAAAGGTTCCTTCAAAATTGTTAGATGAATTTAAACAGAAACACATCTTTGAAAATTGTGATGAAATTTGTAATAGTGGACTTTTAATAATTTCTCAACGTCTACCTTCCTTGAAACTATTTATATTACATTAAAATTATGATTATTTTTAAAGCTTGGTAGGACTACACATTCATAATTTTCAATATATCACCCTGATCGTGGTGGGCAATTGATTGTAGTGGGGAATTGAACCGATGACTTGACATCAAGGAGTGTCTTAGCACAACACTTGATCACCATCTATCCAAGACCCTGTGGACTAAAACTTTCAATATTTGATGAAATTAAAGTTTATAATAAAACTAAAGTTGTAAATAAATTTCGAAATTGAAATTAAAATAAACATAAATCAATCATATATAATTGTATTAAGCTAAAAATTTGTTTCATAAATAATTATAATTCCAGAAAGAACCAAACACATTTGAAATGATAAAATTTAAATTATTCAAATTTAAATTGCCCTTAATGAATATACATGACACTTAAAACACAGTTTCTAAGAGAAAGACAAAGCAATATTCATATCAAAATTACAAAATATCCTGTGTGGTTTGAATTCATGTCTCTTATTATTTGCATTGGAAGATTGAATTTTTGTAAAAGATTTCTAAAGAAAGATAAGAATTTGGGTAAAAGTGATTGTAACAACATATGGCAGTGGTAACTTAGCAACATCAATGTACCATTCAATTTATTACAAAAACCTTAGTAAATGCCATAAGAATCAAACACAATATTTATAATGAAAAGAAAGTAGAATATTAGGAGGGAAATCCACTATTAGAAAGGCACAATACTCATCTTTAAATCGGACTGGAAGATCTAGATATATAATTTTGACTACTCAACTCTAAATGCTTAGATTAATCAATGTGTAATTACAATTTCATATGACTATGTCTATTTATAGTCCAAAGTCATTCCACAATGTTAATTGGTAAAATCAAAATTGATTATACATTATATGCATAGTTACTTTACACATTAGATAGAAAAATTTGTTTAAAAAATATAATAACATGATATTGAAATGAATAATGGAATTCACATATTAAGATCACATTAAAGAATGAAAGCACATTATTTTCTATTTAAATAAAAAATACATATAAAAAATATTACGAAATTAAATATATTTTATTATGTATACATTAATGTCTCCAATAAAATAATATATTCAAATATTATACACTAATAATAAATGCATTTATCATCATAATCACTCTACAACATTTCATCTATTTTTATTCTTTTTCTTTTTAACTAGGTTAATCTTAGACCTAGGTCAACTTGTCTATAGATGGAAGAATATATTCTCCATTGGTGGGTTGTTATCACTAGGATTTTTTCTGACTTATTCAAACTTGGATGCCCCTTGTGATAGTTTAATTCTTCCAAAAGTGACATCCATATTCAAATCCTCCTCATGAGAATTGAACTTATAACCTCATGGAATTCACCTATTCTAACATTAATATAAATAACTAATTAGTTTTTAAACTTTAATACACAATTAGTTTTTAAGCTTCATCATATTTTACTTTAGGATATTCATCCATCCTGAAGACATCTTCAAAAGGTTGCTTATCTCCTGCAATACCTGCAATCATAAAAAAATTATCAGTTTTAAAAACATAAGACCTTGCGGTCTCACTTAATGCTTCAGCCATGAGGTCTTCCTGTTACTCTGAATACTTCATATGATTCATAATATCCTTTGTAGAATCCTCCTATGTACCTTCATTTCTTTCAAAAAATAAAGGGCCATGTTTTGGTTCACGTACAAAAACCACCTCCTCATACTTATTTACTATGAGTAACTCTTCCTTTAGTTGAGAATTCAATCTATGCTCCCACTTCACTTGCAATATATTCCATTGGAATTTTATTCTCATAATCCAACCATACCTCTGGTCTTCCTTATTCCTCTGTAACATCTCCATCAATAACTCAAGATGGAATTTTGTCTCAACTTTCTCTGTGTCAATCTCTTCTTGACTTTTGCTCATGCCATCTTTCTTGGCATCTTCCTTCTCCTTCCTGTGGCTTCTCCCTGAACCTCTGTGATGACTATCAATAATAATTTTTTCCTCCTCTATCAACATCATCTGTTCACTTGTGGACTACACCTAAGCCTCCCATTTCAGCAAGTCTCCATACCCGCCTTTGATATCTCAACAATCTTTTCTCCTTAAGCTTAGCCTATTGATACCTTACCTTACCAAGCTATCTCCTTTAGCTTGATCTATGGTTCTCTGCCTGTGGAACCATTCTTTGAGAAAAATATTTTTCTCCTCTTTGCTTTTGTAGCTTAAATTAACTTTTCTTGAGAACACTTGTGTCCTCTCTGTCAAAACTTCAACTGGAACGTTTAGGTTCTTCATAATTTTCGTTAAGAGTATCCACTTAATTCGTGTTCAAGAATTAAAATGGTTCTTCTTCTTACAGCTTCTCATGTTGTGCTTTTTCTGAGATATTCCCTCTATGTTTGCAACTTGAAATTTGCAAACACAATTCTCAAACCCAAAGTTAAAAATAAAAACATACCATATCACCTTATATATCTCTGTGTGATTTTGATCCACCATTCATATACAGTTGAATGGTCTATTCCCTGTTCATTTTCCTCGGCAAATTTTCCTTAAGAGTATCAATTACTCTCCATATTCTGGCACAGTTTATCTCTGTGTGCCTACTTCATGCTAGATTTAAAATCTAATCCTTTCTTCCTGCAATCACAATTGTATCTGCATATATAACTTCAAGAACATAAATCTTCTCTATTTTTCCCCCAAAATATATTTTACTCACTGTGATACCAAATGATGACCTACCAGGTCTATATCTCCACAATAGGTAGCTTTAAAACACTAGGCTACACTACAAGTTTCAAGAAAGAGACTTTGACCTTTCATGTCTATCAATTTCATTAAAAATGCGCTCATATAAGTTGTACATAAACATGGAAGGATTATTTTTTATATTTTTTTGCTAATGGAATATATGATCATGATTAAGGGAACATAAGAGCATGTCAACACTCTATTCATCAAAACCCATGTGCTCGTTTACCCTCAATATTGCTTCAAGTATGAGAATCGTGGTGTTGAGAACCAAAACCCAACTGCTGGAATGGGAATGGGAACTATACTTAAATGGAACAGGAAAAAAATTCTTTGAACAGGAACATAATTGCCGGTTCAAGAACAGATCGCCCTCCTTGGCTACACCTGTTGATTACCATTAACCGTTCATATTTACTCCATTAGCCATGTTAGTACTTCTTCAATTCATCTGGTAGTGCTCATTAAATCAATTCTAATGCTCAGCCAACTTGCTCCTTTTCTTTTAACACAAATTTCCCTTTTTCATTCAATAGGTTTAAGCTTATATTATTCACTAATTTATAATTTATCAAATATGCTTAACAAATACAAAGTCTCCTTATTTAACACTGGATTGCAACATAGATTCGATCACAACAATCATCTTGGAATCCTTCAATTAATGAACTTCAGTAATTTGACCCGCTCACATATGTTTCCTCGGATGTTTCTTTAACCATGTCGTTCACAAATGCCTTCAATTCTTTATTTATTATAGAAAATGGATAGAATGAAACATGGTGATTTCCAGTTGGAGGATAGCATGATACTCTGTAACCCATATTTTCAGAAATGCTCTGCCTCCACTGTTCCTTTTGATGCTATAATTCAAAAATAAATCTTCCTTGAAGTTGAAGACATATACATTGTAAATACTCCAGGACATCCATTCCCACACCAGAAAGTGCTGACACATTATCTAGTGGAGACAAGGAAGGATCAACATGATGAGTAATAACCAACATAGAGGTGACCTCGCAACCTGAAGACAATTTGAACCCAAAATCATATGTTGCTAACTGTAGAGGTATATTTAACATTGATCTGAGACCGTGTAGCTAATCATTTATCCCAGAAATATCTTAAATCATCATGCTCATGACAAAATCCTATTACTATTCATCACTTGTGTTAATTATATATAAAAAACACACACACAGAGGCAATGCAATATAACATGAACACTATTTCATCCATACAAATTATGTACATGTATATATACTTGGAAATTATCTCTATCCTCTATCTATGGCCTAATTTCCAACATTAAAATGGCCTCCCCTAATGCCGTTGAGGCTTAAATAATATAAAAAAGGGATTTTGCAACCAATTCTAGTTTAGATCCACAATCTGCTCAACCATATCCTAAAAATTCTTTAAAACCACTTTTAACTCAACTAAATCCCTATTTTAGGACTTCCTAATCCTTAAGATATTTATGAGATCTTTACAAGTCTAATATCTCTCATATTCTCACATATTTGAGAATATTTACATATAAAAAAATATACAAATTTCCTATTAATAAATTGAATTCCTTATCAAACATTAGACCCCCTAAGTCAACCAAATATACAATGATTTTTTGAGTATGATTCTCCTGCATCAATAATTCATCCCTAAGGAGAACTAGAAATAAAATAGATATCATAACCATAGAAAAATAAATGAAAAAATAATTGAATTGGATCATGAGCACCATGAAAGAGCCCCAAACATTATAGTTTTTTGTATAAAAGAGAAAAATTATAAGTACTCATTATAAATAGTAAAAGGACAACTAAAACCTAACACACAAATCCAAATAAATTATCTAACCGAATATATAACCAATGGAAAATGGTTGGGAAACACTCTTGACCATTAACATAGAGCAATTCGTTTGTTGTTAATGTAAGTTTCAATGACCAAAAATTAGACCCTTAGTAAATATCCAAGTATAAAAGTGTCAGGAATATTTATAAATGAAGATATTATTCTCGAAGGTCAAGTTGAACTAAGGAAAGAATTCCAAAAGGTAGAGGAAGTAAGAAAGGAAGGAAAATGGGAAATCATTAGAAATAAGAAATTATCATTAAAGATATAATAGAAAACAAAATTGATAAATAGGAATTAGGAACACTTCGGATCCTCTTCTAGAATTTTTCTGGTTTTTCGTAGTATAAAGGTCTTATGTTAAGCTGGATGCTGAGTGATATAGATCTTATTCTCCTAGTTGAAACATGGGAGCATGAACAATCAAGGTTTCCCCGCATATATGGATTCATTCTTTGGCTACCTAGAGCAGCAAATCCACTTGTAAAGGCCTTGGTGGTTTAGCCTATTATATAAAAGATAACATGTCTTCCCAGAATCATCTTCGTAATATTGACCCCCTCAATAAATATGTTCAGATTGAAATTTTTGACTCAAATACCAATAGGATTTTTCTCACGATTTTTTAGTTTTATCATATTAAAACTTCGTCCTGTAAGAAAAAAAACCTGGATAAGAACTGCACCTTCATTACCATATAACAAAAAATTCACAGTCTAAGGAAAGAAAGAAACATCTATTTTCTTATGGACTTTAATTCTAGAACCCTTACTGACCAAGCTACTCTATTAAGAAATAACACAAACCCTAACCACCTATGGCATAGTGACGATTATGATAGCCAATAAATTCTAAATACATAACCAAAAACCCTTTCGGCACTAAGCTAATCAAGTTTTACAGTTCCCAAGACTTGATTATTAATAACGAGATTAATAAGTGGTCTATATATAGCTAGGAAACCTGTATTTATGGGCTTGGTAGTATTGTTGTGGACTATGTGATATATGATACTCGGGTTCTCAACTGTATTATTAATTTTGAACTCCTAGATGACCACAAGCCTGATTCTAACCAAGTACCTCTATATTTAACCGTAGACCTAGATAGACACACATACCACATGCAAGAGAATGGTGGGAGCCAAAGGCACACTCAGTACGACAAAAGTAAAATGGATCTCTTCTTCAAATATTTAACAAGGAATTTACATACCTTAACATATAACGATAACATTGATCACATCTAAAACAATTTTACCAAAACCTTGTCCACTACCATTAACAATTTGTCTACCAAGGTATCATATAAAAGGAATAATATAACTTCCAACCCTTGTTATGATAAGGATTCTAAGATTGTTAGGAAAGAGAAAAGAAATTATCTTAAAGAAACTCTAAATCTTGAAAAAATAAGTGTTTACAGAGATCTTATTAAAAAAAAGGAAAGGTACTATATAATAAGACGCAAGATTGTCTTCTACACCTCTCTAAATATGATCCTAGAAAGTCTTGGAGGAATATTCCTGTCTGTAAAATGAAAGATTACAATTAAATCCCCTTTAAGGAATGGGATATCTAGCTTAAGAATATTTATGACTCCCTGGACACCATGGGAACCATCATAAGAACTCCTATAGATGAAGATATATTTTCTTTGGAAGATGTGCAATTAAATATTAAGAAACTTTCTAATGGGAAAGCTAGGGATATTGAAAGTTATCAAGCTGAAATTTTCAAAATGGAAAGGTTTACCATCATTCCTCATACACAAACTCTTCAATTTGGAAATGAAACACGACTTCCCTAAGCCATAGACACAAAACCTTACTGTTCCTATCTTTAAAATTGGGGATAAAAACATTCCCTCTAATTATAGGACTATCATGATCAACCACAGTTTAACCAAATTGTACGAGCTCATTTTGGAAAAGAAGATTAGTAACTGGTTTGAAATTCATGATAAAAGAGTTAAATGGAAAGATGATTTTAAGAGGCATCATTCAACTATTGAACACTTAGTTATCAGTTTGTGGACCATTTCGAGGAAGTGTTGCAACAGTAAAATTGATCTCTTATGTTGTTTGGTTGACTTTGAAAACGTTTTTGACATTGTTCCTTGGGTAAAGTTATGGAAAAGGCTCAATGAAATAATGGTTCCTCTCAAGATGAGGGTTGTTGTAACTAGGTTATATGAGAATATTACTGCCAAGCATAAGACCAACTAGGATTTTTGTCAGGATATTAAATGCAATTTTAGAGTTAAGCAAGGATGCCCCCTATCCCCTACCCTTTTTGGTATTTACTTTGATAAGCTAGAAGAGTGTTTTGAAGGTGCAGGATGTGATGGGGCCAAGCTCATTATTATAGTCGTTAATCTTCTCCTTTATGATGACGATATCATTCTTCTTGCCAGAAGCCATGTTGATATCGACAAACATCTCAAAATCCTCCATGATTACTGCTCCAACATGGGTATTGTTACCACTTAGTAATTTCTCTAGGTTCAAGAGAAATAGTCCGAGGTAACCACAAACCTACTTCAAATTCTGGGATCTAGCCTTCCTAGAATTCAGAGAGGGTTCTCTCTTTAAGATTTATCTTTGTTTTAATTTATGTTTTTAGGCTAGTTATGATAGAACAATTGGTTTTGTTTTAAAGGTTTTGGTGGGTAAAAATCACTTAGGATTAAACTAGAGAGAAATGTGCTTGTCCATTGGGCTACGGAGTCTAAGTCTAGATAGCAGTACTAGAAGGCAATGCAAAAGGGGTAAAACTGTATTCAGGGCAAGGTAGATAGCCCTCAGAGATTTGGGGAAATATTTTTGATGATATGGTATGATCGGGATAAAGGTAAATGAAAGATCCTTTGATCCGGAAAATGTAAGAAGGAGGCAGGGGTCAAACAGGAGTAGGAGCAATGAAGAATTCCTAACACCGGAAATCAACAGAAAACATTTAAATGGTAACTTAGTTAAAAACAGGGAGCAAAAGGCTAATCTTGTAGTAATATTCCTAGTTACACATTAAGATAGATCAAACACATAATTAATTTCATGAAACTCATAAAAGAAACAATGACAAGAAGAAATGTACTTCACTCTACAACTTATCGCATGAATCCTGAATTATGATGCCACTTAAGCTTTGTCTAGTCTGCTACTTTGAATTCAACACATGAGAGCCTCCAATGTATCAGCAAAAGTCTATAGTAATCTTAGCAATTTTATTCCTCCCAAAATACTTCAAAGAGTGAAGTATTTATACAAATTATAAACTAGAATATCTTGAAAATATATCAAGATTGGTTTACAAATATCTCCAATTGTTTTACATAAATAGAACTTAAGTAAAGGACACTCAAAACTAATGCATATATTTGGCACTATTTTTTATGGATAGGTGACGAAAAAGAGGAGAATTTGAATTTTATCTCAACTCTTAGTTGATGATGAGGCATCCAAGTCACTAACTGTCTCCTTTCTTAGTGCATTCTACTCCAGCAATTTTACAAACTTGGGGTCCAATAATACCCTTTTATTTCTCAATCCGAAATAGATATGTAAAAAGTGAAAGAGGTATATGAATATGTTGGTGAGATAAACCTCTCTTAGTTTCCTCAATTTCTACTCCAGCTGTTCACAATAGGCTCTGTAAAACAATGTGTAAAACAAAGTTTTGCGTAGTTTGAAAAATAGGCTGTAAAGATGTGCATGTATCTTTCATTTTGTAATATTTGTGCACAAAGTGAGATAGTTTTTTGTATATGGCTCTATTAGGAACAAAAAAATCCTTTCGTTTTGTAAGATGTATTTCGAATTGGCCACAATAGTCTCTGCAAAATTATGATTTAACATGAATTTTATGCAAAAAGTGCTTTCCAATATTGTTTAATGTTTCCCAACCCATAATAGCTGTTAGAAAAGTGAGAGAGGTTTTTGTAGTTGGACACCTTAAGAACATAAACCTCCTTCAGTTTTGAAAAATTCATCTTGGATTGGTCATAATAGTTTCTGCAAAACAATGGCTTAAACATGAATTTCTGCAAAAATGTTCCTTCTTGTTATGTTTTCATGTTTTAACCTTTTTGTTCTTTTAACTGTTTCGTCTCTTTTTACCATTACATCCTCTGTTTTTACTATTAATTTTTACCTTGACTACTCTGTAACTTTGTTTTAACTTTCACTCTGACTTTTACCTGATACACTTTAACTCTGATGCTCTTTGCCTATTCTATTTTCACTATCATTGTGAATTTTGATTTCACTTTTACCGTTCACTGTGTACATTTCATCATTTTGATCTCTCTCTGACATGAATTTATTATTTCTTTGTATACAAACTGTTTTTTGAATGAAGCTTTTGAATTAAAATCTGAGAACTTAGAGCAAACAATTTTGTCAACTAGTATTGAAATTGTTGGCTCAATTTCTTATTCTGATAATAACCTGCAAAAATCAAACAATTTGTTAATGAAATAGAGGTTTGAAAGGAGGTGATTGAAGGCTTTTTGAAAGACCTGTGGAATGAGATCTGTCTGTGGAGGTTTAACTCTGTCTTTTTAGGAATTTTTAGGCTTACTTCTGCAAGTTTAAACTATTTACAAGAGTATTTCACTTTAACAGAGGTGTAACTGAGAAATTTAGGCTAAATATAGCTTCTGTTGGTCTTATTTCTCAATTAGGCTTATCAGAGGATGTAAAACTGGGATAAAATAGAAAATGAGGGTTTTCTGAGTTTGTTTGATTAAGAAAAGGGATTTTTAGGGTATATTCAGAAGTTTTAACCCTTTAGGTCTTTGAATTTGATCCTTTGAGGTTTGGAAATTTAGAAAATTTGCTTCAGAAAGGGCTTTTATAAACACAGTCTTTTCTGAGAAAAATTGGCCAGGGTTTGGCCTGTTTCTATGTGTTTTTGGGCAAATTCTATGGACAATTTCTCTTGATTTAGGCTTTCCTTTAGTTATAAATGGTTTTTACTTAGAAATTGCAAGCCTAAATGTCGAAAAATACCTTCGATGGTAGGTATTTGACTACCGGAAGGGCTTGTGCAACCTTTTATGGTTGAATTTGAGCTTTGTTTCAACTTGTTGGAGCTGAGAAGGTTTTTTCTAGTCTTCAAATAGGGTATTTTTTGTGAAATCTAAGTTTTAAGGTATAAAACCGACAAACAGAGGTTTAAAAAAAGGCTTAGGAAGCTTAAAAGGGCTAGGCAGAGCTCTTTTAACAATCGGGTGTGAGAATAGCAGTGAGAAATAATGTAACAAAGGTGTAAACTTTGGATATAAACCTTCATTACTCATAATAAATGCAGGTCCTATCAAACAGGCGGGAATGGTTTATTGGTGGTTTTCGCGTTGGCCTTGGGATGTAAGTTGTATTGAACAAAATGAACATGATGCAATCAGATTTCACCATGTTGTTGAGGGAGGAAATGGGAAAAAACACCCATTTCGTGCCTGTTTTAGGGGCAGGAGGTTGATTGATTTGTGAGCGCGAAACAAGTCTAGAACTGTTGGATCATCGGAAAAAGAGCGAAGGGCTGAGATTGATTTAAAAGGTGTGGCTTAGAGAAAGGTTGGGTGGGACCAGGGAAACTCAAATAATAAGTGTTGGAATGGATTAATAATGTAATAAAACTTTATATAATATGATTAATAACCAAACTTTTATTACAAAAGGATAATGCGGGTTATGGAATGTTATATAGTTATAACAAAGGTTTAGATGTAGGATATGGGTGCGTGAGGCGGAATATGAAGATTTTAACCATGAGTTAGGCTATGTATAGCGTGAGGCTATTACACAACTGGAAATAATCAATGTGAATTATGATATAAACCTTTAGTTCATTTGCAATAAACCTTGGGTTAATGCAGAAATAGAAATAATGGATCTACAAAGGTTTTGGGGGAATAAAGTTTAGTTTAAATTAAACTTTATGATAAGCTCAGTAGTAGTTTTATTTTTCAAATACATGTCATTCTTCCAAAAGCTTATTTATATTTATATTATATAGTTTTAGTTTATTAAGGCCTAAAACCATAAGGAGCGGGATATTTACATATTGTTAGTTTTATGCCAAAGGGGGTATATTTTGGGATTTTATTTTCAACATGTGGATAATTAACTTTGGCATAAAATCTTATAATAGTGGGTTTAAGGGGATATTTTAAATAAATGGAGTTAAATTAATAGGATAAGGTATTTTCTAAGGAATTAATAGAATAAGTTAAAAATCAATATGATAGGGAAAATGGAAGACTCAATAAATACACTTATATGACTAAATAAAGTGAAAACTTTAAAGCAAGTTTAACATTTTATGAATTCACCACTTTTACTTAGCGTAAAATGATTTATGAGGGTTTATATGCTTTGTATAATGGAGGGAGTTAATAAATGGACTTTCATGTATCATTAAATAATAATAGTTCTTTACTTAAAATTTTTAGCAATGATGGATGAATGAAGGGTAAATAATGATAATTTAGGGATTATTATAGGAATTCAACATTTTCAACTAACATTCATTGAGCCTTGGGTCCAGTCCCAACAGAAGTCAAAGAAATGCTCTGAGCCTCTTTGATTGGAAGCCTAGAATGTAGAATAACTATAGGGGAGGGGATATTAGTGATTGTTGCCCGACGATAAATATTTACATGCTTCTTCCCACTTATTTCTACCTACCAAGCTTTAATCTAACATTTTTTCTTCTATTTTGCAGGTGCACTTGAGCTTGCTACCTTGAAACATTTTATTCTTTTGAAAAGCATAAAAAACTATCTAAATCTACCTTATATCATCCGAGGGCTCACATTAAACTGATGAGCTCCTCTTTATTCTCTACCTATCTACTGATTAGTCTGGATTAAATTGTCTGATTAATTTTTATTCACTATCTATAATATGAAAATTGATAGCATGAAAAGTCAAGATTAAACAACTTAATTCATCATGGATTATGGCATTTATCGACACTCTGCCATAATCATTTGCAAAAAAGTAAAAAGTAGTGGCATTTAGACTTGCACACTTTCATGTTTTTTTTTCTTTTTTTTTCTTTTGGGGTCTATATTATTTTAAGTCCTTTGATTTTTCTTTTAGTACTTTTACGCTCTTTTTGATTTTATTATTATTATTATTATTTTTTTTTCAAAATATGGGAAAACAATTTGCAAAAAGCAAGACATGTACATATTTACAAGACTATCAAAGTCAATTCAAAAATTGTGAATCCTATATTTATAGGACCCTAACAGGTATCACTGTTAATACCGACAAGACTAAAGTCATTATGATTAAATCCAAAAGGATCAAATTTGATAATTTCGTGTATTATAACAATTAATTGGAGAAGGATTCCCCATACAAATATTTAGGTATTGACATTCATGACCAATCAATTGGAACTATAACATTGAGAAAAGGGTTATATGAGGCTGGAAATCTTCTTTTGAGCTTGAAAAAAATTATAATTAAATTGGTCTTTGGTTTTGTAGTAAAAATAAGTTTATCTTCGATATTCTCATTGCCCCTGTTTTATATGGATGTGAGGTTTGAGTCTACAATATATCTAGGGAATCATAGAGAAAGGTTGAGATGATCCAAAAGAAATGTATAACTTACAACCTCAAGATTATAGACAATGTTCTTTACCCTATTCTCATGATTGAAGCTAGCTTCTCCCCATTTGAAATATTGGCTATGTTGAGGTGTCATATGCACATGAAGGAATTGTACAACGTGGAAACCAATATGCTCCTTAAAATTGCTTCTAACTCTAGTAACAAACCCCACCTCCAACTCTAGCAAGGTTGGCATTAGGATTCTGAGTTCTAGCTCAATCGTTGGGGGATAAAGGAGGAGATCATCTTGAATAATAAGGATAATATTAAAAATATTATTATTTTGAAATTCGAGGATAAGTTGTGGTATGGTAAGGATTTAGAGGTAAAAATGAAGCTAATATATTATAAGGAGGTGATTAACCCCACTCTTGGTAACCATAATTATCTTTTCGTCCTGACAAGTGGTAAGAAAAAAATGAAAATTACAAAGATAAGAAAAAAGTTTCATGAGCTTTGGAATAAAATCGACCATCGGTCTATTCCCAAAACACCTCGGGACAAAAGAATCTGCCTATTTTTTATACTAAGAGTGCTGAAGATGAAAAACACTTTCTCTTGGATTGTCTGCATGTACTTAGATCCATTCTCCTTTTCAAAACATTTGTCACATTACCAACCTTCATGACTAGTTAAGTGAGCAAAACCACAATGATCTCACAATGCTTATATCCCTTTTTTTAATCAAAAAAATAGACTATTATAAACTCTAAATTAATTTCTTACTTTCTTAAGGTCCGATAGACCATATTAATCTTTGTAGACATTAACCATCATCACCATCATATTACATATAGTAAAACTATATAAATATAATAAAATAATTGAAAAAAAATAGTTCAAACATTTTAAATAATTTTTCTATTTTATATTATAATCCCTTTTTAGGTATCGTTTGTTGGTTAATTTTATCATAAACACACCCATAATTTGTTAGAATTACATATTTGTAAATTACGCATTCTAAATGTCTAAAAAAACTTTCAATACATTAAATCCATTTATACATTAACATAAAATTATATATATATATATATATATAACAACTCATAATAAAATATATGCTGAAGATAAATCCATATTTTAAAAAAATAATAATTTTTCTCTTTTATTTTTTCACCTTTTTCTTCACCAAATTTTATTCAATAGAAAAGAAACTATTATCATTGTAGTAAAACTCTAAATTTGTTGACTTGTAAATTAATATATATATATATATATATATATATATATATTCCTTTAAAATCATTTAAAGGAAAACTAAAAACATAATACTCCTTGTTTTTTAAGCCGATTATTCTTTCCCTTTTATTTTTTCGTCCTTCCTTTGAATTGTTGAATGACTCAGCTACTCCTGTGGTTTTGGTACACATACCAAAGACATCGTTAGCGATCTATGCGAATGCTCATGTGCAGGGACATGTGCCAACGCCCAAGTGAGAGATCTATGTGAATGTAAGAAAATGCCAATGCCAACTAAAGCATACGCTCAACGTTATCACTCATGGTCATATGGACGTTTCGTTTGGGTGCAACACAATGTTTGAAAGCATTGCCGTTGCGAGTCAATGTCAAACTAGTGCTACTGCGATCTCAACGTTTGTGAGTCAATTAATTTGTTCTGGGTTAAAGTCACTGCTTGAAAGTATTATCACTCTGTTTGAAAGTCAAATTTATTTTATTGTAGGTTAATCGTGTAATTGTGTTTGAATGTCAAGTTTGTTCCCGTTTGCAGGCTCGGGTTTGTCAAGTAGGATGACCCGAACGAAGCACACTTTGGAACCATTCAAAGCAGACGGCCATGTCCTTCGCATGAGATTATGGCCAAGTTGACAATCCGCACAAACTTGATTACCTGCATCAAACGAGTTTATGAAACAACACCAAACGTTGAGTGTGTGCTGAATTTAGGGAATTTAAGGAACCGGTGAGGTCTAGCGAAAGTTGGGGCGAAAGTTTCAAAGCTTTTACGCGGTTTGATTTCTCAACAGGTGCTTGTCTGGTCAGCTATTCAACCTGAATATGCTTATTCACCCCCCTTTTACCTCTCTTTGTCCAGTGCTTTGCCCTTGCCATTGTGTATATAAATACATCGTCCTTCTGCCGTTGTATTATATTGGCCTCCTTATAATATTTTTTGACTGCAGCTGATAATAGTTAGGATTAGTTCTGATAGATACTAGCCAGTTTTAAGAGGAGTTGTATTATTGGTGCGATCAAGCGCTTTATTGCTTTGTCTTGAATAGAAGATCAACATAGTACATACTATACGTTTCATTACATTACATCTTGATTGATTGATTGACGTGAGAGACAGCAGCACTAATATCATCAATACCTGAAGTATTGTTATAGAAGGCGGGCCATGAAGACAGGCAGCTGGCCGTTTCTGTTCTTGTTTTGGGCTTCAGTCGCAGCAATAGTACTATGGAATGAAGGTGCTGTCCATGCAGGTAGAGTCCTGAAAAACAGGAATATTGTCACACCCCAAGCTGATAAAAATCCATGTGATCATCACAATATTCTTAATGGAGAATATGAAGTGGGAGATATATTGAAGAATAAACTTCCTTCTGGTCCAAGTGGAGGAGTTGGTCACGAATACATCAATTCCTTGGGCCCTGTGAAGATGAAGGCAAGTAATGCAGCCAATACGATAAAGGTTAACAAACTTCCTTCTGGTCCGAGTGGGGGAGTAGGCCACAAATACATCAATGCGGAAGGGCTGATGAAGCGATCGGTAGTAGCGTCACAGAAGTTGATTACAAGTTTGCCCTTCAACAAACTTCCATCAGGTCCGAGTGGCGGAGTAGGGCACAGCAATAACGATTGATGACATTGTTCAAAACTGATTCCTGACCAGGAAACTCAAACGCTGATCAGCTCAACGAATAAAATCAAAATGAAAAGGTCCGACATGTGTTACTGTTGCACAGTGATGTAAATATTAATCAGATAGAAGCGAATAGAAGTAGATATGATGTAGAAAATAGAAAGTCGACATTTAGATATTACAACCCATGATGGGAATCATTAATAAATCGGGATTTCAATAATATATCTCAGCAATTTTTTCTAGTTGTAGGATTAAAATCTGGTCCATTTTTTTCTAGTTGTCGATCTTGTTTTCTTCCGACAGAGTAAAGGGTTCCCTTTATGTAATCCAGGGTCCTCCCCTATCCATTGCGCAACGAACAACGGATGAGCTGAAGAACCTTAATCCTTGAAGTCATGTGACCTAATTTTTAGTGCATGTCAATCAAATATGGCCTTGGAAAAAAGTCATCACCCAAACCAAAGAGGAATCCCAAAAACTCTTCGATAGCCCCCCAATTACCCCACTATTGGTCACCCAAAGGAATTGTCTAACCCAAAGGAATTTTCTCACCTACAGTATAGGTGAAGCCTAGACATAACAGAAAAGTTAGAGAGAAGTGTCTTTCATAACGATGAAAGATGGTAAATTTTGCTCACATGTATATGCGGTGGCTTGGCCACACTATCCCTTTTTAAATACGATTAAAATAAGTGGGATGATGTGCTACCTTCCAAAGTCTCTATTTCCAACACCCTAAAAAAAAAATCAGATAATGCTATAACTAAATTACACTCGTGCAATTCAAAAATATGGTGCTTATTTTCAAAATTATAACCAATGCTCCCCTCCAATGTTTCTATTTCTAACACCCTAATGAAAAAATCAAATGATACTATAACTAAATTACATTTATGAAATTCAAAATGATAATGTTTATTTTCAAAATTATAACCAATGCCAATATTGTTAATAAAAATCGTTGAACTAACTTGACATACATTAAAATAAAATTATTTGTAAGAAAATAATATATAGAAATTGGAAGAGAAAGTCCATTTTACTTAGAGCTAATTTATTTTTATCAATTTGGAATATTTTTATTTATAAGGATTTTGGCATTTTCATTTTAAGCATTAAAAATAATAATAATAATATATATTTTAAAATTTATATTACCAAATATTAACATATTTCTGGATCAGTTACAAAAAAATTGTTGGGCTGCTTTTATATTAAGTTTTATAGCTTATTGACATAGATGGGCAAAAAAGGGAAAGTATTTAATTTTTGAGTCACTAACTTTTTCAAGGGACCAATTCAAATATATTCATTATGGAAAATGAAATCTATAAATTTTGTAGAATAGTGTTTATATTGAGTTTTATAATTTATTGACAGGTACTAAAAAGAAAATAAAAAAAATAAAAAAAACAATAAACCTTTTGAATTGGTAAATCTATCTAAAGACGAATTCTTTATGAAAAATGCACCTAAACAATAACAACCTAACAAAATAATATCTTAAAACCCTCATGTCAAATTTAGATAACCATTAAACTTTAAACCCTTTTGTTCTTTAAACTTTTTCCTCACTACCATTTCTTGAAACCCCTCTTTCATATTTTTAGTTAACTTTTTCCTCACTACTAGTTCTTGAAACCTCTCTTTCATATTTTTAGTAATGTGAATTCTAGTGATGAAAACCTAATAATGCTTTAAGGTTTGATTTCATTTTTTTTTTTTGGATAAATTTCATATTTCCATTCATATATATAATTTCAAAGAAATAAATTTACTATTTTTATTTTTAATTTATTTAATTATTAAATATATTAATAAATACCTTAATTTAATATATTTAAAGAAAATAATATTTTAGTTTAAAATTTTAATTTTAGAATTTTAAAAATAAACAAATAAGTAAATTTATTTAATTATTGAATCACTTATTCCTTAAGGGGGTGCTTGGGAGTGGGTATTCTCCACAGGATGTCAGCTCACATTATATTGAGCACATTGCATAAATTACCATTACTTTATCAATTATGATAAGAAGAGGGCTCAAGGTCCAACATTATTTAAATATTAGAAACCTCATAGGTAGGTACAAGAGGATTAAATAGGAGAGTTTAATCATATTGCAAAGGTAGAGTTAAAAATTGACTATATAGACTGTAAGTTGATTATTCTAGCTATGATATTAGCCAACATCTCCTCCTTCGATGTGGATAGTGACCAACTAGGGCAGATGCATGCATATTCTACCCAATAAATATTATAACTCATCCCTCTCAACACTAATAATCATATTGTACAAACAACATGTTTTTTTTAAGTTTCTATTAAGTTTCCCTTTAGACGACATACCATGAAATTATAAGTTTATAAAATTCTCTAATTAGCTCAAAACTCTAAACTTATATCACTAATTTAGTTTCCCTCAATATATTTTAATAGAAAATTTTTAATCTATCTACTCATCCAAAATATATACTTCAAATAATAATTCACTTATAACTCTATTACCCTTAAAACCCTATTACCCTTAAACAACAAAGAACATCCAATAAAACCCATCATAACATTAAATTAGCAAAGCTTTTTACTTTTAAAAAATTTCCACCACAACATACTAATCTTGATTTCCACATCATAACATTAAATTAACAAGGATTTTTTCTTTTAAATTTTTTCTACCACATCATCTTAACATTAAATTAATAAGGCTTCTTACTTTTAAATATTTTCCACCACAAATGATATATGTCATATTTCCTTGTATTGATCAAGGATTAAGCTAAGCTGCTTGTCCTTTCTTTAGGAACAGTTGCTAGATGCCAAAGTCAAAGATCTATGCCAATATTGAGATAAAATCTTGTTGGAATATGTAATTGCTACTTGTCTCAGGTGTTGACTTTCTATGTATGTGGTTTGTTCCTATATCATAGGAGGTAGATAAATCTAAATATTCCTAGTTTGGTTTGTGGTTGAGATATTCTCTCAACCACCTTATTGTGCATCCAAGATAGTTTTCCTATCTTGGGACTATATTTCATGTATATATATGTAACCATACAGGCCTGGACCTCGGTGCCTCTTGGGCTAAAGGAAATAAGAGAAAGAATATTGTTTTTTAGTTTTTTTTGGTTGTACATTCATTTGGGCGGAGGTGTATTGAAGCAGTGGTGCGCCCATCACTTGACATGGCATGAAACCGGAACTGGGAAGAGAAGCAGAATACTACTTCGATGCTGACAAAATCCAACCATATCGATAGAAGTGAGAATTTCATTCCTTTATAATTGCAAACGCTCACACTTGAATTCCACTTCAGGTGGTTGCGTCCCATGACCTCCATGAATGCCATGAGCACCTTGCCATCGCTCACCAGATCGCTATTGACAATTCCCCCAAATTACAGGATCGCCATTATCAATAAAAGCCTCCTTTTATCCACTCCCAACGGAGGCACTCCCATGTAATCTACCTCAACGAGTAATATAATAATGGAAGTGTAAGGATTGACCAACAATGGCATTCCACACATTTTAATCTCGAGGCCAAGGTCAATAATTGCAGGGAAGATATGTACTATTATGACCATTCATTTATTCTATACTTTGTTGTTTATGGCTGAAATTCAAAATTGAACAAATGGTTGAGTTGAATTGCCATGACTTGTGCTAGTTTCAATCAAAATTTCAGGCATAATGGAAGCATAATCGAATTTCGAGGTTGTGCAATGCGAATTTTGTTATTGTGTACTTATTTTTATGACCTCAATAGCCTATGAGAGGAACTGTTACTGCGACCGTGGAGAGGGTTGACTGGAGGGCCAAAGATCTCTGCGTAGAGGAGATCTGCATGAGCTTTGCTAGAGGTCGTGGTCACTGGAATGCGTGATCTATCTGCATTAAGCTTGTGAAAGCGTTGAGCTGGTGAAATCTCTGGAGTGGTATGATTTGCTGCCAGGCTGTTCTACATGGTATTATTCTGCATTCTCTCACGCACTCCCTCTTTCATTGCCCTACACGCCCTCGGAGGGCCTCGATATTTGGTCAGAATGAATCTGGAATCAATTTGAATAGATCTATATGATTCTTGTTGTTTCCTTCGCTTAAAGAGGTATTAAATAGGAGCGTGTGAGAAGTGCTTTCCTTTGCATGTGGCTGCTCGTGGTTGAAGACCTGCAGCAGAAGCATGATCGGAAGCATAATCAAGCTGGCGGTGTCGTCGTTGATGTGGATTGAGTATCTTTTTTTTGGATGATACTCTAAAGGCTCTTGATCTGCTTTAAGGGTATGTTCATACCTGTGTTTACTGCGTTGTTGGGTTTGTTGCCCATTAGCACTGTGCCTAATCCATTGTCGATGTGTTGCATCACAAAATGAATTATTGCGGAAAGTTGTGAGCTTGCTTTGAGGAAGTGCCTATGGTAGTAGGTGTGAGTAGAAATTGTTCTCCAAGAGATCCTGCATGAGCAAAAAGAACCTTGTAGGGTGGCCTGTTGGTGTTTTAAGTGATTTCTGAGCTGGAGACTCTCTCCCTATAGCGGTTTTTCGAGCTATTGGAGACTGCCAGTGTGTTTTGGCAATGATGCTACAAATTGTGTGGTGTTTTATTTTGTGTGAGTTTGCCAAGATCGATTTGTAATTGCTGCTATTTGAATGAGGCCGCCTGGAGAAGTCGAATGTCAACAAAAGTGCTGGAAATATTGTTTTGTTTCTTAAAGACTGTTTGGAATTACAACTATTTGGTTCTAGAGATGCAAGGATCGCAACTAATAATGGGGACATGCACTCCAACATTCCAAAAATGGTTGAAAATCAACCTCTAATTATATACCATAGCAGCCTCTCATGAGCTGCGCAGTAGAATCTTGGTGAGTTGCAACTGAGGGTAATGTTTGTGGCTAAGGAGGGAGACAGGGTAAACATGAAACTAAAAGTTCCAACATATTTCCTTTGATGAAACAAATTTTCTTCGTGAATTTCTTCGTTTTTCTTCATGTTGAGCTCGATCAACTTAATATGTAAATGAATGCACGTAAATCTGGTGATGATCAACTTAATAGAAAAAATTATATGCAGGAAGGATTTTCTACCAGATATGATGATGACATGACAGTGAAAATTGCATCAAAAGATAGTACTTGGAGCTACTTCAGAGATTGGGAGGATGATCGAGTTTGTGTGTGCCTAGTGTGGTCAGGGGAGTAGATTGTGATGGAAACGGGCAAGTTGAAACAAAGTGACTGAAGTGTCTTTGCATGTGTAGAGAGCAGATAGAAATTTGGTTTTTTGTTTCAAATTTGTTAAGAGAATGCAGATATGAATGTTCAATTGTGAGGAGATTAGCTCGACATTGGGTCTTCATTGTTGTAACTAGTTATCGAGGATGAGGAGGCATTCTTGGAAGCAGTTACCCGTCCTTGATATTGTGAACAGGGGAAGTGGCGTTACACTACGATGCTGGGAAATTGGATGCTGAAATGAGAACTTTGTGTGTAAAATCATTGAATTTTATGCATGTTGATAGTGAATTTGTGGGCAACCCAGGATCAGACCATGGTGTCCTGGATTCTCATTTTGGGAGGGAAAATTTATTGTTGTTTCTCTTCGTGTGGCTAAGTGCCTCTGTCTCATTCATCTGTGCTAGAAGGCACTCCATTAAGACCAGTTGAAAAGTTGTCAATTCGTTTCTTTATCAGTGGACCCCTCTAAGGTATCATTGGAGAAGAATGGTTGTTGATATGTTCGAGAAATAGTCATCTTTGGGCAGAGATAGACAAATTTAATGTTCTTGTTAATCTGAAAATTTTATTTTGTTTCTTGAAATCATGTTTAAAATTGTTGACCCTTATTGAGCCTAGCTAACTCAATGTAGGTAAAATTAATTTGTAAGAATTCACAACTCTAACAAATGGCAGGTTAAGCATGGAGCTCCAAGAATTTATTTGAAAAAGACAAAGATGTCGAAGATATGAACAATGAAACTATGAGGTGAAGGAGTAGCAACATTGATTATGATGGACAACTAAGTTGACTTTTTTTTGTTTGATTCTTTTATGAGTTTCTTGGAATAGACTCTTGATTATGAGTCACACAGTTGAATGGTAAGAAAATCTAGGATGGATTTTTAGTGGCATTTGTACCTGGTAACCCCAAGAGTTGGAGTGCCTAATCTAAGCCTTGTAAAGGCATATGTATCCCCGTGAAGTTCGTGGTTATCTAAAAACCAATTTTTAATTACAGGTTTGTGGTCAGCTGAAAACCACTTTTGTCACTTTGAAGTCATGGTTTGTGGTGAGGCAGAAACCACATGCAAGCCCTAGTGGCTACAGAGCCTTCATGGCTACAGTGCCTTGAGTGCAAACAAGAGCCTTCATGCTTACAGAGGAGCCTTCATTCTCACAGCGGAGTAGGTGGTCTGCAGAAAAACCTTACACATAGGAGAAACTTATAAGTTTCTCACAGGTCTCAGTTTACTGAGCACATTTTTGGGGGGGATTTGTAGATACTGGTACATGTATATAGCGATAATGGTTGTCATAACCATGTATGCGAAGGACATCCTACGAGACTACCGGTTGCGGTGGTTGGTACCCATACATTTCGGTGGATGGTTGCTCTTTTATATGGATGTCGACATATCCTTTTGTTGGTTCTACACATGGGATTTTCCCATTTGTGGTGGATCTGAGTCGCAGACACATCTTTTGTTATGATTGACCACAACTAGATTTTTTGAATCACTATCGAGACAAGTAGTCATTAAGGGGGTGTGTTGGAATATGTAATTCCTACTTGTCTGCGGTGTTGAATCTCTATGTATGGAGTTTGTTCCTATACCATAATAGGTAGCTAAATCTAAATATTCCTAGTTTGGTGTGTGGTTGAGATATTCTCTTAGCCATCTTATTGTGCATCCAAGATATTTTTCCTACATTGAGACTATATTTATTGTATATATATATATGTAACCATTTTTTATTAATATAATATAGTGTGCATAATGAGGATTTATCTAATCTCAAACTATCTCATTTTATCAAATGGGGAAGAAAATTGCAAAGCCAAAAAAAAGCATTTTTTCGACGTTCCCACTTATGGTAATATTGTGGTTTCATTTTGGCTCATCTCGATATTGAAAAGAATTGCTATTATGGGTCAATGCCAAAATATTATTACTACGATTTAATGTTTTTGATCCAATTGCTTTGCGCCTACATTGATGCTTCGGGTGAAAGTCCATATTTGAAGTTACTGTCATTGTGTTTGAATGAATTTTATTGTATGTTCATATCATCGTGTTTGAAAGTCAAGTTTGTTGTAGGTCTGGGTTATTGCAAGATCAACATCAAATTCAATTGTTGACAATGAATTTTATTGTAGGTTCTTATCGATGTGTTTGAAAGTCAAGTTTATTATAGGTCCAGGTCATTACAGGATCAGCATCAAACTCAATTGTTGACAATGAAGTTTATTGTAGGTTCGTATCATTGTGTTTGAAAGTCAAATTTATTGTAGGTTCCGGTCATTGCAGGATCAACATAAAAGTCAATTGTTGACACTGCTGTTGGTCTCTCCAATGAAAAGAAACTACAATCAAGTTAAGGATGACCATCTCACACTTGAACGATTCAATGCACCAAACTCAGCTATTAACACTGCTGGTGGTCCCTCCACCAAAATTACTATTGGGTTACTGAAAGCACACTTGAAAGACTCAGAATTTTCCATGTTATTTTCATGTGGTATCACAAAGTTGACAACCCATACGAATTTGATGAATTGCAATTATTTTCAACCTTCACATTCCTCCTCAAGCTCAAACAATCCATTGAATTTATGGAGGAACAAAAAATGATGAGTATCTACTAACTAAAGGAAGTATACCACCCTTTGAAATTCTCCTCAAGATCAAGTACTCAAATGAATTTATGAAACAACACAAAAATTCGAGAATGTACTAAGGCAATTTCCAAGGTTTTGCACGGTTTGATTCTTCAACAACTATTTCTCTGGTTTATTATTCAATATGTTTTTTTCCACTTCAAGAAATTTCTCTGGTCTATTATTCAATATGTATTTCGTGAGGAAAAACTCTCAGACATGCATAATTTTGTCTAAAATTGGGTCACAAAACTTGTGAATTTTCTTTCAAATGGGATCACAAAACTTGTGAAACCAAACCTCCCACCTAACCATTAAACCACAACCTTCAAATTTATACTATTCACTAAACATATCCCCATCCTCTATATAAATACATCATCCTACCCATTACCCTGTAAAAATTGAAGGTCGTCCCTTTTCATTTTACTACCCGTGATGCTGGAAAAAATAACAGATCAAAAATTGCAATCATTAATTTAACTATCTTTTTATAGTCATACGAGTACCATTCAAATCACATCCATTTGTATTAGTAAGCGGCAAGAAATAACCAACCTGCCATAGGGAATTTAATACGCCTATGAGACGCCCTTTAACAAAGCATGCACATAGATGTCCCATCCCTGATTTGATGTTTTTATTCGTGATTGTTGCTGCCTCTCTTCCACGTTGGTGTGCCAAGTTGGCTGAATCATCGTGCGTTCAAACAAGATTTTAAACTCACCCTCCCGTCATATTTAATTTTCTCTTGCTTCTGTTTGGAACTAGTTCCTCGAATAACCCTCAACGTGTTGGCTCTCCTGCTCTCCTGCTCCTTCCATCGAAGATGATCGCCGAATCAGGATTGAAGGTGTCGCTTGGGAATGTTCGTTATACAAGTTTGAAACTTTCATAACTAAAATTGCATTGCTTTGAAAAATCTAGAGGGCATGCAGAAACAGAGGTTAAAAAAACCACGAATAGAATAATAAACTCGATTCTCTTAAGCAAATTTCTTTTCACATCCATCGTATTACCCAGAAAAATAGACCGAGGATAATCCCACAAAGAAAATGCCTTTCAATCTAGGATTTGGCAGTTAAATTTGATGCACGTGAACCAACTGGTTCTCTGGCCATGACTTAAGACTAGGGGGCATCACATTACGTGTGTATTGTATATTTTCAAAAAATGTATTAACAGTTTCTGTTAAAGTTGTATCTAGAATCTAGTTCAACCATAACCAGTTACTCATCAATGCTATGATAAGAAAATTATTTCACATTCACGAGAGAAACTAAATTAAGCATATACCAGAATAATGTCCATTTACATATTTCATGAGTGTACCTAAAATACATTATTTTTTCACAAAATGAAATGATATTTTAAAACTATTCCCTTTTACATGTTTTGGGCTATACTTAAAGCGCATTTTCATCAAGGAAAAATTGTGCTTTTTTTACGTTAAATTCTTCTGATATTTTCGTACTTTAAATCAAAATGTGAGATATTTTCATTGCCTATTTTCATTGGCAGTAATTATAGTCATATTTCCAGTTTCAAATTTAGATGAAGGCATGGGTTTTATTCAATAATAAAGACTAGAAAAAAATTTCTAGTCATCAATGTTAATGTGGAATAAACACTAGAAGGAAAACCTAGGATAATTTCTCCCTTTATGCACCTTCTCTAGTTATCTTTCCAGCTATATATAACTAGACGAGACAAAAAAATTTGAGCGTGGAATAAAGACTGCAAGGAAATTCCGGGATAGTTCCTCCCTTTCTGTGATTTCTCTAGCTCTCTTTCCATGTGTATAGAGCTTAATCAGATACAAAAATTTGTCGAATGTATCATTGGTCAGATCCATGCCATGCTTCATTTCTACGATCTCCCAAGTACCTGGCTTCATTGGTAAGTTTTTTTTGTATAGGTCTTATCTATGTTACCAGAAACGAGAAACGAGAAACAAAACGAGAAACGAGAATGGTACAAGAAATGGTGTTTGGAGGTTTCGCATATAAGAAACGAGGAGAGAGAAATAATTGAAACTATCATTGTTTTATATGTAAATAAAGAACTAAAACTACAGCAAAGCATCCAGTTTTGCAATTGTCTTTCACGATTAACTGGGTCACAGACTTGATAATTTAATATGTAGATAATTTCAAATCCACTTATGCAGATATAGATTCATAGAAATTTAAACAAATTCTTTACAAATTTTACCTCACAAACAATTAAATTTTTAGGAATCACTACTTCGATGGACTCACCTGAAAGATGAGATCGATGTTGAAGGCTGAAATTTTTGAAGGGCCAACACTGAGATCGCTGAGATTGAGATGGCGCTGAAGCTAACTCACTGGTGCATGAAGCTGCTCAATTGGCTCTAATATGTGCTTTCCCTGTATCCGGTGAATGGTAATAGACTCTGCTGTGCCTCTTAAATAATTGAAAAACATTGCCTCCTACAATAACAACTGGAGTTTCTTTTGCATGCGCACAATTTATAGATGATCAACTAGAGTTTCAGAACTGGAGGGTTCGAGTTCTTATGGATCTAAAATTGATTAAAAAACCTTTGGAACAGAATAAGCATGGTTTATAGATAATCACTCAATTTTAAAAGCTAGAGAGTTCGAGCTTTTATGAATTTACAATTTATAAAAAAACCTCTGTAGTTTTGGAACATATTACTTGAGTTTTGGAACTGCAGTTAACGCAGAAACAACCAGTTTCACAGTTCGTTAAGGCTAGTCCAGAGGAAACTGTGGAGAAATGGTGGTAAGAAATAATCAGTTTCGCAACTCGTTTCGCACGAAACCAGTTTCTAGGCGCTGAGAATGGAAACGACCGTTCAAGACGGCGTTTCCCCGACTGTTGCATTTCTAGCACCGTTTTTTCCCAGAACGCCTGGTAACGTTCCATTTCTGGTAACCAGGGGTCTGATGTTGTATTTATAGCACAGTGGTAAGCCTTTTTTTGATAGGTCTACTGATGTATTTAACTTTCTATAAATATGTTTTTAGGATATATTAATGAAAAATCCCTCTATCCTATTTATTTTTTCAAACACTGGAGTTGGAGTTAGAATTTCTACCTTATAAGACCCAAGCATCCAATTTATGATGATTAAAAAATGTCAAAAATCTGCAAGTTGGTAACATTATGCTAAACAACACATTTCAAAAGGAATTTTAAGGCCAAAACGTCAACATAATTGTTAAAGCATGTTCCCAAACATGTTATAAATAAATAAAAAGTGAGCACCGTTACGATATAGGATTCCCTTTGCCTCACAGGTACTTGATTGGTACTATTTGGGGCTACCCGATCCATCTAGTGCTTAGTATCAGTAACTGACTACCAAGAAGATAAAGCCTCAAATGCTCATGTGGGACAAAGGTAATTTAGTGGCCAAATTTTACAGCATATTTTCCCTATAGGTTACGGTGCGGGCAACACTAGATCCTCATTACCATTACCTTGGTTGAATCTTCGACTGTTGGAAGGTGTCGCTAGTTCTTTCGGGAGGTTGGCCCTAATACCAATCAGAAGATATCTCTGCAAGGCCCAGTTACTTTGAGAGTGGTAAGGACGATCAGGTCGATATAGGATTTTTATCATACGAAAATAAACAAAAACCCTTTTATGCTTGATTTATCACATAGTTGATGTTTTAGTATAACAAACATTGTCAAGGTTTTAGTACTATGATCATTAGTAAGAATTAAAAAATACTACACCGAGCAAGCTGATTTTTGTCTCATGCAAGGTCGTCCCAATAAACTGATCTTGAGTATTACTTTCTAGGATGACCATTGTAGATGTATAAAAAATCAAGTTGATTAGACTACATATTAACTTATATGGGTTGACCACAAGTTTATCGAAGGGCTTATTGACATAGTGGGTGCAAGTGGGCACAATTTGTGTATTACTAAACTGATTTATAAGATTCTTGGTATAATTGTAGGAATTCTAGCACCAAAAGGCTTGCACAAAGAAAAGTTACATCAATGATTGTTGTTGATGTTTTAGTGTAACAAACATTGTCAAAGCTTTAGTGCTATGATCAATAGTAAGGATTGATAAAGTCTACACTGAGCAAGATGATTGTTGTCTCATGCAAGGTTGTCCCAATTAACTGATCTTGAGTATTGTTTTTTAGGTTGACCATTGTAGATGTATAAAAAAATCAGGTTTATTAGACTGCATATTAACTTGGATGGGTTCACCACTAGTTTGGGAAAAGATTATTAGCATGTTCGGCACAATTACACACAGGTTGTGGATTACTAAACTAATTTCTAATATGCTTGGAATGATTGTAGGAATTCCGGCACCAATAGGCTTTCACAGAAAAAATTTGTGGCAATGATTGTTGTTGATGTTTTAGTGTAACAAACATTTTCAAGGCCTTAGTGGTACAATCATTAGTAAGGATTGGAAAATACTACACCGAGCAAGATGATTGTTGTCTCATTCAACGTGGTCCCGATTAACTAATCTTGAGTATTATTTTTTAGGTTGACCATTGTAAATGTATAAAAAATTAAGTTGATTAGACTGCATATTAACTTGGATGGGTTGACCAGTAGTTTGTGAAAGGGCTTATTGACATAGTGGGCACAAGTGGGCACAAGTTTTGGATTACTAAACTGATTTCTAAGGTCCTTGGCATAATTGTAGAAATTCTGGCACTAAGAGACTTGCACAGAGAAAAGTTGTGGTAGTGATTGTTGTTTATGTTTTAGCGTAACAAACATTATCAAGGCTTTAGTTCTATGAAAATTATTAAGGATTTACAAAGACTACGCTGATAATGATGATTGTTGTCTCATGTAAGGTGGTCCTAATTAACTGATCTTGAGTATTATTTTTTAGGTTAACCATTTTAGATGTATAAAAAAATAGGTTTATTATACTGCATATTAACTTCATGGGTTGAAACATAGTTACCAATGAAATGAGAACTATTACCTCAAAATGGGAACTCTAGCCCAAAAAGACTCAAAAAACATGAAAAAACGCCCCAAAAACAAAAAATCTGTATTCCAGAACGCATTTAGTTTTTTCCAAAGGTCAAATTTCAACATTTTATAAAATTATTCTAAAAATGAAATTGTTTCTTGAAAAAAGGATTGAAAAACACCCTCAAAACAAATTGAGTTGATGTTGGAATAATAAAAAAAAAAAATTGTTCACAATTTTGACACATTGTAATAATGGAATTAAACAAAACATTTAGGACATTGAAAAATCATAAAATTCTAAAAATTTTGATACATGATGTTAAAGTTAAACAAAATCATGTCTGAAGGCCTTATCATTTTGAACAATTTTCATCCATGTTGTTAAAGATAGAATATATTGACTCTAAACAACCCTATAGTAATTGTTTTCAACCATAACATTAAAGATAAAATTTCGAAGCTCATAATAGAAAGACTTATATGATATATACCCATACATGTAGACCCCTCCAATTTTTTCCCTTTGTTGAACAAAACCTTTCAATTTCTTCATGTACCTCTCTAAGAAGAACATCCAAAGATAAGAAACCACCCCAATTAATTCAACCACATCTACTAGGTGTATTAGAAGATGAACCTGCAAGTCCATGAAACTCATCGAAAATTATTTCTCAAACATATAAATAATCTCAACTATCTCTTGATGCCACTATGGAATGCTAACCACATGAATCTCCTTTGACGTGATCCAACGTACAAATGCAGATAATTTAGATATGGCAAATCCTAGGTCTTGGGGGAAGTCATGTTTCACACACCCATGCACGAACAGAGGATAATGACACTACAAAGTTATAAACACATGCAATAATATACAAAATTAGTTACGTTTTATGATCCCTTCATGGGATAAAATTTATTAATATAACAAATAATAAAATCATTCTTTTTACATTATACGCACTCTTAGAAGATTCAAATGGTAATGGGATTTCAACCAGTGGTCATGCATGATGAAGTAGCGCGTAGTGAGGAACCGTATAGAAGATGACACCCTCACACCCGTTATATTATAACTTCCTTCGCCTAAGAAAGGTCATATTTTTTAAAATCCATGGGACATCACCTTCTTCAAAAAACCATGAATTATAGGGACCAACACCTGACTCTGATGCCGTACTTTCTAATCGTCTTATATAATGTTTCTTTTTAGTTTTTAAAGTAATAAGATCTTTCCCAACAACCCATGTGTCATTTTGTTTTGATGATATGTGCCTCCATAAAGGATGAAACATTTTTAAATATATCCATGGGATCTAATAAGTGGGTAATATTAAGATGCTCCCAACATGGGAGGTTATAAAAGATAGAATTCCTTTTAATCCCAATGGGAAATTTCTCAACATAGGTGTCGAAGAATTATGGATCATCAAACATAGCCTCCCCGTTTGAATCGAACATTTCCATGAACTCCTTCTCCTTCTCTCTCTCATATGCTCTAAGCCATTCAACTGGTGTTGTTATTAGATTCTGTTGGGTTCTCTCCCATTTACCATTAAAAGTGGATGCTGCTCTTATGTAAGGGTGTTCTTCTAGGAGGAATGCCCTAGAGAAATCATACACTAGCTTTCATAGGTCCTTGGACCATCTAGCTTTCAGAGAAGGTCCACAACATTTACATCCAAAATACCCTTTTGTTACAAGACCTGTGAGATTATTGTATACAATTAAAATCCATGGAACGTTAGAATATCAAGAAGATCATAACAATTACAATGAATTAAATAACTAATATGTGAAGGAATATTGTTACGTATATAAACAAATCAATAAACATGTAATTTACCGGAAAAGTCCTAATCCTGGATAATCATTGTTTTGTAAACACATATGCCATACAATGTAGTACTCTCTCTTGTGATTGGTCTTGATACATCATATACATTTATCCCATCTCATAATTCCTTCAATTCATCTACCAGTGGTTGTAAGTAGACATCCATATTCTTCACTTGTCTTCTACCAGGGACTATGAGAGCCAACATAAGATGTTCATTCTTCACAGACAACCATGGGGGGATATTGTTATTGATCACTACTACAGGCCAAATAGAATAGTTGGTGTTCTAGAGGGAATATGGGTTGACGCCATCCATGGCTATGCTGAGTCGTAGACTTCGTACTTCATTCTTGAATTTTTCGGGCCATGTATCCTCTATATGCTTCATGGCTATTGAATCAGTTGGGATTCACATAAATCCCAACTCACTTCTGTGTGAGGCATGCCATCCTTGCAACATAGCTAATTCTTTGCAACGAAAGAGCCTTTGAATCCTTGGGATTATAGGCATGTGCCTCAATATCTTAAAAGGAGGACCAGTACGTGATTTACCCTTCTTTTTTTATTTATCATACCTGTCATGCCCACATTTCGGACACATCTCTTTGTCTACATATTCTCCTCTATATATAATACAATCATTTGGACATGCATGATATGATATGTACTCAACACCCAACATTTTCAACAATTTCTTTGCTTCTTCGCAGCTAATGGGCAAGACATTATCACTCGAAAGAACCTTATCTTTGAATAACCTATAGTTGGTGATCATGGACAATATTAAATGTAAATTAATGCCGATATAATAAATAACGTTCATAAAATTGACCATTTTTAATGCTCATTGTGTGATTATATTTCTCAAAATATAAGGGAGGAATTTATGGTTATAACTTACCTCAAAATTTCCAAGAAACATGCATTCAAAAAGCCAAAATTTGCTTTCAAGTTGTAAAATAATATCATTGTCCCCAACTGGGTAGAATTTGACTGACCGCCAGGTCCAAAGAGAGGGGTGTTGGAAGAAAATTTAAGGCTTTCGAAAAAGGTGTCAGCGATATGAGCATCATCCCCTAGTTGATCATTGTTTTGGAATGCATCTTAACAACATTTTCTCCTTGGCAGTCATATCCCTTAAGTAATCATCCATACCAAACTCTATTTGATTGCCTCCATTGCCAGCTTGTGAAGAACTACTATTGTTGTAGTCATTCCTAATTAGTGAATATGGACGTAGCGGGAATTGAATCGGTGGTTGATTCAACCATTCTTGGTATTGTTCCTCTCTGATTTTTTCGCTTAATTCAACCTTCTCTCGATTTGAAATTGTCATGGGGTGCAATGGAAGACGGTAGGTAGGTCGCTCATCATAACTAGAATCCTAATAATTTCAAAAAATATATTTGAACATGATTAGTACAAAATATATGATATCGATTACTAAGAACGTTGACAATGCATGATTAATTTGTTTGACATTGAAATAATTACATTAATATACCAAACAATTATTATTACCATCATTCTCCCAATATTGTGGCTAGAAGATGGACTGTTACAATTGGCAGGGTGAAGCGACTGTCCATTTTCATCTACCAAATGCGCCTTGCAGTATGCTGCTCCTGATAAGACCTATTAATGTTTTGGAGCTGTTTGAATATTTTGTGCATCTGAACTCCATTATGAATCTTCATGAACTTGTGAATTTTTATATATTAATTTTATTTAGCTAATTGACATGGAGAAAAAATTTAATTCAATTTGATAATGAAAATATAAATAAAATTTGAATTAAATATTAAGTCTTGAGATGGAGGGAGAACTCTGTGATGCAATTTGAGAAATATTATGGAATGAGCTGGATTTTGAAAAATTGTCCATTTCATATAATTATGAGATTTTCTCCTTGCAGTTGAGGAAAATAAACAATAAATTCTGGTGTACCTACCTACTAGTAATTTCGGTGCCTTAAAAATGGATGTATTGTTATAGGTGCTAATGTACAGTTAACCGCACCGGTGTATTTTAGTTACTACGCACAGGTGTTGTGTTATAAATTAACGCACTGGTGCCGTTATATAACAAACACACCTAATAGCTGCAAATAAAAAAAGCACAAATTTATTTTTTTAAAGTGAAAAAAATGTGGTAAATTGAAAAATGGGCTGTAAATTACTTTCGGAAATCTAATTTCATAAGGAAATTCTTTAAATAGTAAAAATGATCGATTATTTCATTAGTTTGCAAAAAGTTTCAGGGAGAGATTTGCACAAGAGACATACCTAGAGTAAGAGAGCACGAGAGCATAGTGGAGCAGCGAAATTCTTTTAAACAACAATTCTATTCAGAGAATCGCCTGGTTATTCAAACCCTATAGTATAGTAAAAATGTTAAATTTTACTGTAATAAATTTTTTTTTACAGTTTCATTTTGATTTAATACATGCATAGTAAAAAATTTAAATTTACTGCGAATTTTAGGAAAAAATAAAAATAAAAATAAAAAAATAAATAAAAATAAAAATAAAAAAATCCTTTCTTATGGTAAACCCTTGCTTCTTCTTGTTTCTTCCCTTGCTTCTTTTTGTTTTTGTGACTTCACAATTAGGCTTTTCATTTTATATTTATAAGGTTTGTATTGCTATATATATAGGCGTATGACCTCTAACCCGTGGGATGACTTACAGAGTTGGATCCCAATCCATATCGCCCCTTGCATGATTTTTTAAAAGACAATTTCTTTTTAATCAGTGCGCCATGTGTAAAATAGCCTACTAGTGTGATATTTTATCATAGCGCACCGTGCATGTACTATTTGATACAAATAATTTTTTATTAATTTGTGTCTGTGTTAATCAGTGCATCGGTTAACATATAACGTATTGCATCTCCTTGTTGACAGGGAGCACCATATGACGTTTCTATTGTTTTCTTGGTGCGTTTATAAAAACATGTTGCATCTCCTCCTCCATGACATATTATGCTACAAAAACTAACACTAGAGTATTTTTATTAATTTATCTGTGTTAATAAATGCATTGGTTAACATATAATGCACCGAGTCTCCTTGTTGATAGAGAGCACCATTTTCTTGATTTTTTTTTACTTGAAAATTTTCTAATTTATTAATAAAATATATTAATGAATGGTATGGTACCATTTTCATATTCATAAAGAAGTGGTTGACAAGAGATCAAGTAACAAAAATATTGATATCACATCGAGAAAAGAAAAAAAAGGCAAATTCTTTGTAGATTCTTTAAAAAATTATTATTTTTGAACTGTATGTAAGTTTAACTAATATGTATTGTTTATTGTGTATCATGCAGAGCCATAAAATGATGAATCTCTATAAGATTATTTCTGATTTAAGACCAAAAGAGCATAAAATCTTGATGGAAAAATTGCGGAAGGATGAATCAGGTGAATGAAAAAATACTATCGATCCAATATGAGTTTCTTTCTTTAATTTTCGTTAATAATATACTTAAAAATATTAGATATCATGTTTCAAACAATCTATTAATTCACATACGTTTAACGTTCTATATGGACCACCAAGGAAGAAAAGGAATATTGTTCTAAGAAAAGAAAAAAAATAGAACATGCAAATGAAATTGATTGCTCCTTAGCTCATCTCGAGTAGTGTTGGAGGTTCACGAAAGGGGGGAAATTTTTTACGAAACTTGGAGGGATCTCGTGGAACAAATGTATAAATGTTCTTTCCACTTACAATACAAAAATCAATCCAATTATTCCAAGAACCAAATTTTATCTAAACTACAGGATGAGTTTCCACAGAATTGGTCAATGAGACATGTCATACTTTTGAATAGAAAAAACGTACAACAACAAAAATAAGGAATGAAAAAGAAATATTTCTTTAAATGTTTTTCTAGAATTATATGTATATATTACTAGAAAGGTATCATTTATAAATATGACTATTTTTATATTTAAGTTTCATATATCAATATAAAAATTAAATAGTTTATTGTCATGTTACATTTTCAGAAAGATTATGAAAATATGAAAGAATGAATGACCTGATATCAGAAATATGCCAATATGAATGTCCAAAAAGGTGTACAAGGATATGGTCAAAGAAATGGACATAATTTCATCACACAAGGAGGAATCTCAACAACAAGGTGCTTTAAATGTAATATGTAATCATTGAACTTTTTGTTTAGGTACAATATATAAACAATTTCGCATTAAATATTAATTTTCAAGTATATTCATGCAAAAAAGAAAATAAAATAGAACTCATTCAGCACATAAAAAAGGATGACAAGGAAGAATAGGGTTGATATCTATGTTTGTGAGTAATTTTTACTTATAACAACTTAACTAGATTTATTTTTTGTATATTTTAAGTTGTTTTACAACAACCATCATTGAATTTATTCAAATAGGTGCTAACATACAAAGAAGAACCATTAGACAAATTTATTGACATTGGGTTAAATATGGGTTGTCAGTATATGTTGGCATATCAGAAATTAATTGTGGAATTTGTACACATCTATCTTATTTTACTTAGCTCCGTCTATAACCAATAGAACAAAAAAAACTTTTATATTAAATATGTTATTTGTTATGGGGTATAAAACTTGCAAGAAACAAAGTATGGAACTGTGCCAACAAATGAATTGTTGAAAGATGGCATGAAATTTTTTTTTGAGAGAATGTGTATGTTCATGAGTGAATTCTTGCTATGGTACATTTCTTTTCAATTTACATTGATGTATATTATTTAATATCTCAATTTTCATTATTATCACTAATGTTGTATATACATTCATTACAGTTTATTTTTATGTTTGTAGATGGAACATGAAGAAGAAGAAAATAATCAACACAGTGAACAAAACATTCCTCAAAATAACCCCAGTCATGGAAGTAGCTCGAGCAGTGACATCCGTTCTAGTGAAGAATGATGATCAATATGTTTGAATTTCAAAGAAAGGCATTGTATTTTTTGAAATATTTGTCTCAGAAATCAAACATTTTGTTTAATGTAATGGACATAGTGTTCGAATTGAAAGACAAAGGGATACCAATAACTGTCCATTTTAAAAGGAAAATTGGTGTCTTATATATATATATATATATATATATATATATATATATATATATATATATATGTTTTAATTTACTTTATTGCATTCTCCATTATTGTTGTGAAATGTTACACCACTGATTAAATATATGGTGATTAAATATTATAGTCAAGAGATGCGAAATCTGGTGATATGATATAACAAATTAATCCAAACGTCACATCTAAATCCTCTAATAAAAATTAAATTGATATGAATATTTTTATAAGATATGTGTCAACTTTTCATGAATAATGAATTTTAAAAAATCACAATAATTGCACTGTCACACGTCGATGTTTCTAAAAAATACAAAATGAACAATGCACTGATGCGTTTGTATGATAGTCTGCACTAGTCTGTTTCAACAACCTATGGGCACCACAAAAATACCAATACCAATTATGATGCCTTGTGCACTTTAGTCACTGTGTACCAGTGCGTTTGTATGATATTTTGCACCGGTGCATTTCTATGAGCTATGGGCACCGTACAAATACCAATACAAATTAGAAAGCTCGGTATGCTTTATCGACGACTACCACCTAGGCAGTCTAATAGGTGTTAAATTCACTGGTGTGGATTTTCTTTAACCCGCCAGTGCATTTTATAGCTTAATAAGCATGTGTGTCGTATCATCTACAAGGCCTGGTGCGGTTTACCCCTTAACGGTCCTGTGCATAGAAATTCCACTGACCTAGTGCGATTGTCTGGCTGACACACACCGGGTCATTGCTAAATGCCACGAGGTGTCCAAAATGCGTTTTTCGTCCTAGTGCTTGGTAGGTTTACAGTACTGATGCATTGACACCTAATTAGCGCACTGATGAGAAAAATATCCGTAAAAACCTCCAGCCACCCAATTTTTTTTAATTGTGTTGAAATTCCATTAGAAGCTCCACCAAAACCTCTGTTACCGAAAATGGATGTTGTGGAAAATTCCTTTTTGACAACTTTGGCCAATTTTATAACACTAAAAATCACCTTTATAACCTCCGCTAGAGGGTCTTTTCCTTGTAGTGGATTGTTTTCCCTGATTTTTCGTCTTGTGTTTTCTGCCATAAAATCTTATATTCAAGATCTTTTGCCATGGCCTCTTTCACCTATTCTTGGAACTTGAATTCCACATGGTTAATGTATAAATCATATACATAATGCAATTTTCTACTTAACGCATCAGCAACCCAATTTTCTTTTGATGTATTGCATTTCAAAGTCAAATTCGTTTAGGAACCCATTCAACCTGGCCTCACAAGCGTTCAAGCTAGCTTGTTTTAAATAACTGTTCAAGCTACTATGATTTGTTTTCAGCACAAACCTTTTTCCCAATAAGTAGAGCCTCCATATTTTGAGTGTGTGCACCACTAAGGTTAACTCTAGACCATACGTGGAATATCATTGTTCATGATATTTAAATTTCCTAGACTCATATGCCACAACCTTTCCATATTGTGACAAAACCGCTCTTACTCCTTCCTTGCTAGCGTCGGTGCAAACCTCAAACTCTAAATTTGGATCTACCACCTTTAAGACAGGAGTTGTGGTCAAAAATTGTTTTAACTTTTCAAAACTAGTTTGGCATTCACTAGTGCAATTAAACACTCGCCCTTTCCATTGCAAGGAGGTTTTGGGAAATGCAATTTTAGATAATCATTCTATAAAACACTGATAATAGTTGGCTAGTCCCATAAAGGACCATATGTCAACTGCGGTTTTTCGTACGCTCCATTCCATAATAGTCTTTATATTTTCAGGGTCTACTGCTATACCTTCAGTAGAAATAACATGGCCTAAATATTGTATTTTATCTTTGTAGAAATCACACTTGCTGAATTTGGCATAAAGTTGATGGCCTCTCAACATTTTGAGCACTATACACAAATGTTCCTTATGTTCCTCCATATTCCTTGAGTAGATTAATATATCATCTATAAAAATCATAGAAAATTTATCCAATAATGGATGAAATATGCCATGCATCAAACTCATGAATCTTGTTGGTGAGTTGGTTAATCCAAACGGTAAAACCACGAATTCATAATGGCCATAAGGGGTACAGAAAGTTTTTTTATGGATGTATTCAACCTTTATCCTTATTTGATGATACCGAGACCTTAGATCTATTTTAGAAAATACTTTTTCCCCCTCTACTTTATCGAAAATATCATCTATCCGTGGCAGTGGGTTTTTGTTATTAAACGTTAATTTACTAAGTCGTCTATAATCCATACACATTCGCATCATACCATCCTTATTTTTGAGGGAAAACACGGGTTCCCATAGGGTGACACACTAGGACGGATATATCCCTTGTCCAACAAATCTTGTAATTGCATTTTTAACTCTATCAATTCAGGCACACTCATTCGATATGGTGCTCATGATACCAGTGTTGCCCCTAGCATTAATTCGATGGTAAAATCAATGTCCTACTTTGGTGGTAGTCTTTCTATGTTTTACGGAAATACTTCCATAAAATCTTTCACCACGGGTACGTTTTCCACCATGGAGGTCTTATCTTTAGAATTAGAGAATCCCACTTGAATTTCATAAATTTTACACCCCTTTTTTATGCATTTTCCCAACTAAGATGAAGTAATAGGCGACAACTGAAGTTGCTTTTTAATTCCTTGCAACTCTTGGTGAGTTCCATCTTCAACCTTATACTAAATTATTTTATCCTTGCAGTCTACTAGTGACCAATGCACTTCTAACCAATCCATTCCCAGTAATATATCATAGGAGCCTAAAGGTAGAATATTCAACTCAACCTTTATATGTCAGTTTCCAACTTCTAGGGGATAGTTGGAAACTTTGGCATTAACTATTCTCTTTTCCCCAGTGGCTAATTGTACCAACCAAGGATTTTTAAACTTCTCTCTTTGCACGTCACATTTTTCCACTCTCCGTGGGTTTACATAGCTTAAACTGGCACAAGGATCAACTGAAATAGAAAAAAAGTGGGAATACATCTTACCTTCTAGTTCTATCATCGTTGGCTGGAAATCCGCTTGCCGATCCTCAAGTGCAACGTTGATTCTGGGTATCTTTCGTGCCACGTCCTCCACTATGGATGCCTCTTGCACATTAGCTGCAGTTTTGTTTCACCCATAGTGAGGACAATTTTTATAATAATATGCCTCACCACATCCCCAACACTATAATGGATTTTTCTGGATCTGCCCATGATCTTGTGTATTAGATGCTTCAGTGGGTCGTTCCCGTGCTGGCCACTTGGTTCTATGTTGGTTTCTTCCCTACTCTCTATTTTTTGTATTTCTGGAAGAATTCTTAAAATTTCTAGATCTGCTACTTTTAAATTTTGAGTTACTTTTCTGCCCTTTCTTAGGTAGCTAACTCCTTCAAGCCTCTCCTTTCACCTTGGACTATTGATAGCACATACGTGCTTTTCGAATCACATTGTCCATGGTATTTGGGTTTACAAATTCGATTTTCTCTTTCATATGAGAAGGTAGGCTACTTAGGAATCATTGTACTTTGAATTTTTTATCCCTCAAATATGGAACATATGTAATATTCCTAATTAGCTTTTAGCTAGTTGGAATATTATTTTTTGCTTTTGTCATTAAGATAGATGAATAAGAGGGTAGAGAGACCCATAATCTCCTTAGCATGAATTAACCCACTTGTATTAGTTGAATAAAGCACTCTTAGGTGTGAATGGGGGCTAAAGCATGTGGATGGGGTTAAGGTTGACCAAATCAACAACGCTATCATGGAGGTAGTGGAGAGTTATTGGAGGTCAACGCAGTCATAGTGGGAGGGAGTCTCCATGAGAGTAGCATCTTTAATGAGTGGGACCAAGGGTGAGGAGGCTCACAAAGCATATAAAAAAGGGGATGAAAGACATAGAATTCATTCCAAATATTGTTTATGTTTGGTGTTTTATGACTTTCTGCATGCTTCAACTATTTAGCAGAGACTGTTGTGTTATTTAGAAGAAGGGTGTTTCCAAGCTGAAATCCCACCCTCATCCTTAGGGGACTTCGAGTGCCCACTCAGGGGAGGTTCATTGAGATTAATTTCCACCATCTAGCATCAGGCCAAGCTTCAAGAATCTTCGACAGTGCAGTCTTCTTCAATAACTATCTTATTTTGCAGGGCAGTTGCAGTGGAGGGTTAAGTACCCAAGTTGTTGAGCTTATTTCCAATGATGGGAGCAGCCCTCAATTTTTGCATCATATTAGCCACATCCCAATAGTTATTGAGTTTTATTGCGTAATTTAACCCTAGGGCTGCATTTCTCATGTTGTGTATTTTTGAACACCCTTTCTGGGTCGTCTTGGAATTGTGCTAGAGAGCCTAGATCTCTCATCCCAACATTTTCTAAGCACTATATCAGCAGTTCTATGTATTTTCAGTCTTACTCTGCAGTTTTCCCCATAGGACTATGTAGTCATGGCCTTCCAACATTTTTTATCATTAGTTCTTCACATTTTATGTACTAGGTCATTTGAGGCTTGTTTTGCCTAGCTTGAGTGCCTTTTTCCTTAAGATCTTGTACTCATTTTTTTGCTATAATATTTAATAAAGTGGCCCTATGATCTTCCCATATTGATGTATTGATGTTTTACTGCATTTTCTAGTTTAATGTTCTATATTCCTGTTTTTCCTAATTTGGAATATTACAGTGGTATCAAAACATAATATTGACTCAGCTTGTCAGACATCACATCTATGTCATCAAAAGAAGAAGAACCTCTCACAGAAATGAAGAATCTGTACATCAATAAAATATGAAGGTTTGATTATACAACAAATGAAGAAGACAAATGGAAGACTCCAATATCAGGAGAAATGGATGAAAAGGAGTTGCCAAAGATTCTTTTCTAAACTATGCCGGATATTGCTAGAGAAATCAAGGATATGAGGATGGAAAGACATAAAGCGACCCCAAGAAGCTTTGAGCAACCAGTAATGCAGCAATTATCTCAATGCTCCACTATGCCTACATCCCTAGTAGTAAGAAATGGAGGTGGAGGGCCCCAAGAACAAGATAATCTTGAAGATTATTTTCTAGAGTATGACTCACAATATTATGTATTCAAAGATAATCTAAAATTTTAGGAGTTCTATTAGATCAAGGACAACAAGAGACCCCAGAATAATAATAGGAGTCGAGGGTACATGCAGAAAAATGATCTGCAGCATACTATTGGTAGAGTTTTTATGCTTGCTTTTGATGGGTCATCCAAGTGCACAACAAAGTCTTAGGTGGAGAAACTAGAAATATACTTTCAACTCAACCAAGTACCGGAGATTGAATCCATTAAGATAGCAGTGCTACACCTTGAGGGTGAGGCACATGATTGGTGCTTTCACAGTCTTTCTACATTGGGAAATGCCAATGTGAATGCATATGAAGAATTCACCAGGAGGTTAGCAGAAATATTTGATCGAAGAGACCCAGAGGCACCTTTTGTTGAGCTAGAAAATCTCTAGAAGTCAGGTAATTCAAAGACCTATATCTCTGAATTTCTAAAATTTTCCATCATGGTACCATATTTATCTTCAGGTAGGAGTGTTTATATGTTCATTGATGGGCTAGCAAAGCCTCTTCTTCAGTTGGTTAATTCCACTAGACCAGCTACGCTCCAATATGCCATTGAGAGAGATAGGGACTTATAGGATGCTTTGCCAAGAGTAAGAGCTCCATTTCATCAAAATCCCAATTTTCAGTCCAAGGAAAAAGATGTGAAGGTTCTTCCTCCAATGGAGAACCAGAAGAAGGGGCCTCTTAGTGATGATGCCCTAAGAGACTTAAGGAGGAGGAAGCTTTGCTTCACATGCCAAGAACCATGGGCACCAGGGAATCAGTGCATTGTAGGAATGGAACACTATATTAAGGTGTTCTCTGATAGTGAAGAGGAGGAAGAGGAAGAACCAGAAGGAGACATCAACGTTGTGACACTAGGAGAGGGTCCACCACCACCAGGAGGTGGAAATGGGGCATTTTCTTCAATTGGAGGGGCCCTTGCATATTTGAAAGGAGTACCCAAGTATCTAACTTTGAGAGTCTGAGGTACAGTTTAGGGGCATCGGGTATCAATATTGATTGACAGTGGGGCTACCCACAATTTTTTTGGTGCTCAGTTAGTGTAGAGGAGAACAATACCCATTGATGACTTTGAGGGATCCTCCGTTTTGGTTATAGGAGCTAGAACCATGCATTGTATGAAGTATGTCCGAGCATTGTTTGTAACCTTGGGGACATACACTTTGAATGATCATTTATTTATGGTTGACATTCATGACACCAATGTCATATTAGGTTTGAATTCTTTCATTACATTGAGGAAGGTCGCCACAAATTGGGAGACCTTGAAGATGGAATGGATAGATAAGAAGTAATCTGGATTTATGCAAGAACGCAAAAAAAATACAGAAATAACCATGAACATAGAGATGTAGCGGAAATAATGATTCATTTCATTAAAATCAAATAACATAAATATGCTTACAGGCATAATGGAAATAAAATAGCTACGGTGCTGGTAGCGAATCTCTGAGAAGAGATGTGATGGCTACAGACCTCTGAACTATGCTACAATGAGGCTTGAGGGCCTATTTATTATTGAGAAACAATGGAGAACTCTAAACTTCCAAAAACCTAACCCTAGCAGATGAAGTGCCAAAACTATGGGCACCGTTTGGGTAATTTGGTGGTTCAACTTCCCAGGGACGTAACTTTGGCATCCGATCTCCGTTTGACGCGATCAATCACTCGTTAGAAATATTTGTCCAAGGCGTACAACTTTTGAATGAGAAACATGGGTCCATGGATTGATGTTGCTCTCTGTTTTCCCAAAAAACATTGTTTAGGGCCTCAAAACGACTCCAGAAGTTCAGGACCCGAAAAACTGCTAAAAATAGTAAGTTTTGTTGCAACTTGAAAACTAAAAGAACTGATGGTGGGGGTTCAAATGGAATAGGTGGGTGGCCACCAATATCCACCTGGATCATTAAGGCCCCAAAACAGCTCCGGGAGTGAAGGACCCGAAAACCTGCTAAAAATAGTAAGTTGTGCTGAATGTGAAAAGCTGCAAGAATTGATGGTATTGGTATAAATGGAATAGGTGGGTTGCCACCGATATACACCTAGATCAAGAAGAGTAGTAAGCATCAGATGAGCAGGGGCATGCATAACTATCCACCTCATGAAGCCTCTACATATAAGATGGAGCCTGATTTACCCAGAGGAATAGAGGAAAAATCAGTTCATTCAAATTTGCAGTTTACTTTAAACCATGATGTTATATTATTTTGAGGCATCCCACCGGGAAGGGCCCTAGACCGGGTTAAATATTTATCACAACAAGTTGCACCATTCATAGATATAGCTAAGAAGGGATCATTGGATGAGACCACCATAGCATAGAGGGCCTTTGATTGGCTCAAGGAGGAGATGGATATTTGTTTGATATCAGTATTACCAACTCTTACGAAGCCTCTTACGCTGAGAGGTGATGTTTCAAGAATTGATGATGGCACAATTATGGTGCAAAATGGCTACTCCATAGCCTTTGAGAGTCAGAAGATACTTCCACATAGGAACGATTATTCCCTATATGATAAGGGGTTGTTGGCATTCAAACATGCATTGGCCAAACTCAAGAAGTTTTGGAAGGGAAATAGCTTCCAAGAGAAGATTAACCACCATAAAATTCAACCTTTTCATGAGCAAAAGTAGGTGAAAGGAAGGTAGCAAAAGTGGGATAACAATATTTCGACATGTGGCTTTGGCATTGAGCATGTCAAAGAGGGAAGCAATGTGGTGACAGGTTCCTTATCACAGAGGCAACCAACACTACCATTCTCGAGTATGGATCCAGATTGGGAGTCTCAGCTATTGGTGGAGTATTCCAAGAACCACTTCACATGTGAGGTACTTGATGGGTAGGTGACTGATGAGAGGTATAGAGTGATGAATGGAGTCATCTATTATCAGGATTGGATATTCTTGACTAGAGACTCTAAGATGAAGGAGAAGTTTCTACATGTAGCACATGATTCACTCCTTTCCAACCACTAAGGTTTCATCAGGACATATCAAGCCATAAGGGAGAGATTCTCATGGGAGGGTCTCTAGGAGGATGTTCTCCATCATATCAGGAAGTCTGTAGTTTGCGTGAAGAATGAGGAGGAAAACAACCATCCTCCAAGGTTGTTACAGTCACTTCCTTCTCTGGGAGGAAAATGGGAGAGCTCATCTATGGACTTCATCACCAGCTTGCCAACAGTGCAGGTAAGGATTGCGTCTTTATAATCATTGGTAAACTAACAAAGCATTTACATTCCTTTGCCATTTATTTACAGTGCATTTCTCCACAAGAGGGCAAGCCTCTCCTTGGAATTCATGGTGTTCTTGGGACCACAGTGAGTGTACCTAGTTGACACCAAACATTAGTTACTACCCCTAGGCGGATGAGCAGATAGAGGCAACAAGCAAGTGGCTGGGAAGCTACTTACCACAATGTGTTCCAGGGCAACAAGGAGCAATATTGCACTGTTCCACTTGGGGAACTATTGTCACAATCGAAAATTTCATATGGCACTGTGTGTATCTCTATTTTTGGTTCCATATGGTGATGATGTTATATTCATTGTTGTTAGGATGGTTAGGGTAAGCAAGGCTCTTAGAACCAAATATTGGATCCTTAAGAATCAGGATGTATTCTGGTTTCTTAAGGAAAACATTGCTACAACCCAAGATCAACAAGAGTTCTATATAGATCATGGATGGAAAGAAAGATAACATGGGGTGGAAAATTTGGTTTGTCTCCATTTTTAGCCATACATACCACTTACATCGTAGAATAAGGGGACTGAGAAGCCCTTTTATGTGCCACATAGGATGATCCATCTTGTTGGGGTAGTAGCACATGCGTTGGGGCTTATCATTGGGAGTAAGATCCCCAAAAATTTTCATGACCCATGCCTCAATGAGGCCATTAGATAGCATGTAGTTGCCACCATGGATCTCCCACTTCTTTGTGATGTGATCTATTTGGTTTTATCACCAAGGGATAACTTGGACACTTGGGAGGGGCAGCTAAGCGTCAGGTTGATTGGAGAAAATTTTATTTAGTGGAGGAATTTATCAGATGAGGATGCCACAAGAGAAGGAGAGAAGAATTTGCAACATCCATCCTTGAAATGGAAAGCAACATTTGGGAGGGGAGGACTGCAATATTCCTAATTAGCTTTCAGTTAGTTGGAATATTAATTTTTCTTTTGTCATTAAGGTAGATGAATAATAGGTATAGAGACCCATAAATCTCTTTAGTAGGAATAAAACCACTTCTAAATATGAATCTGGATCATTGTATGAGTTGAATAAAGCACTCTTAGGTGTCAATGGGGGCTAAATCATGTGGATGGGGTCAAGGTTGACCAAATTGATAACGCTATCATGTAAGCAGTGGAGAGTTATTAGAGGACAACACAGTCAAAGTGGGAGGGAGTCTCCATAAGAGTAGCATATTTAATGAGTGGGACCAAGGGTGAGGAGGCTCAAAGAGCATATAAGGAAGGGGATGGAAGACATAGAAGGCATTCTGACTATTGTTTATGTTTGGTCTTTTATAAATTTCTGCACGCTTCACCTATTTAGTGAAGTCTACTGTGTTATTTAGCAGAAGGGTGTTTCAAAGCGGAAATCCCACCCTCATCCTCGGGGGAATTTGAGTGCCCACTCAGGAGAGGTTCATTGAGATTTATTTCCACCATCTGGCATCAAGCCAAGCTTCAGGAATCTTCAGCAGTGCAGTCTTCCTCAAGAACTGCATTATTTTGGAGGGCAGTTGTAGTGGAGGTTTAAGTACTAAAGTTTTTGAGCTTGTTTTCCAGTGAGGGGACCAGACCTTCATCCAAAGGATTAGTAGGGAGGATTATTAGCCATTTTTGAATCATATCAGTCACTTCCCATGAGATATTGAGTTGCAATGCGTAGCCCTAGGGATGCATTTCTCATGTTGTGTATTTTCGGAAACCCTTTCTGGGTTGTCTTGGAATTATACTAAAGAGACTAGATATCTGATCCTAGCATTTTCTAAGCACTATATTAGTAGTTCTATGTATTTTTAGTTTTACCTTGCAGATGTTCTCCATAAGACTCTGCAATGATGGCCTTCCGGTATTTTGTATAGCAGCAGTTCTTCATATTTTTTGTACTCGGTCATTTGAGGCTTGTTTCGCCTAGCTAAAACATGTATCCCTATCTATTTCTTGTAACAAGGTGTTCACATTACACAGAAAACTATTTACAGAGATTAACATATTTTAGAAATCATTTTTCCATTTCATTCCAATCTTGTATACTTATCTCAGATAAGTTAGGCTGATGGCATCCTCCCAACTGTGAGAGAGGAAATGACGTGCTCAACTCCCCCTGTGCTCCTCACCAGAGTAGGATTGCGTAGCATTTCTCCAGGAGGTATACCTCAAGACCTCTTTCGATTCTCTCCACCAATGTTAGGTAGCGAAGTTCCACTAGTTTCTACTAGCTCTGGACACTATCTCCTTTCAGCTCTCTAGTTGTTTCTTTTCTCTTGAACATAACCCTTTTTCTTCTCTATGATTTTCATTTTATCCTTACAGGGAAGGTAATTTCCAATAATTTCTTAATCCAACTACTCTTGAATCTTGGAAAACATTTAACCTCAATTTATGGAAACATACCATAATTAAATCTTTTATTCAAAGAAAATAACTTTAGTTCATAACTTGATTAACATGCTTGTTAATCCTATTTAATTTAAAAACAAACTCCAATGTATAAATTGAAATTTCTTTTAAGGAAATTAAATGTCAGTGTTACACACCTAGCTTGTGTTCTTTCTTTTTGCTTTCGTAGGAGCAATAGTATTGAATGAAGGTGCAATCGATGCAGGTAGAGTCTTGAAAAAGAGGAATATTGTAACATCCAAGGTGATAAAAATCCATGTGATAGGGTTTCTATTTCGGAATATGGTTTCAAGAATTTTAATTTAATTAGCAATATTAATTAGGTGGATGGTAGTTATCTAAATTCCATGGAATATTCTAGAATATTCCTAGTAGTATACAAATCAAAGGTTGATAGTTATCACCAAAAAAGGTATGCACATTTTGTAATTTTAATTAAATTGATTAATTGAAGAAATGTCATATGAACAAGTGTGATATGAACTGAGTTTTTTATGCTAGTTTAGGAATGTGACATTTCTAAGACATAGTAGTGTAACAAAGTCTATTTGCAAATAAAGAATTTCCATAATAATGTAAAAGTAAATCTCCATGATTAAAAATCATGTTCAGTATTTTTCAAGTTTATATATGATTAACTTATATATTAATTGTTTTTAATAATAATAATAATAATAAATTTTAAATAAAATTATAATTTAGTTGGTTTGTATGACTTTTTATTTTAATAATATGAATTATATTATAAAGAAAATGTTTTTATATATATATATATATAACTATCTAATTATATTTTAACAATATTTTACAAAATTCACATAAAATAATTTTAAAAAATATATTTTTTTATTTTCCATTCTATATAAAAAAAGGTTATCAATATACAAAAACCACATTTATACAGGGAATTCAACTTCTTTTATATTTTTTAGTTACTATTTTTATTATAATTTATATAGATTTAATTTATTTTGGTATTAATCCTTCGTAAATATAAATTTAAATTAAAATAAATGTCATCCTTTTCGATTCCTAACAGATATTAATATTTCGAATTAAGACGAATTGATCATAATTAATATTGTTTGGAAATTCTATATATTAATTTTGTGTTAAAAAGATTTCTTATATATTTAACAACATTGTGTAAGTTAATATGATGATGATGTGCGAATTTTTTTTTTTTTTTTAACGTTTCTATTAAAAACAAAAATTTAAAATATTTAAAAAATAAAATAAAAACTCGGTAGATATACATGTTTTCATACGGATTAGTTTCAATTATTTCAATATGCTTTCTAGGTTAGTTGATATTACATTGAGTATGAAGAATATGTAAAATTCTTTGACTCTCATTCTTAACTATAAATAAAATATTTGGATATCTATATTAAGTAACTACACAACATTTAAATATATATATATAGAGAGAGTCAAATGTCCCCTTAGAAGCTGTTGGGTATACGACCAAAGTCCCACATTGACTAGAAGTGGGGAGGATCATGGGTATATAAGGATGGACAAATATCTCCATTGGTATGAGGCCTTTTGGGGTAAAGCCCATAAGCAAAGCCATGAGGGCTTAGGCCCAAAGTGGACAATATGATACCATTGTGGAGATATGTGGTGTCCAGAATCCTTACAATTGGTATCGGAGCTTGAAGTTGGAGACAGAGCTGTCGCTGTATTTTGTTGAACTGACAGCGTAAGAAGGTGGACTGTCCGTGTTGCAGAGCCATCGCTGTAAGAACGTTGAAGAAGGTGGACTGTCCATGGTTTAGCAAGCGTAAGAATGTTTAAATGCCAGTTGCAGTCGATTTGAAATTTTGAACAAGCGTTGAACTGATCGTTGAACAGCGTTGGAGAAAACCGAACATCGTTGAACTGCTTGGACCGAGCGTTGAGCTGGAACTGCTTTGGACCGAGCTGGAACTACGTTCTGTGCTTATTCGTTCTGTGCGTTGCGCTGGAACTGCGTTCTGTGCTTATTTGAAACGCTTCCGTATCTCAAGGGAGTCAAGGGAGTCATATATCTTTTGAAGGTTCATTCAAATTGTTTTTTATTGCAATGTTTTTTTAAAACAAAAAACAAATCGATTTTTTATTGCAATGTTTTAAAAACAAAACACAAATCGATTATATTAACAAATCGATATACAATATTTAATTTTTTTTTAAATCGATTTATATATATCAATTTATAAGGTGCACTTTTCTAAAAGTGTAATATTGACTTTATTGATTTTTATTGGAAGAAGGGCATTTAGAAATAGTTTTTAATACCATTTGCATATGGTATGAAAGGAAAGTGAAGAGTATATTTTTCTTTTAAAGGAAAGTGAAGGGTATATTTTTCTTTTAAAGGAAGGTGAAGGGTACATTTTTTTTTTTTAAAGGGCATTCTTTATTAAAAAGTTGCAATTGGAGATTTTGTGACATGAGTTACTAAACATGGCAAAAACACAAAGTGCCCGTTTTGAGATCAAGAAGTCCAGGCAAAAATAACTTCGAGATCTGGAAGGTGAAGATGTATGATCTACTTATGCAACAAGGCGTGGCGAAGGCGATGTTGGGAAAAGCCAAACAGCCTTACACCATGACCGATGATGAATGGAGTGACTTGGATGAAAGAGCACTGAGCGGCATTCGACTGTGTTTGGCGGATGATGTTTTGTTTAACATCGTGTCAGAGAAAAATGTTGCCGGTTTCTGGACAAAGCTTGAAAAGCTGTACATGACAAAATCCTTAACCAATAGGATTCTTCTGAAGCGACAGTTGTACAGCTTGCGCATGAAAGAAGGTACGACGATAACTAATCATCTGAATACCTTTAATACTCTCCTGGTGCAGTTAGAAAGTATAGAAGTAAAATTTGAATCAGAAGATAAAGCTGTAACTTTATTATGCTCGTTGCCCGAGTCATGGGATCATTTTGTTACTTCTATAAGTCTTAGTTCATCAGAAACCTTTGAATTTGATGATGTTGTTGGAGCTTTGTTGTCCGAAGGAACAAGGAAGAGGTCAAATTCAGAAACCTCCACATCAGAAGCAATGATGGTCAGAGGTCATTCTAAAGAAAGACACTTCAGTAAGCGCAACAACTCGCGTTCAAAATCGAAAGGGAAGAAGAGTAAGGTAAAGTGTTGGTTTTGTGGCAAATCAGGACATTTGAAGAAGGACTGTTGGAAGAGATAACAAACAGAGAAGAAAGGAGACTCTTCGACAGAGAAGAAAGAAGCAAACATGACAGATACAGGTTCGGCATCGATTTCAGGTATGAGTGATGAAGTGTTATCAGTTAGTTTGTCTAATCATGATCAACATTGGCTGTTAGATTCTGGTGCGTCAAATCACATGTGCATTCATAGAGAATGGTTTAAAACTTATAAATCAATCGATGATGGAGTGGTTTATATGGGAAATGATACCTCATGTAATATTGTGGGAATTGGAAGCGTCCAGATTAAAATGTTTGATGGGACAAATAAAATTATAACTGATGTAAGACATGTACCTGAACTAAGAAAAAACCTCATTTCACTAGGAGTACTAGACACTAATGGATATAAAACCTTTATTCAAGGTGGAGTAATGAAAGTTTATAAAGGAATTTTACTAGTAATGAAAGCAAAGAAGGTTGGAAATCTTTTTCAGTTAGAAGGAAGAACAGAGTCAGATCATGCTTCTACAATATCTGAAAATGACAGTAATTCTATTCGTTTATGGCATCAAAGGTTGGGCCATATGAGCGAAAGAGGATTAAAATTTTTTTTTGATCGTAAGTTACTTCCTAGTTTAAAATCTTCTAAGTTAGGATTTTCCTCTTTTCTTTTGTAGCTTAAATCAACTTTTCTCGAGAACACTCATGTCCTCTTTGTCCAACCTTCAGTTGGAACGTTTAGGTTCTTCGCCATTTGCCTTCAGAGCATCCACTTAGTTTGTCTTCAAGAATGAAAATGGTTCTTCTTCTTACAGATCCTCTTGTTGTTATTTTTCTGAGATATTCCCTCTATGTCTGCAACCTGAAATTTGCAAACAAAATTCTCAGAAACAAATTTAAAAAAAAAACATACCATATCACCTTCTAGATCTCTGCATGATTTTGATCCGCCATTCATCTACACTTTGAATTGCCTATTCCTTGTTCATTTTCCTCTGCAAATTGTCCTTAAGAGTATCAATTACACTCCATATTATGCCACAATTTATCTCTATGTGCCTACTTCATGTTAGATTTAAAAAATGATCTGTTCTTCCTGCAATCACAATTGTATTTTTATATATAACTTCAAGAACATAAATCTTCTTTATTTCCCCCCCCATAATATCGTTTACTCTCTCTAATACCAAATGATGACCTACCAGGTCTATATCTCCACAATAGGTAGCCTTAAAACACTAGGCTACACTACAAGTTTCAAGAAAGAGACTTCAACCTTTCATGCCTATCAATTTCAATAAAAATTGTGCTCATATAAGTTGTACGTAAACATGGAAGTATTAGTTTTTAGATTTTTGTGCTAATGGAATACCTGAGCGTGATTAAGGGAACACAAGAGCATGTCAACACTCTGTTCCTCAAAACCCATGTGCTCGTTTACCTTCAGTCTTGCTTCAATTATGAGAGTCGTGGTGTTAAGAACCATAACCCAACTGTTGGAATGTGAACAAGAACTATACTTCTTGAACAAGAAAAAAATTCTTTGAACAGGAACATAATTGTTGGCTCAAGAATAGATCACCCTCCTTGGCTACACCTGTTGATTACCATTAACCCTTCATATTTACTCCATTCGCTATGTTCGTACTTCTTCAATTCATTTGGAAGTGTTCATTAAATCAATTCGAATTCTCAGCCAACTTGAACTCCTTTGTTTTTAACACAGATTCCCCTTTTTCATTCAATAGGTGTAAGCTTATGTTATTCACTAATTTATAAGTTATTGCATATGCTTAACAACTACAAGCGCCCCTTATTTAACACTGGATTGCCACATAGATTCGATCACAACAATCGTCCTAGAATCCTTCAATTAATAAACTTCAGTAAGTTTAGCCACTCACATATTTTTCATTGAATGTTACTTTAATCACGTCATTCACAAATGCATTCATTTCTTCATTTATTCTAAAAATGGATAGAATGAAACATGACGATTTCTAGTTGGAGGATAGCATGATATTGTGTAACTATGTTGACCATCTTTTGGGAAATGCTTTGCCTCCACTATTCCTTTTGATGTTATAATTCAAAAAGAAATATTCTTTGAAGTTGAAGACATAGACAGTGTAAATACTCCAGGACAGTCATTCCCACACTGGAAAGTGTTGACACATTATCTAGTGGAGACAAGGAAGGATCAACATGATGAGTAATAGCCACCAAGGAAGTGACCTCGCAACCTAAAGCCAATTTGAACCCAAAATCATATGTTCTTGCCCATAGAGCTATATTTAACATTGTTCCGAAACTATACAACTAATCATTAAACACATAAATATCTTAAATCATCATTCTCATGATAAAATCCCATGATTGTTCATCACTTGTGTTAATTATATATAAAAAACACACACGCAGAGGCAATGCAATATAACATGAACACTATTTCATTCATAAAAATTCTTTACATGTATATATAATCAGAACTTTTGTCTATCCTCTATCTATGGCTTGATTTCCAACATTAAAATGGCCTCCCCTAATGCCTTCGAGGCTTAAATAATATAAAAAAAGGGATTTTTCAACAAATTCTGGTTCAGATCCACAATTTGCTCAACCAGATCCTAAAAATCCTCTAAAACCATTTTTTACTCAACTAAATCCCTATTCTAGGACTTCCTAATACCTAAGATCTTTATGAGATCTGTACAAGTCTAATATCTCTTGTATTCTCACATATTTGAGAATATTTACATATAAAAAAATACAAAAATTTCCTATTAATAGATTAAATTCCTTATCAAACATTAGACCGCCTAAGCCAACCAAATATGCAATGATTTTTCGAGCAGTATTCTCCTGCATCAATAATTCATCCCTAAGGATAACTAGAAATAAAATAGATATCACGCCCATAATTGAATTGGATCATGAGCACCACGAAAGAGCCCTAAACCTTATAATTTTTTGTATAAAAGAGAAAAACGATAAGTACTCATTAGAAATAGTAAAAGAACAACTAAAACCTAACAACGAAATCCAAAGAGATTATCTAACCGAAGCAAAATGGTTGGGAAACATTCTTGACCATAAACATAGAGTAATTCGTTTGGTGTCAATGTAAGTTACAATGACTAAAAATTAGACCCTTAGTAAATATCCAAGTATAAAAGGGTCAGGAATATTTATAAATGAAGATATTATTCTCGAAGGTCAAGTTCAACTAAGGAAAGAATTCCAAAAGGTGGAGGAAGTAAGAAAGGAAGGAAAATGGGCAATCATTAGAAATAGGAAATTTATCATTAAAGATATAGTCGAAAACAGAATTGATAAATAGGAATTAGGAACACTTTGAATCCTCTTCTAGAATTTTTGTGGTTTTCCATGGTATAAAGGTCCTATGTTAAGTCGGATTCTGAGTGATATAGATCTTATTCTCCTAGTTGAGACATGGGAGCATGAACAATCAAGGGTTCCTCACATATATGGATTCATTCTTTGGCTACCTGGAGCAGCAAAGCCACTTGTAAAGGCCTTGGTGGTTTAGCCTATTATATAAAAAATACCATTTCCTCCCACATTCATCTTCATACTATTGACCCCCTCAATCAAAATGTTTGGATCAAAATTTTTGACTCAAATTCCAATAGGATTTTTCTCATGAATATTTTTTTTTATCATATTAAATCTTCGTCCTATAAGAAGAAAAAACCTGGTAAGAACTACACCTTCATTACCTTAGAAAATGAAATTCACAGTCTAAGGAAAGAAGGAAACATCTATTTTCTTATGGACTTCAATTCTAGAACCGTTACTGACCAAGCTACTCTATTAAGCAATAGCACATACCCTAACCACGTATGGATTAGTGATGATTATGACTTAGCCAATAAATTCTAAATATATAATCAAGAAGCCTTTTTGTACTAAGCCAATCAAGTTTTACAGTTCCCAAGACTTGATTAGTAATAACGAGATTAATAAGTGGTCCACATATAGCTAGATGACTTGTATTCATGGGCTTTGTAGTATTGTTCTGGACTATGCGATATATGATACTCGGGTTCTCAACCATATTATTAATTTTGAATTCCTAGATGACCATAAGCCTGATTCTAACCACATACCTCTATATTTAACCGTAGACCTAGATATACACACATACCACATGCAAGAGAATGGTGGGAGACAAAGGCACACTCGCTACAACAAAAGTAAAATGGACCTCTTCTTAAAATATTTAACAAGGAATTTACATACCTTAACATATCATGATAACATTGCTCACATCTAAAATAATTTTACCACAACCTTGTCCACTACCATTAACAAATTCTCTACCGAGGTATCATATAAAAGGAATAATGTACCTTCCAACCCTGGTTATGATAAGGATTGTCAGATTTCTAGGAAAGCGAAAATAAATGCTCTTAATGAAACTCTAAATCTTGAAAAAACAAGTGTTTACAGAGATCTTATCAAAAGGAAGAAAAGGTACTATATAATAAGAGGCAAGAGTGTCTTCTACAAATCTCTAAAGATGATCCTAGAAAGTCTTGGAGGAATACTCTTGTCAGTAAAATGAAAAACAACAATTCAATCCCCTTTAAGGAATGGGATATCTAGATTAAGAATATTTATGAATCCCTGGATGCCATGGGAACCATCATAAGCACTCCTATAAATGAAGATATATTTTCTTTGGAAAATGTGGAATTCAATATTAAGAAGATTTCTAATGGGAAAGCTAGTGATATTGAAAGTTATCAAGCTAAAATTTTCATAGTGGAAAGGTTTACCCTCATTCCTCATATACACAAACTATTCAATTTGGAAATGAAACACGATTTCCCTAAGCCATAGACACAAAGCCTTATTTTTCCTATCTTTAAAATTGGGGATAAAAACATTCCCTATGATTATAGGACTATCATTGGGCTCATTTTGGAAAATAAGATTAGTAACTGGTTTGATATTCATGATAAAAGAGTTGAAGGGAAAGATGGTTTTAAGAGGCATCATTCAACTATTGACCACCTATTTATCAGTTTGTGGACCATTTCGAAGAAGTGTTGCAACAATAAAATTGATCTCTTATGTTGTTTGGTTGACTTTAGAAATTTTTTTGACATTGTTCCTTGCGAAAAGTTATGGAAAAGCCTCAATGAAATAATGGTTCATCTCAAGATGAGGGTTGTTGTAACTATGTTATACGAGAATATTAATGCCAATCATAAGACCAACTAGGTTTTTGTAAGGATATTAAATGAAATTTTAGAGTTAAGCAAGGATGCCCCCTATCCCCTACCCTTTTTGCATTTACTTTGATAAGCTAGAAGAGTGTTTTGAAGGTGCAAGATGTGATGGGGCCAAGCTCATTCGTATAGTCATTACTCTTATCCTTTATGATGACGATATCATTCTTCTTTCCAGAAGCCATGTTGATATCAACAAACATCTTAGAATCCTCCATGATTACTTCTCTAACATGGGTATCACTGTTAATACCGACAAGACTAAAGTCATTATGATTCAATCCAAAAGGATCAACTTTGATAATTTCGTGTATGATAACAATTAATTGGAGAAGGATTCCTCATACAAATATTTAGGTATTGGCATTCATGACCAACTCAATTGGAACTATAACATTGAGAAAAGGGTTATATGAGGCTGGAAATATTCTTTTGAGCTTGAAAAAAATTATAATTAAATTGGTCTTTGGTTTTGTAGTAAAAATAAGTTTATCTTCGACATTCTCATTGCCCCTGTTTTATATGGATGTGAGGTTTGAGTCTACAATATATCTAGGGAATCATAGAGAAAGGTTGAGATAATCCAAAAGAAATGTATAACTTACAACCTCAAGATTATAGACAATGTTCTTTACCCTATTCTCATGATTGAAGCTAGCTTCTCCCCATTTGAAATATTAGCTATGTTGAGGTGTCAGATGCACATGAAGGAATTGTACAACGCGGAAGCCAATATGCTCCTCAAAATTGCTTCTAACACTAGTAACAAACCCCACCTCCAACTCTAGCGAGGTTGGCATAAGGATTCTGAGTTCTATCTCAATTATTGGGGGATAAAGGAGGATATCATCTTGAATAATAAGGATAATATTAAAAACATTATTATTTTGAAATTTGAGGATAAGTTGTGGTATGGTAAGGATTTAGAAGGAAAAAGGAAGCTAAGGTATTATAAGGAGGTGATAAACCCCACTCTTAGTAACCATAATTATATTTTCCTCTTAGAAATCATACCCATCTTAGAGATAATTAACTTGTTGGTTCGGTTTCCATGTCATGTTCTGTTGTGATGAAAATAATTGTCACATTCCACTTTACGATTTTTTTTTTATACTATCGGTAACGAAAACTCCATAAAAATATTTCAACTAAAGTGATAATACATGGATAAAATGATAGATTTGTTTATTTCCATTTAATGCAGTGACGAAATGTCAAGAAATATTGGATAATTCAGAGTACCTCCAAAATTTCAGTGTCAAACTAGTGCTACTGCGATCTCAACGTTTGTGAGTCAATTAATTTGTTCTGGGTTAAAGTCACTGCTTGAAAGTATTATCACTCTGTTTGAAAGTCAAATTTATTGTATTGTAGGTTAATCGTGTAATTGTGTTTGAATGTCAAGTTTGTTCCCGTTTGCAGGCTCGGGGTTGTCAAGTAGGATGACCCGAACGAAGCACACTTTGGAACCATTCAAAGCAGACGGCCATGTCCTTCGCATGAGATTATCGCAAAGTTGACAATCCGCACAAATTTGATTACCTGCATTTAACGACACCCTTTCCACAACTTCAAACAATCAAACGAGTTTATGAAACAACGCCAAACTTGGGACGAATTTAAGGAAAATAGAGTAGGTGATGGATTTAAGGAATCGGTGAGGTCTAGCGAAACTTGGGACGAAAGTTTCAAAGTTTGATTTCTCTGGTCAGCTATTTAACCTGCATATGCTTATTCACCCCCTTTTAGCTCTCTTTGCCCACTGCTTTGCCCTTGCCATTGTGTATATAAATACATCGTCCTTCTGTCGTTGTATTATATTGGCCTGCTTATAATATATTTTGACTGCAGCTGATAATAGTTAGGATTAGTTCTGATCAATACTAGCCAGTTTTAAGAGGAGTTGTATTGTTGGTGCGATCAAGCGCTTTATTGCTTTGTCCTGAATAGAAGATCAACATAGTACATACTACACGTTTCATTACATTACATCTTGATTGATTGATTGACGTGAGAGGCAGCAGCACTAATATCAGCAGGCCATGAAGACAGGCAGCTGGCCGTTTCTGTTCTTGTTTTGGGCTTCAGTCGCAGCAATAGTACTATGGAATGAAGGTGCTGTCCATGCAGGTAGAGTCCTAAAAAACAGGAATATTGTAACACCCCAAGCTGATAAAAATCCATGTGATCATCACAATCTTCTTAATGGAGATCATACAGTGATAGATATACTGAAGAATCAACTTCCTTCTGGTCCAAGTAGAGGGGTTGGTCACAAATACATCAATTCCTTGGACCCTCTGAAGATGAAGGCAAGTAATGCAGCCAATACGTTGAAGATCAACAAACTTCCTTCTGGTCCGAGTGGGGGAGTAGGCCACAAATACATCAATGCCGAAGGGCTGATGAAGCCATCGGTAGTAGCGTCACATAAGTTGATTACTAGTGTGCCCTTCAACAAACTTCCATCAGGTCCGAGTGGCGGAGTAGGGCACAACAATAACGATTGATGACATTGTTCAAAACTGATTCGTGACCAGCAAACTGAAACGCTGATCAGCTCAGTGAATAAAATCAAAATGAAAATGTCCGACATGTGTTATTGTTGCACAGTGATGTAAATATTTGTCAGATAGAAGCGAATAGAAGTAGATATGATGTAGAAAATAGAAAGTCTAAAATTTAAATATTACAACCCATGATGGGAATAATTAATAAATCTGGATTTCAATAATATATCTGAGCAATTTTTTCTAGTTGTACGATTAAAATCTGGTCCACTTTTGTTACCTGAGTTCTACCATCTTGTTTTCTTCGGGCAGAGTAAAGGATTCCCTTTGAGCAATCCAGGGTCTTCCCCTTTCCATTGCGCAACGAACAATGTATGAGCTGAAAAACCTTAATCCTTGAGGTCATGTCACCTAAACATCTAGTGCATGTCAGTCAAATATGGCCTTGGGAAAAAGTCATCACCAAAACCAAAGAGGAATCCCAACAACTAGTCCGTAGCCCTGTGTCTTCTCCTTCTAATGCAAGTTCATACTATTGGTCGCCCAAAGGAATTGTCTCACCTAGAGTAGAGGTGAAGCCTAGACATCACAGAAAAGTTGGAGAGAAGTGTCTCATCCCAGAGTGTTCGAGCATAAAGTTGTTTGTCATAATGATGAAGAAAGATGGTAAACACACTATCTCCTCTTAAATACTATGTCCCCTCTTAAATATTATTAAGAATCCAATATCTCTATTTTATAGGGTTGCTTTTATACTAAGTTTTATAAGCTTATTGATAGATATGAGCCAAAAAAGAATGAAAGAAAAAGTATTGAATTTTGAAATCACTAATCTTTTTAAGAGATCAATTTAAATGGAAAATGAAATCTATAATTTTTTTGTAAAGAAGTTTTTATATTAAATTTTGTAATTTATTGAAAAATACTTGAAAAAATTAAAAATAAAGAAAGAATAATGAATCTTTTCAATTGATAAACTTCTCTAAAGATCAATTCTAATATAATGGTTATGAAAAATATACCTAAACAATAACAATCTAACAAAAATAATATCTTCAAACCCTCATGTCCACTTTAAATAAACATTAAGTTTTAAACTGTTCATGTTCTTTAAACTTTTTGCTCACTACTAGTTCTTGAAACCTCTCCTTCATATTTTTAGTAATGTGAATTTTAATGATGAAAACCTAATAATGCTTTAAGGTTTGATTTTATTTTTTTTTGGGATAAATTTCATATTTCTATTCATATATGTAATTTCAAAGAAAAAAAATTATTATGTTAATTTATTTAATTATTAAATATATTAATAAATACATTTATTTAATATATTTAATTATTAAATATATTAATAAAGACATTAATTTATTATATTTAAAGGAGGTAATATTTTAGTTTAAAAATTTAATTTTAGAATTTTAAAAATAAATAAATAAGTAAATGTATTTAATTATTAAATCACTTATTTTTTTAGGGGGAGTGGGCATTCTCTGACATGATGTGAGCACATTGCATGAATTACCATCACATTATCAATTGTGATAAGTAGAGGGCTTTAGGTTCAACATTATTTGAATATCAGAAACTTCATAGGGAGGTACAAGAGGATTCAATAGGAGAATTTGATCATATTGCAAAAGTAGAGTTAAAAATTGACTATATAGGCTGTAAGTTGACCATTCTAGCTAGGATATTAGCAAACATCTCCTCCTTGGATGTGGGTAGTGACCAATTAGGGCGCATGTTTGGAGATTTTGCCCAATAAATGTTATGACACATCCCTATCAACATTAATAAACATTTTGATAAAAAAAAAATTAATCTATCTACTCATCCAAAATATATACTTCAAATAATAATTCACTTAGAACTCTTACACGTAAAAGAAAAACAACACCCAACAAGACTCCGCCATAACATTCAATTAGAAACGATTTTTACTTTTAAATATTTTCCACCATAGAAATCTTAATTTCCACATCATAACATTAAACTATTAGAAACGATTTTTACTTTTAAATATTTTCCACCACATCACCTTAGCATTATTTTAACAAGGCTTCTTCCACCACAAATGATATTTGTCATATTTCCTTGAATTGATCAATGATAAGCTAAGCTGCTCATGCTTTCTTTTGGAACAGCTGCTAGATGCCAAAGTCAGAGATCTATGCCAATATTGACATAAAATCATAAACTATCTCATGTTATCAATAGGGAAGAAAATTGGAAAGCCAACTAAAGCATTCATTGGACGTTCCCACTTATGGCCATAGGGAGGTATCCCATGTTATCAACAGGGAAGAAAATTGGAAAGCCAACTGAAGCATTCGTTGGACGTTCCCACTTATGATCATAGGGAGGTTTCGTTTTGGCTCATCTCGATATTGAAAAGTATTGCTATTATGGGTCAATGCCAAAATATTATTACTACGATTTAATGTTTGTGATCCAATTGCTTTGCGCCTACATTGATGCGTCAGGTGAAATTCAATATTTGAAGGTACTGTTGTTGTGTTTGAATGAAGTTTATTGTAGGTTCGTATCGTTGTGTTTGAAAGTCAAGTTTATTGTAGGTTCGGGTCATTGCAGGATCAGAATCAAAGCCAATTGTTGACAATGAAGTTTATTGTAGGTTCGTATCGTTGTGTTTGAAATTCAAGTGTATTGTAGGTCCGGGTCATTGCAGGATCAGCATCAAAGTCAATTGTTGACACTGCTGCTAGTCTCCCCAATGACCAGAAACTACCAATCGGGTTAAGGATGACCCTGTCACACTTGAACGATTCAAAGCACCAAACTCAGATACTAACACTACTTGTGGTCCCTCCACCGAAATTACAATCTGGTTAATGAATCCACACTTGAACGATTCAGAGCACCCCATGTTCTTTTCTTGTGGTATCCTAAAGTTGAGAACCCATACAAATTTGGTGAATTGCAATTATTGTCAACCTTCACATTCCTCCTCAAGCTCAAACAATCGGTTGAATTTATTAAGGAACACAAAATGTCAAGTATCTACTGACTTAAGGAATTAGACAACCCTTTGCAATTCTCTAGAAGATCAGGTGCTCAAATGAATTTATGAAAGGACACAAAAGGTCGAGAATGTACGCAGGCAATTTCCAGGGTTTTGTGCGGTTTGAATTTTTAGCATTTATTTCTCTGGTTTATTATTCAATATGTTTTTCCCAACTTGAAGAAATTTCTCTGGTCTGTTATTCAGTATGTATTTTATGACGATTAGATCTCACACATACATAATTTTATTTCAATTGGATCACAAAATTTGTGAATTTTCTCTAAAATTAGATCACAAAACTTGTGAGACCAAACCTCCCACCTAAAAATTAAACCACATCTTTCATGTCTCTACCATTCACTAAACTTATTGTCATTCTCTATATAAATACATTGTCCTGCCCATTACCGGTGAAAAACAGAACGTCATACTTTTTCATTTTAGTACGAGTGATGCCGGAAAAATAACAAGTTGGAAATTGAAATCATTAATTTAACCATCTTTTTGTAGTCGTACGAGTACCATGCAAATCATAGCCATTAAGCAGAAAGCAATGAAAAGCCTGCCATAGGACATTTAATATGCCTATGGCAGGCCCTTTGACATAACATGCACATAGATGGCCCATCCCTGATATGGCGTTTTTATTTGCCATTGTCCCCACCTGCCTTCCATGTTGGGTAACATGCTGGCTAAATCATCGTGTGTTCAAACAAGAGTTTAAACTCACCCTCCTGCCATATTTGATTTTTCTCCCGCTTATGCTTCGAACCAGTGCCTCGAAGAACCCTGAACGTGCTGGCTCTCCTACTCCTGCCATCGAACGTGATCGCTGAATCAGGATTGAAGGTGCTACCTGGGAATTTTCGTTCTATAGTTTGAAACTTCCATAACTAAAACCACATTGCTTTGAAAAATACAGAGGGTGTGTAGAAATAGAGGTTAAACATACCGCAAATATAAGAATAAGCTCGATTCTCTTAAACCAGTTTCTTTGCCTGTCCATTTTTTTACCCACAACGAAATACTATGGAAACGCCTACAAAGAAAAGAACTTTCAATCTAGAGATTTGGCAGTTAGATTTGGTGCGCGCCGAGAGGTTCTCTGGCAATGACTTAGGACCAGAGGGAGGATGGATTTCTTCTGTTGTGTATATTTGCCAAAATTCTATTCACTGTGTCTATTAAAGTTGTATCTAGAAGCTAGTTCAACCATAAACAGTTTCTTATCGACGCTATAATAAGAAAATTATTTCACATACATGGGAGAAACTAAATTAAGCATACATCGGAATAATAAGGGAGGGCATATAATAGACTCCTGGGAGGGTTCAACAACCACTAGGATTCAACAACATTCAATCCATAGTTTTCACCCATTGAGTTTAGAATATTACATGTAAATAAAAACCAAATAACAGGAGAACCACGACAGAAGTTGGACAAAAACAAAGGATTTCGATATAGATAATTACCTCATGTTCACCAACCCATCATAACTAAACCTACTTAGTTGTGAGAGTTGTTTTATTGTTGTTGCATCCTACTCATGTAGTGACTATCCTCATGATTCTTGTTAGCACTGCAAATGCTACATCCTCTACATGCCTCAGGATATTCCCCTTTCCATTACATGATGACCAATGTATGGGCTAAAAAAACCTCATTTCCTGAATTAAGGTGACCTAAAAGTTTAGTGCATTTCAATTCATGGCCATGGAAAAAAGTCATCACCCAAACCAAAGAGGAATCTGAAAAACTATACCATAGCCTTGTGGCTTCTCCTTCAGAGGCAAGTCCCCCACTATCGATCACCCAAAGGAATTGTCTCACTGACAGTAGAAGTGAAGCCCAAACATAACAGAAAAGCTAGAGAGACGTTTTTCATCGTAGAGTGTTCGAGCAGAAAGTTGTGTGTCATAATGATTAAGTATGGTAAATTTGGTTGGTATGTGTGTTGTATGGGGTGTCTTGGCCACACTATCCCTTCTTAAATCTGATTGGAGGAAGTGGGATGACGTACTCCCTTCCAATATATCGATTTCCAAGGCCCTAATCCAAGAATCAAATAATGCTATAATTAAATTATACTTACAAAATTCAAAAATATAGTGTTTATTAGCATTGAACTAACTCCCAGTTAATTTAGAATAGAATTATTTGTAAAAATGATCATATATAGAAATTTGAAAGAAAGTTCATTTCACTTGAACTTAATATACTTTTCATAATATAATATATAACTTATTATTTGGAACTAGCCAATAATTATTATGAGTTATTGCTTTCAATACCAGTAATCATATAGCACAACCAACTTGTTTTTATAAGTTTCTATTAAGTTTTCCTTTAGAAAGAGTTTAATATAAGTTTATAAAATGCTTTAATTAGATGAATTCTTGAGAACATAAAAAATATAAACTTATATTACTAATTTAATTTCCTTTAAAACATACCAGAAATAGATTTAATTATATAGATTTATTGAGATAGATAATCTAGTTCATCATGAAGATATAGATGGACAGTCTGATCTATTAGAAACATGATATGATAGAGATGAATCAACTAAATCCAGAACAAGAAGTTATAAATCAAATAAAATATTACTAAACATATATAAATGACAAAAAATAAAAACTGAACCTAGAAATAATAATAAGAAAAGTCAAAGGAGAAAATAAATTGGCAAAAAAATAGTTAAAAATAAGAAAAGAAAACAAATATCAAATTGTTAAAAATATTATATTATTAGTTATAATAAATTATTATCTAAAAATAATTATCTAAAAACACAAATATATATATTATTGATCGAATAAAAAAAATAAAAAGAGTAAAAGTAGAACATTACAATATGATTAAGAGAATTCCAGATTAGGGATATAAAATATTTTTTTTCGGAATTTGTAATGATTTTTTAAAACTGAGATGAATTTCATTAGCAAGTTCCAAATGTAAACTTACCAACAATTTTATGTGATTAATAGAAAAGTCAGTTTCAAAACACAAAATAATTACTAAAAATTAAATAAATTTAAAAATATATATCTGCAAGTAATTATAAAGAAAATAATCTAGAAAATAAAATAAAATTAAGATTAATTAAATTAATATTGAATGAATATACATAACCAAAAAGATAGAAGAAAGTCAAATTAAAAAAGGAAACAATAAACAAAAACTAATTAAAAAATATAAATATAAAAATATAAATGTTGTTATTTTATTTTATTTATTAATTTTACTTTTACTTTTATTAATATTTAATTAATCAAAAAATAGAAAGAGATCAAATAAATTTAAAAAAAACACTCGATTTTAAGGAAAAAAAGTGGTAAAAAAAAATATAAGAGAAAGAGATCAAATAAATTAAAAAAATTTAAATGTAAAAAAAGAAATCAAATAAATAAAAAAAGCTTAAATATAAGAAAAGATATCAAATAAATAACAAAAGCTTAAATATAAAAAAGAGATCAAATAAATTAAAAAACATAAAAATATAAAAAAATAACTCGAGGAGAAAACTCATAAGAGAAAAAAATAAAAGACCAAACTTAGAAAATGTTATCCAACGATGGTATTTCTTCTTCTGATGGATAGTTTGTAAAGGAAGCTGTTGTATGCATATTTTGATAGTTGCTGTACTTAGTTTCTGTTATCGTCTTGATCATAATGTTGTAGTAGGACAGTTAGTTCAAGCGGCATATAGAAGAAAGAGACAATTTCAATTTTGGCAAGCTTTTCATGCACTTAGATGGCCAACAGACCTTGTTTCTTCCGGGCAAGTTAAGGCCATTGAAAGAATTTCATATTTTGTAGCCTGTCCTATTTTTATAAATAGAAAATAGAAGGTCCTACCGAATTTACAAAAAAAAAAGAAATGTTATCCAACAATTCTCTATTTAGAATATTTTTTAATTTTAATTTCTTCTGAAAATCCTCAATATTTTGAAGATACACGCATAACAATAACAACCGGTGACGATTATTCCTCACAAATTTTCAAAACATCCTTTCTGCTAGTCCCTTTGAATCCACCGCTCCATTACGCTGTTTGATATTAGTCCTATTATATCTCTAGTTGTTTCTCATACTTTGTTATCTTAGTTTATTACTTTTGCAATATTATTTTGTTTTAGCCTTTACAAAGTCTTAAAGCATAATTTTTTTAGCTGACCCTAGTTAGATATGATTATATCATATGTGTGGATATTAATGTTGAACTATCTATTATTTCCAATTGATTTCAAAAGTTTAACTATTTTTGTATTTTTGTGATATTAAAACATAAATTAATAGTAAAGAAGTTGTGTGGTCTTTTAAACCAATTTTACCACAATCTTGTCCACTATTATTAAAAAAAAAAATTCTACCAAGGTATCATATAAAAGGAATAATATAACTTCTAACCCTTGTTATGATAAAGATTGTAAGATTTCCAGGAAAGTGAAAAGAAATGCTCTTAACGAAACTATGAATCTTAAAAGAACAAGTGTTTACAGAGATCTTATCAAAAGGAAGAAAAGGTACTATATAATAAGAGGCAAGAGTGTCTTCTACACCTCTCTAAAGATGATCCTAGAAAGTCTTGCAGGAATATTCTTGTCTGTAAAATGAAAGACGACAATTCAATTCGCTTTAAGGAATGGGATATCTAGCTTAGGAATATTTACAACTCCCTGGACACCATGGGAACCATCATAAGCACTCCTATAGATGAAGATATATTCTCCTTGGAAGATGTGGAATTAGATATTAAGAAGCTTTCTAATGGGAAAGCTAGGGCTATTGAAAGTTATCAAGCTGAAATTTTCATAATGGAAAGGTTTACCCTCATTCCTCATATACACAGACTCTTCAATTTGGAAATGAAACATGACTTCCCTAAGCCATAGACACAAACCCTTATTGTTCCTATCTTTAAAATTGGGGACAAAAAAATTCCCTCTAATTATAGGACTATCATGATCAACCACATTTTAACTAAATTGTATGGGCTCATTTTGGAAAAGAAGATTAGTAACTGGTTTGAAATTCATGATAAATGAGTTGAAGGGAAATATGGTTTTAAAAGGCATTATTTTCGAAGAAGTGTTGCAACAACAAAATTAATCTCTTATGTTGTTTGGTTGACATTAGAAAAGTTTTTGACATTGTTCCTTGCGTAAATTTATGGAAAAGGCTCAATGAAATAATGGTTCCTCTCAAGATGAGGGTTGTTGTAACTAGGTTATATGAGAATATCAATGCCAAGCATAAGACCAACTAGGGTTTATGTAAGGATATTAAATTCAATTTCAAAGTTAAGCAAGGATGCCCCCTATCCCCTACCCTTTTTGGAATTTAATCTGATAAGCTAGAAGAGCATTTTGAAGGTGCAAGATTTGATGGGACCAAGCTCATTGGTATAGTCATTACTCTTCTCCTTTATGATGACGATATCATTATTCTTGCTAGAAGCCATGTTGATATAAAAAAAAATCTTAGAATCCTCCATGATCACTGCTCCAACATGGGTATCGTTGTTAATACTGACAAGACTAAATTCATTATGATTAAATCCAAAAGGATCAACTGTGATAATTTCATGTATGATAACAATTACCTGGAGAAGGATTCCTCATACAAATATTTAGTATTGACCTTCATGACCAACTCTATTTGAACTATAACATTGAGGAAAGGGTTATATGAGGCTGGAAATCTTATTTTGAGCTTGAAAAAAATTATAATTAAATTGGTGTTTGGTTTTGTAGTAAAAAGAAGTTTATCTTCAACATTCTCATTGCCCCTGTTTTATATGGATGTGAGGTTTGGGTCTACAGTATATCTAGGGAATCATAAATAAAGGTTGAGATAATCCAAAAGAGATGTATAACTTACAACCTCAAGATTATAGATAATGTTCTTTATCATATTCTCATGATTGAAGCTAGTTTCTCCCCATTTGAAATATTTGCTATGTTTAGGTGTCAAATGCACATTAAGAAATTGTACAACGTGGAAGCCAATATGCTCCTTAAAATTGCTTCTAACTCTCGTAAGAAACCCCACCTCCAACTCTAGTGAGGTTGGCATAACGATTCCGAGTTCTACCTCAATCGTTGGGGGATAAAGGAGGAGATCATCTTGAATAATAAGGATAATATTAAAAACATTGTTATTTTTAAATTCGAGGATAAGTTGTGGTATGGTAAGGATTTAGAGGGAAAAGGAAGCTAAGATATTACAAGGAGGTGATCAACCCCGCTCTTTGCAACCATAATTATCATTTCGTCTTAACAAGTGGTAAGAAGAAACTGAACATTGCAAAGATAAGAAAGAATTCTCATGAGCTTTGAAATAAAATCGACCATTGGTCTATTACCAAAACACCTCGGGACAAAATAATCTTCCTATTTTCGATACTAAGAGTGTTGAAGATGAAAAACGTTTTCTCTTGGATTGTTTTCACTTAGTTACACTCATTCTCCTTTTAAAAACATTTGTCACACTACCAACCTTCGTCACTGGTTAAGTGAACAAAACCACAATCATCTCACGATGATTATATTGCCTTTTTTAATCATAAAAATCAACTATTATAAACTCTAAATTAATTTCTTACTTTCTGAAGGTCTGATAGACCATATAAATCTTTGTAGACATTAACCATAATCATCATCATATTATACATACATACATACATACATACATACATACATACATACATATATATATACATACATACATACATACATACATACATACATACATACACATATATATATATATATATATATATATATATATATATATATATATATATATATATATATATATATAGATATATAATTGAAAAAAAATAGTTCAAACATTTAAAATAATTTTTCTATTTTATATTATAGTATTAGTCTAGGTATATTTTATTGGTTAATTTTGTCTAAAAACCACCAAAATTTTTGTTGAAATTACATATTTGTAAATTACACAATAGAACTGTCTAAAAAACTTTGAATACATTAAATTCATTTATACATTAACATATATATATATCTATATATATATATATATATATATATATATGATCTTTAACAACTCATAATAAATATGTGCTGAAGATAAATCCATATTAATTTTATTTAGTTTCAAACAAATAATAATTTCTCTTTTAATTTTTCACCTTTTTCTTCACTAAATTTTATTTATTAGAAAAGAAACTATTATAATTGTAGTAAGACTATCAAACGTACTAATTTTAAAATTTGTTGACTTATAAATTAAAAAAAAAAGAAAAAGAGTATATTTATATAAAATCATTTAAAGGAAAACTAAAAACATAATACTCCATTAAAGTGGATATCATTGAAATCGTATGTGGAACCTCAGGTGGCGGGAGAGGAAAACAACCCATCAGGGAAGATGCTTTCAGAAGACCGGTACCGGTGCTGACTTACGAGTCAGGAACGCCTCCTACTAGGGGTACAGTGCTACTTGGTAACATGGAATAATCAGGGGTGCAAAAGGACAACTGATCCAATGTGACTATTTTCCCATCCAATGGAAAAAGGATGAGTTGGAATACTGAAGAGACAATGGCAGTCATTGCGTAAGGCCAACTACAACCCAGCAATAGATTATAGTCGAGATGACAATCTATGACTTCTATGTCCACATTTATCATTTTCCCACTAAGCGAAATGGGAAAGCTAGCAAAGTAGCCTTTTGGGAGGAAAGCGTGGCCATCGAAAGCTTTAAGGGAATTCAACGACAAAGAACAAGTAGGAGAACCCAAAGTGAGCCAGCAAGCAGTTGACATAACGCAGGTTGAAGAACCTTCATCTATGCCAGTGCAATGTATTGGTCACCATTTCGACACAACTTGCACCTGGAATGCAAGTTGGTGTGAGAGGCGAGGTTTAGATTTATCCATGTCAAATATGACTAGCGTAGAATCCTGGGGGTCGATTCCACCAATGGAATAAAGCAGAGCTTTCCTTTACGCTGGGCAGGTTTGCAATACTTCGAGTGCAAAAATGGTTGATAGTGCTTGTGCCAAATCTTCTACAATATTGTAGTTTTGAGCATCATGTGTAGAGGTGTTATGAGTCGTGCGTTGAAGTGTCCGTATAGGGGGACGATTTGTGGGGTTAGCAGCAGGCCTTTTGATATGAAAATCATTGGGCGACTGTGGATTCAAACTGGTACCAGGTTCTTGAGCATCAATGATAGAATTTTCATAGTGTTTGGCTTGCGTGTGGAGTTCAACACTTTCAACTCCATAAATTGCGGATCGTCCTTCATCGGAAGGATGGGTACCATCATTGCCCCTTTGCGGGGGTTATGGTAGATTTGCAACCATGTGTTGTTGTTGCTGCTGTGGATTAGGGAAGGCGTTATGAAGAATGACAGGTGTCCTCCCAGAGTCCTTTTTTATGATAAAATCTGTGCATTCCTCCAGCCGAGGAAATTTGATGTCATGTGGTCCTTCGCACAGATTCTGCAAGGAAATTTCATTGGTTTCTCCTTTCCTTTTTTGTTATCGAAAATGTTTTTCTAATTGGGATTATTCTGAGTATTCAACTGCTCTTCAGAAGAAGAGGTATTTTTCTTGTTTTTTTTGTTCTTGCTGCTAGGTTTTTGTGAAAATTGCACAGAATTTACCTCAACAGTTAGGAAGAGTAGTCGATTGATTAGGGGCGGTGGCAGCCGAAGATGGTTGGGAGGTTTTCCCACAAGGTTGTTTTATGGCTATGCCAGAGATTGCACCAACGAGGTCATCGTCATGTGCTCCGGGTTTTTGAGTAGCAAGAGGATTCAGATTGCCAGGGGAATGGGGTAGTAAATCATATATTGTGCTAGATTGTGAATAGATCGGATCTAAATGTTGTGTGAAATGAATGGATTGATCTTCTATGATCGCATCAGACAAAAAAATGTATTTATCTAGGAGTGGTAAGAGTGACTTACAAAAATAGTTGGATAAGAGATGATCCAGGATTGGTGCTTTGACGAGCCTCCACTGACGTCTCCACTCATGAATGTGATCGAAGATGTGGGTGGTGGTGTCTTGGCGCAGCGAGGTTTTAAGTGTTCCGTGCTAGTTTCGTATCTAATCGGTAATTGGAAGTTCTTAAGAGATTTTGTAGCTAAGGCGCCAAAAGTGTTGATGGCCCCACGTGGTAACTCAATGTACCATTTGGCAGCATTTCCTATGAGAGTGCGGGGGAAATGTTGAAGTTGGATACTATCATCCACTATGGAGTTAGAAATAGACCATAGATTAAAGGTGAGGACGTGCGTAGTTGGATTGTCCCCTTGTTTCCCATCGATTTTAGGGATGTCAAACAGAATCTTGTGCAGTACTAGAGGCGAAAGTGGGTTGTGGTTGATGGGATCATTGGTCAGTTTGTAGATGTCAAGGATGTCTAGAGCTGCCAAAAATGGCAATTTCGTGTTTAACCCCGGATCTATCCAAGGAAGTATTGGCTGACCGTTTGGACCGTAGGGTCCACCCATCAATGTGTTACCAATGGGATAAGTAGGACTTTGTTGATAAAATTTCCTTGTGCGTGGGGTTGTAGGGGTGTATGGTTGTTGTCCATAGGGTATGTTGTACTGGGGGGCGAACTGTTGGTTGCCCCCAGTGTAAAATTTACCCCCTTGCCCAAATTTATTTTGGGGTTGGTTCATCCATATCGACGTGATAGAGTTAGCCAAAAACACACTTCTATTTGCATAGTTAAGAAACGGTATATAACCTACACCAGAATCTTGACCACTCAAAGGAACAACGTTAAAAATAGGTTGTCCTGTTTGTCCCAATCACTGTAGGAGTACCAGAGTGCCCCCCGGCATATATGTGTTGGTGACACTACCCCCTGGCATGATTTCCAAGGGGTTTGAACTTAGCAAAGGGTTCCAACTGAAAGAGTTGCTAAAAGGAACCGAAGTAGCCCCGCTAGTGGGAGCGGAAACTGTGGGTCCTAGCGCCATCACAATAGGAGCATATCTCGAAGGATTTGGAGGTTCGCTGACAGTTATGGTGACCAGATTGTTGCGACGAGGTATAGCCCAGCTACTGGGGTTTCCAATCATTGGCGTAGAACTGACAACTGGCGAGGAAGATGGTGGCAGACCAGAGTTGGTTACCATGGGCATCGACCCCATGGGTGCCGGTTGTGAAACTGATCTTGGTGCAACTAAAGACATATCTTGGCCTGGTGTAACCTGAACTAACACGGTCCCCGACAGGTCAGTGAGAGGAGGATTGCAAGGAGGTATGACTCCTTCCGTAAAAGGATCCTCTGGAAACTTCTTATGATACAGGGCTACGTGAAAATCAGAGGTTGTCACTGGAGACTACTCTTCTGAAGAAGGCACTGGCTGGCTGAGACTCGACTACTCCTCCGGTGTAAATCGAGGGAGACTTTATTGTCGTCGAGACATACGGCGAGGGTCGAAGGATGGCAGAGTGACCTATTTATTTTTAGCAAATTTTAATTATTTGTGATGTATTATAAAGTATTAGTGATAGTAACCACACGCCTAGAAAATAAGAAAGAAAAAGGGACTTCCTAAAATCAATCAACAAGCAGCCAGAACAGGGTGGCCTTGTATGAGTACTATCATTTGTTGGAGATGCAACCCAGTATCACAATAGCATACCGAGAGGGTTGCTCATAAACACAGTTACGGTTACTCTAGAGCTTCACCCGAACCTCGAACAATAAGTGTAAGAACTCTCGTTTAGACGAGTACCCTGCCAAAGACCGAAGATAGAGTAGGTCCATCTGTTTTAGGTACCAGGATAGCCCATCCTAGTCACCTCGTGTAAGTCCATAAAATTTTTGGAAACTAAAGATACCTCAAATCACAGAGATCATTAGGGGGGTCACAGTCTTAGAAAACATGCTATATGGTCAGAACATCTAAATCCTCGATCTAGTTTCGACATCCCTGAAGGGAACCCCAATATATAGCATGCCCACTAAATACACTCAAAGTTGGGCTACCTTCTCATGCACCCTGCTGTTGTCTTGCGCTTAACTCTGGTGGTAGTGGAGTGGTCTTGATAATATGAGAGTAGTAGGATTTCACTTCTTAATGACTCTAGTTTCAAGTTTTGAAATCTTGGGTGATTTTCTCGCTTCTCCTACCCCGAGATCCTAGCCTAAACTACTATTGGTGTGAGCTGAGAAAATTTTATATGATTAATTTTATTATCGCTTGATTCTTAGTGTACTTGATTATTTGTCTTGCGAAGGGGGAGTGGACGTATGAAATGTGATGAGACTCTGACTAAAAAGCCATGCAGAAACATGCTCTAAATATTCAATTCAATGAAGAGTTTATTCTACAAGGAGAGATTCTTTCAACATCCGTGCACCAAAAATTCAAATAACACAGTTCAACCTTAAATATTAAGACATCTGTCTATCTTCTCTTAAAATCCTTTGAACCAAAAAGAAATAGAATGAATTCAACTAAGTTTAGAAAAGAATAAATAAATAAATAAAAATAAATTAAATTAAATTTAAAAAAATCTTCTTCAAAAAGTAGATGCTACTAATATTAACTTTTTAAATAAGAACTAAAGATAAAACATGCTAACTGGTAATCAAGCACAGGGATCCAACAAAAGAAGCTAATATGGTGGCCAAAAACTCCACATCCAAATGGAAACACAACAGAGGTGTAAACAACAACTTTTGGCTGGGCAACGTTGGCAAACAAAGGCTACAGAGCGTTAATATTGAGACTAAAACACTGTATCTAATCATAGGCAGTGTTATAACGCAGTGCAACACTTTAATAGGGAGCGTTACTCAGGGTAAAGTTGCACAGATGGCTAAGCAGGGTCTTGTCTGGACTCTCTGAGATTTTGAGATGATTACTAACCATATAAACTAGTCGGAAGTATATGTGAGCAGAGGAAAAGAGGTAAAGTCATAGGAACAACCCGAAAACTTGGGGTTTACTCCCAAGTGGAGTCTCCATTTCTGCTATAGGGTAATATTCTTGGGTGGTGGTTATTGGGTATCCCTCTGAGGGCTTTCTGGTGCCCGAGGCAGACTATAATATTGGTCATAAAGTTCCAAAGACACTGCATACATGTTCATACTAATACATATAATTGACAAAGAAATATTGAAAGGATTACCTCTTTGCGAATGGCAGAGCCTATGGATAACACCAAGAAGAAAAGTAGAAGTTCTTCTTCACTGGCTCCAAATCCATATCCTGCAACCAATAAAAGCACTTGTGTAATATCTACAATAGTATAGCTTTCTATCAATTAAACTAGCATATAAGAAACATGAAACAATACAGATGTAAGCCACCCATATCATGCTACATAGAAGATTGAACAAAAATTGTGACACAGATGCATCGAATGGACAAAACAGATACAATTCTATTGATTTATGGAAAGGAGGATTACAACCGTCAGTTGCACCAAGCCCTCTGTTAACACTAGAAAATCGTATAGCAGAAGATGGCATTAATTAATGTCAAGCCAGAGGATTTACAGGGCAGGAAGACATTACAAAATCTAGAAAGTATTTAAAATCTCAAAGGTTTGAGGAAAATTAAATTCAAACTAGTCCTAAAATGCTATTTGCACGCATTATCCTTTAAGAAGAGTGCCTTCTGCATGCCCTTTTTCCCGATAAGCGCACATTCCTGAGAGTGGAAAAATGTCACTATCTGGGACCACATAAAGCAAAGTGAAAGTTAATCCTTACTTGAAGCTGCCTAAGGAAAGCCACCAACGCCTCCTTAGACACTATGTGAGCACACAATGGAATATTTGGAGTACACGATGGAATCATACCCCTCCCTTGGGTCACCATCCACAATGTACCAAGTAAGGGAAGGAGGATTTGAAATCCCTATATAAAGCCACTATGAGATGAAGAATGGGCGATCACATTGTTATGCTTGCCAGAATTGCTCAAGAAATACCAGCATTGTGTGACCTCAATCTTCCAATTCCTCTCTCTCTTTCTCTATCTATGAGTGTGATGATGCTCAAGGCAGAAAGTTATCAATGAACTTCACCGATATTCAAGCCTCACACTACAACAATTAAATTCTGCTCCACATATAATCAAACCTTTGAGCTTATACTAAGAGCCCACAACTCCAATTTATAGGAGATGGAGAGGACAAACCTTTCCAACTCTTTCAACTAGTTCAAATCGAGAAAGATCTAGATGTTTCCTTGCTTTTCCTTTTTTTTTCCTTCCATAGGAGTTCAGTTGTGTTTGGAAATGCCTAATAAAAGGTTTGTGCCATTTAGTTTCCATTTTGAACTGATTCTTTCAAAGAAAAAGCTGGAAATACCAGTCAATTTTCCACAAGATATTTCCCTTTTCACGTTCAAACACAGATAACGCTACCCCTTGGGCAAGACATAGTGTTACCCTAAGCATTAACGCTCCATTTTCATGGCTCAGGTGTGTTATAACTTTGCCTAGCTATTTCTGGGGTGCGTTACCTTGGAAAAAATGAGTCTTGTCTAGGTCATTTTATTCCTTCCATGTTACCTTCTCCTCTGAGCTAATGAGGAGGTCATTTTTCCTGTAACAGTTTAGGCAGAGAGAGTATGGTGATATCCATGCTTGTGTTGGCATAGTGATAGGGTGTAGATCATAGTAAAGCATGTTTTGTGACTGGTGAGGGTGAAGTGGTTTAAGCCTTGGGATGCCTTTTTTGGTTCTTTTGGTTTGATTCCCACATTCATGCTTGGAATATGGCATGGGGGTGATTGGCTAAACAGAGATTTTCCTAAGCCAATTGATGGTCAGGTGGAATGTGGAAGTCCCATCTCTGGTCAGTTTTTACAATAATTAATGAGAAACTCATTCCTTTAGTACTTGGTATCAAAATGTACTAGTTATTATTTGGATTATATTGTTGTTATATCTATTGTATTTCTGTTATTATTATGCTGGTTATAAGCATGTAATTTATCATTGTCGATGTATGGACATCTCCATGTTTTTTCTTGTAAATAAATGAAAATTTTAACTATGGTCAAATACATTGTCTTGTAGCTAATGATGTAAGGGAGAAATTATTCTTAGCGATTCTCAGATAAGTATGAGACCCCTATGCTTAAGTATGTTGTTTACACCTGTAGATTCAATGTTTGTGACATGTTTGAAAAAATGACTATCATGGAAGGGAGGGGTCAAGTTTAGTTCTTAATGATGTGGTTTCTTTCGTACCTTTTATTTTATTTTATTTATCATCTCCTAAAGTTTCATGCAGTTCTGGGTAGTGACCTAGGCTCTCGGGCTGAAAAGGTGGCACAAATCCCAGATTTACAGGCACAAAAATAACCAAATGGGGCCATGATTGCATGCTTCCTGTGTTGTGCCTAAGACTATAGTCTCCCATCTGCTCTCTTGCCTTGGAATTCCTACAACTATGGTCCAAAAGGGTCAAAACATCAGCCTCCCTTAGGGTTGAGGTGTATGGAAGGTTGGGTTACCTCCTAGGGATGTTGTTGATACTGTGTAAGGTGCTTTGTCTCGTTTCCATTAGTTCCACTTCCTCAAGGTCATATAGGAGTTTGAATCTCATATTATTAGCCTCTTTTCACATGTTTACCCCAGTTAGTCAATTACTTGGGCAGATGTGGAAAGAGGGTGTTACAGAGTGGTATCAAAGCACGATACAACCCTTGGACTAGATGGGAAGTATGTTGATCCTTCTTCTCTATTAGTTGCATACGTGTTTCTCATAAATATCGTGTATGTTTTTGTTTCATCCATGCTGTGTTGGACATGGTTTTGGTGGTTTCGCAATGGGAGGATTGATGATGTTGTTTTCATGAGTATATGAGTGACTATGTTTTGGTCTTGTTTGTGTATTATGCATGCACACTTGCTTACATATTGTTACATGTTGTATATGCATTTCTTGTTTATTCTAGATCGCTCATTGGTCATGCTTGTGTTTTGTCTGTGTATGCTTGCTTGTGTGATGTTATATGTTGAACATGCATTGGTCATTTATTGGTATGTATAATTTATTAATTATTAGTTAAATATAGTTGTCTTAGGTTTATTAATGTGGAAGGGCATGATCAACGATCATGCCTCTTTTCCAAGGGACACCGTAAGGCTGTATTTAAAGCCTTGGTGATTCCCACTTGTAATCATCTCATCTTTTATCAATAATAATATATCCTTATTCAGGTTTACCAGAGTTTTTACACTCCATTGGTATCGGAGCAGTCGCTCTTTAGGATCTGTGTGATCATAAAAAATATGAAGGAATTACAAAGAAAATTGCAAAATTGTTTAAAAACCGAGTGCTTGTGGGCAGCGACAATTGTTTTAAAAAAAAAATTGCATATTTTTCTTCCACTGTCATCATTTCCGTCCTCCCCTGCCTTTCCACGCTTGCCATCCCTTCCTTACCATTCCACATGTGCTACCCCTCGGCCTCATGGCCCTACCCAAACCTCTCACCTCTAAGCCCTCACTCCCCATTCCTCATGCACTCACACATCCCCACCCTCTTCTCATCCCATCACTCCCTTACCCCTGCCCCTTACGGTTCAACCCACATGCACCTACCCCCCTCACCCCTCGCACTCACCACTCCGCATTCACGATCCCCAACCTCGCTAACCCTCACCCCTACCCTCTACCCTGCTGATGACTTACCACTCTCGCTAGCTCCACGACCCTCCCCTCATGGCCATGTTCTCACTCCTCCTCACCTCCCGTGCCTCCTTGCCTCTCCTTCCCACCTCTCCTCCCCGCGTCCCCGGTTGTGTCCCGCCCACCTTCCTGCCATCTTTCCCCACCCCTTCCCGCCAACTACCGCCCACCCTTCCTCCTCGCCCTCCCCCGACACCTCTCCTCACCGTTCTTCCCACCTCTCCTGCTCCTCGCCATCCCCCGTTGTCACCTCCTGACTACCGCAATCTCTCCATTAATATATAAATTTGTTTTCTATTGAAACGTTGTGGATTCTAGTTGTGAAGTATTAAAAGCGTATATAAAATCATATCGAAGGGTTATACAATTGGTATTAAGAATACATCGACATTTTTTTTATTTTTACGGTGGACATTTAAATATAGTCATAATTGAAAGTTAAAAAAAACAGAAAAACAAAATATATATAGACATATATACATACATACATATATATATATATATATATATATATATATATATATATATATATATATATATATATACATATATAGATATATATATATATATACATATATATATATACATACATACATATATATATATACATACATACATATCTATATATATATATATATATATATATATATATATATATATATATAAGAAAGTCAATATAATTCAATTTTTTATATAAACTTTAATTTAAAATTAATTTTTATATAAAAACAACTTTAAAAAAGGGGGAAAACTAGTAGATAAATATTCACCACCGCATATGCATTCAATTTCATCATCAATGTAGATGGCCAAATTCCAAAAAAAATTGTTGGATCTTGAGAAACAGATCAATAATAATTCTGAAGACTTCGACAAAAGATTAGTCGATCTCGAGGGTACAATTGCAAGACACTCCAACGACATCAAAAAGCTTCAAGATACAACAAATTGAATAGAAAGAAAAATTTGGATAAATCATGACGAGGCCACAGAAAATCATAGCCAAGCAATGCAAAAGCTGACAAAACTCTGTGACAAGATAAATCAGACACAACGACCAATATTCCCCAATATGGAACATAATCAACACAACAATTTAGCAGATTCAGGAAATTCAGAAGAGCATTATGAAAAACCAATTCCCCACATCATCATGAAGATAGTAATGCAAATTCTCAAAATAAGAAGCTCTGGAATGCTTTTGCTAATCAATATCCCTTCTCATTCCACCATCAGCGTATCATCGAAAGGCAAAAATCAAGCTACCCAAGTTTGACGGAAATGAAAAAAATAGCGTTGTGTGGCTTAATAAAGTCAAAGAATATTTTTAGATTTATGACATTAATAGTGATGACCAAAAAATTAAGCACGCTTCCATGAAAATGGAAGGAGAAGCATATAATTGGTATATGTGGTGGAAAAATATGACGCTTGCTATTATTTGGATGAAATTTAAGGATGGATTCTTTAAAATATTTCAAGGTATAAAAGAAGAAAAGTTTTTTTCAACATTCATCAAATTACGCCAAAAAGGAGATGTGGATGAGTACACTCGAGAATGGGAGACCTTAGCAACATGAGTACCTGGATTGTCAGAATCTCGTTTAATCCAACCTTTCATCTCAGGACTTAAAATCCATATACAAGAAGAGCTCAAACTTCATGACATTACATCAGTAGAACTAGCAAGGCAAAAAGAAAAAGCTAGTGAAAAGAAATTTGAAAGGTTATCGTGGTCAAAATCAGAAGGAGTATATTCGAGACAAAGATTTCCTCAATCTGAAAATATAGATAACAAAAAATATGTCCCACCCCATCTTCCTGAAGAATAAAAATCTAACGTGGAAATACAAAGGATGAGAGAGGGCAAGTGCAAACATTGAGGTGAAAAGTGGGACCCTAATCATAGGTGCGCTAAAATAAACGAGGCAAAGAATCAATATAACTGCGAAGCAACTAATGACTCTAACAATAATGAATCAGATGCAGCTACCCCAGAGTTCCCTCCAGAACTAGATGATGGAAGCATTACGCAAATGTCCTTATTAGCTATGACAGGTATATCACAACCTCATACACTAAAACTAAAAGGACATATTAAGAAGAACAACGTAATGGTTCTCCTTGACACCGAGAGTACCCACAATTTTTTAGATTCAACCATGGTTAAAAGACTCAACATTTTTATGTTTCACATGCCCAATATGTAGGTAATGGTGGTCGATGGTAAGAAAATTGAGAAGGTAGGGAAATGCCATAAAGTCAAATTACAGATTCAAATTTTTAATTTAGAATCTCCATTATACACCATGCCATTACAAGAAGTAGATGTGGTCTTAGGGATTCAATGGCTATAAACCTTAGGTACCTATTCTGTCAACCATCAGAAGCAGTTTATAAGCTTTAAGTGGGAAGGGCAAAAGCACAAGTTGTATGGATTCCAAGCCCCAAAAAATCAAATCGTATCGTCATCTCAGATGAAGAAGATGATTCCAAAAGGAGCGCTAGCCTCTATAGTACAATGTCATTAGTTAGAAATGTTATCTATAAAAAGGAACCACAAAGAGTCATGAGAAGTATAAGGATTAGTTCAGAAACATGAAAAAGTATTCCAAGACCTACCAATAAAAATGCCTCCCAATAGGAAAATCGAACATACAATTGAAGTCAAGGCAGGATCAGAACATGTTAACATTAAGCCTTATCGCTACCCGCATCACCACAAAACATAAATTGAGAAGATAATCCAAGACCTTTTAACAATGTGTGGCCATATAAAAAAGCAAGAGCTCGCCTATCGGGAAAGCCCAAGCATTCATCAACAATGTCCATCATTACGTATGCTTTGAGGACAAAGCATATTTAAGAGAGGGGCAATGTTATGTATAATTTATTAATTATTAGCTAAATATAGATGTCTTAGGTTTATTAATGTGGAAGGGCATGATCAATGATCATGCCTCTTCGCCAAGGGACACTGTAAGGCTATTTTTAAAGCCTTGGTGATTCCCACTTGTAATCATCTCATATTTTATCAATAATAATATATACTTATTCAAGTTTACCAGAGTTTTTACACTCCATTTATGACTGGTTAGATCTCACTTATGCTGGTGTATGGTCCATGCATGTGATGGTGTGTGGTCAGGTTTCCTTGGTATAGTTATGCATTAGGTCATGTTGTGTATTTGGTATGGGTGTGCATTGATGAATGGACTCCAACTAGAATGATGTTTATTCACTTGTATACCACGTGTTATGAATTTAAATGTTGTTATTACTTTGTATATACATGTATTATGTTGATTGGTTGATCTTGCAGGAAGTATCCTCCTCAAATTACACTAAGGTACGTTGGTTTATTGTTATATTCTTTAGATGACATATTATTCCTTACAGGAGAAAGATCAACATGGATAGAAATACGGTAAAATACAAGGACTCTCCCTATGAGTCATATGAGTAACATGATGGGCACTCTTCTGATTTTTCAGACACGTTGAGAAGCCTAAAGGAGGAAATAAGGAGTTGTAAGGAAATGTTGATGCCCCGAAAATTGGTGCAACAAAACTGGGGAAACCCACCCAATAGGGGAGTTAAAAACCGCCCCTTATCCATTTGATATGGTGGCTCCAATTGGATTTATGGGATGAGTTTTTAATATTCCTACTTAGCCCAAGCTAAGATGAATATAAAATTTTGTTTCATTTTCTGTCGATTGAATAAATGAATCAAGGAGGACATGTAAAACTCCTGAAAACAATGAATAAATCCATGCCTCTTTGAACAAAGACAAATCTGGGCCATGTAAAATAAGCACTTGTAGGTGTGAATGGGCTTGAACTATGAGACTGGGTTAAGCTTGACCAAATCCATAGCGCAGTCTAGATGCAATGTATCTCATGGATGCACAACGCAGTTCTATATGGAGGCTCCACATGTGAAAGGAGTTAACTCATTGAAGTGGTTTAGGGTTTGACAAGGCTTTTATCTTATAAAAGGAAGAGGAGAGTAGCATGATAGGGTTGTTTATGATAATCATTTTTCTGAATATATTGTCTCGCTAGATAAATATCATTCTCTGGTTGTTTAGCTGAGAATAATGTTGTTTATAATTGGGTGTTCCTAATTGGGAATCCCACCTCCTTCCTAGAGCAGCTCTTGGAGGAGCCTTGTTAGTCTTGTCCACTGTCTAGCATTTGGCCAAGCTTCATCTTGCACCTACAGTGCTGATCCTGTTCAAGATTGGGTTGTCCTTGTGAGCTACAACAAGTGGAGGATAGATCTCTTCAGATCTATGCATCTATAGCACCCCTTTTCACTGGGAAAGTCATCTATCCCTTTGAAAAGAGTGTTCTAGACCTTGGGAGTTTTAGATACAGATCTTGGCATCAGTCCAAATCACACTTAGAGCCTACAGCGCAGTCCCTTTTGCAATACTACGTTATTTGGAAAAGTATAATTGTTGGAGGAGAGATCTCTAGTGATTGGATCCTTCCTTTCGGTGTGGTGATCCATGGATTGGCCATCTAATCCATGTTTGTTTCTGATATTATTTGTTGTACATATTATACTTTAGAATTTTCTGAATATTACTGGAGATCTGTAACTTAGATCTCATATCTACTCTTGTACTTTCATGTTTTGCCGAGATCCCTAAGGGGAGTGTATAAAGGAGCCTTTCTTGTATACAGATATGAAATAGATCTATCATTTTGTATACAAATCTACTCTAGATCTAAGTTTTAACATACTTTTGCTTCAGCAAATGAAAATAACGCTGTCAAGCTTATTCATACATTTCTTCTGGTTGTAGCACCTCATTTCTCAGGGTTTCTTCCTGTAAATGCTTCTCCTTTCTACTATTCATTGTATAAGTTGCTGTGTAAATATATTTTGCTGATGTGTAGCTTAAATATGAGTTTCCATACTAATCTCCTACAAGTATTGGGTTGAACTGCATTATTTTCCAGCAGTGTTGTTTTTGTATTGCTGCAGTCCCCTCTTTGGGCATTTTCTAGCTACACTAGGTGTGGTGAGACCTATTTAACCCACCTAGAAGGATTTGTTTTTTAATCCCTCTTGTATTTAGGTCTTATATGGTCAGATATAAGGGATCCATGTGCTATTTTCCAATATTGTAGCATCCATTTCTGAAAAATATGTTTCTCAGGCATGCCTTGCTAGCAGTCCCAATTTTGGGATATTACAATGGTCTCAATGCATGATCTTTGGCTTAGCCTGTGAGTATCAAAGACAAATATCAAGATTATGAAAATAATTAGCTTTCTCTCATCAGTTTTTATATCGAGTAAGGACCTCTCCAAGGAGGTTAAGAAGATAGAAGAAGGAGAAGAGGAAGGACCATGCACTTCCTACTCTCACAAAGAAGAATAAAAGAAGCATGGAGGACACTTGGATCATTACATCCTGAATGAGTACCTTGTTGAGTACAAGTCTCAACCTAGAGCCTTCAAGGAGACTGTGGCCTTCCACAGTTCATTCAACTGGAGGAAGGGAGGAGACCCTGCAGCAAGGGAGAAATCAAGGGAAATAGGTTTCTATTGTCCACTTTTGATGGGACTTCTGAAGCCAAACCTTCAACAAGAAGACTCAGTGCATTCTTCATACTACATCCAGTGGTAGAGAGAGAAGCAATGGATATTTTAGCGCTGCACCTTAAGGGTGAAGCAATAAATTGGTGGTTTAGCCATGTGAGACATGCACAAGTATCTTCTTTTGCAGATTTTACTCAAAGGGTGATCAAGACATTTGATAAAGGGAAATCAAGAAGAGAATTCCTCACTATCTCTTGATGAGGTTTGTACCAGCACTATGAAAACCTTGGAGGAGCAGCCTTCAACACCAGCAATTGAGGGAGACAACATGGTAGAAGAAGGAACTCTTGCAGCCATACAAGATGTTCCCAAAGACCATCAAGGTATGATTGATTTTCCACCTTCTATTATTGCAAAAAATATTTTGGAGGTTTGTGGAAACCTGTTGTTGCATGACCTAAAATCATCACTTACTTCTAATCTAGAGTAGCATAGTTGCACTGCACTATCCAAGAGTAGTAGTGAAGAAAGGAGGACCCATTCCTCATGGGAGCAACCAAATGTCAGCTTCATTCAGGAAGCCATGAAGACAAGGTGTAGCCATCTTGAGATGAGAAACATTTTCTCCTCTCTAGATGACACTTTCTCAATGAGCATGCCACAACTCAAAGAGATAATTCTACTTGCAGCAGATCCAATACCCCACTAGTTTTGGAAGACCATGCATGAGGAGGAGGTCTGATTAGGAGATCTCATGGAAGGTGCACTTCAAAATTCCATGAAGTGCAAAGTTCTTCAAATATTTGAGAAGTTTGGTGTCCTACAATGGGAGGATACCAAGTGTTTGTGTAATGAGGTCCATGATCCACTGGTGGATGAATGGATGTGGATGGTGAGCAAGAAGTTGGAAATATACTTGAAAATCTATGATACTGGGCAGAAAAAGGCTTGGTTGCGCTGGTTACTTTTGAAAGATTTTGGCCATCATCCTCTTACTAAGGGTATGTGGAGGAAAGATGTGTGACATGATACTTGCATCATTGAGCAGCAAGGAGTATGGACACATTGTGTTAATATGACCTTCTTCATATCAATCACCATGTTTTCACCACATGATTTATATGATGGAGGTATGGGGAGGCAGCAAAATTTTTTGTTTCTTTGGATGTTCTTGGGAGATCAAGAGCAGATTTTCTCTCACAATTTGCATGATGTTGTAGGAGGAGGAGATGGAATTATCTCCTTAGATTTGGATAATATGGAAGTACTTCCACTCCGGAAGGAACTTCTTGTTCTTAGCAACATTATGGAAGATGTCTTTGACAATGAAAATGTTAAGGAAAGGAGATATGTCACTCTGGAGCATGAACTTATGGATGAAGTGTCCCCGAGATCATTCCACTCTTGGTGCACTTGATGGAAAAGGAGGTTAGAATGATGGAGTTATGGATGGAGACATCTATTGCTGTGATGTGTTCTTCTTGGCTTGGATTTCCAAGTACATGAGGAAGGATCTTCATGCAGCACATGATTCATTTATCTTCATGAGAGTATTTCATATCATTATGGAGAATTTTTTCATGGAACCTATCATGATTTTACTTTTAGCACATGGTAAGGATCGTGTTATTGCATTTAGTGATCTGCATACTCTTACCATTTCTATGCAGTGCATTGCTCCACAAGAGGGCAAGCTTTTCATTGAGCTCCATGATCAACAAGGGGCAAGAATGTATGATGGATACAACCATATCTTATATGGCCATCCGCAAGTGTTGTATTCCTTCATGTATGTTCATTTTTTGTATATAACCATCTACTATTCAGTAGTAAATGAAATAACATACATAGACCACCATGTGTCCAACAACGACTTGCCTTGTAATTTTTTGAAGCTGCAGTTGGAAAAACTGCACTGTAACTTCATGGGAGACTGTTGGTACCTTCCTGCATTATATGAAGCCTTCAATATTTCCTTTTTCTTGATGCTACTCATGGTTACAATTGCTGATTTTGATCTTGCTTTTATGAGGAGAATGATTGGAGACGAAACACATTGGTTAGATGTGTTCTTTTGGGGAGAATATTCCCACATTTTCTGCATTGCATTTTCTAATGGGAACATGAGAGGAGATATGGCCACCACAGCCAAAAAATTTCTTCTTTATGCGGTGAGCCATGAGTTTGATGAGATGCCATATGGTGATGATTTCCCATCCATCACATATGGAATGGCTTGGGCCAAATTGATTCACAGTGTTGGAGAGGAGATCTTTAGAGATCTAGTCTTCATCTTGCCTCTTGAAGGGAACATCATTGTAGCCTAGGATCAACAAACACTCAAAACTTATCTTAAGTGGAGAGGAGGACATCATGGGGTAGGAAGCTATGTCTACGATGTTCGGTTTTTTAGCTCCCGTACATTGTAGGAACTCAAGGTGGAAGAGAATTTTCTGGAGTTACCATGTTGGGAGGTGACTCATTTTGTATGGATGATTTCTTGGGTAAAGATGTTTTCCCAATCCATTTCAGTTATATCCTTGTTGTTGCTTGAGGACAAGCAACTTTTGGGAGGGGAGGACTGTAATATTCCTACTTAGACCAAGCTAAGAGGAATATACAATTTTGTTTAATTTTCTACTGATTGAATAAATGAATCAAGGAGGACATGTGAAACTCCTGAAAACAATGAATAAATCCATGCCTATGTGAACAAAGACAAATCTGGGCCATGTAAAATAAACACTTACAGGTGTGAATGGGTTTGAACTATGAGACTGGGTCAACCTTGACCAAATCCACAACACGGTCTAGATGCAATGTATCTCACGGATGCACATCGTAGTTTTAGATGGAGGCTCCACATGTGAAAGGAGCTAACTCATTGAAGTTGTTTAGGGTTTGAAAAGGATTTTATCTTATAAAAGGAAGAGGAGAGAAACATGAGAGGGTTGATGATGATAATCATTTTTCTGAATCTATTGTCTGGTTAGACATATATCATTATTTGGTTGTTTAGCTCAGAACAATTTTGTTCAGCATTGGATTTTCCTGGGTGGGAATCCCACCTCCTTCCTAAAGTAGCTCTTGGAGGAGCCTTGTTGGTCTTTTCCACTATCCGACATTTGGCCAGGCTTCATCTTGCACCTACAGCGTTGATCCTATTCAGGATTGGGTTGTCCTTGTGAGATGTAGCAAGTGGAGGATAGATCTCTTCAGATCTATGCATTTCTAGCACCCCTTTTCACTAGGAAAGTCATCTATCCCTTTGACAAGAGTGTTCTAGACCTTGGGAGCTTCAGATCTAGATCTTGGCATCAGGCCAAAGCACAGTCAAAGCCTACAACGTAGTCCCTTTTGCACTACTATGTTATTTGGAAGAGAATAATTGCAGGGAGTTTTGGCATCATTTTGGAGGAGAGATCTATGGTGATTGGATCCTTCCTTTCACTGTGGTGATGGAGACAACAGTCTCTTATATGGCCATGCGCAAGTGTTGTATTCCTTCATGTATGTTCATTTTTTGTATATAACCATCTACTATTCAGTATTAAATGAAATAACATACATAGACCACCATGTGTCCAACAACGACTTGCCTTGTAATTTTCTGAAGCTGCAGTTGGAAAAACTACACTGTAACTTCATGGGAGACTGTTGGTACCTTCCTGCATTATATGAAGCCTTCAATATTTCCTTTTTCTTGATGCTAATAATGGTTACAATTTCTGATGTTGATCTTGCTTTTATGAGGAGAATTATTGGAGAGGAAACACATTGGTTAGATGTGTTCTTTTGGGGAGAATATTCCCACATTTTCTGCATTGCATTTTCTAATGGGAACATGAGAGGAGATATGGCCACCACAGCCAAACACTTTCTTCTTTATGTGGTGAGCCATGAGTTTGATGAGATGCCATATGGTGATGATTTCCCATCCATCACATATGGAATGGCTTGGGCCAAATTGATTCACAGTGTTGGAGAGGAGATCTTTAGAGATCTAGTCTTCATCTTGCCTCTTGAAGGCAACATCATTGTAGCCTAGAATCAACAAACACTCCAAACTTATCTTAAGTGGAGAGGAGGAAATCATGGGGTAGGCAACTATGTCTACCATGTTCAGTTTTTCAGCTCCCGTACATTGCAGGAACTCAAGGTGGAAGAGAATTTTCTGGAGTTACCATGTTGGGAGGTGACTCATTTTGTATGGATGATTTCTTGGGTAAAGATGTTTTCCCAATCCATTTCAGTTATATCCTTGCTGTTTCTTGAGGACAAGCAACATTTGGGAGGGGAGGACTGTAATATTCCTACTTAGACCAAGCTAAGAGGAATATACAATTTTGTTTAATTTTCTACTGATTGAATAAATGAATCAAGGAGGACATGTAAAACTCCTGAAAACAATGAATAAATCCATGCCTATGTGAACAAAGACAAATCTGGGCCATGTTAAATAAACACTTACAGGTGTGAATGGGTTTGAACTATGAGATTGGGTCAACCTTGACCAAATCCACAACACGGTCTAGATGCGATGTATCTCACGGATGCACATCGTAGTTTTAGATGGAGGCTCCACATGTGAAAGGAGCTAACTCATTGAAGTGGTTTAGTGTTTGACAAGGATTTTATCTTCTAAAAGGAAGAGGAGAGAAACATGAGAGGGTTGATGATGATAATCATTTTTCTGAATCTATTATTTGGTTATACATATATCATTATTTGGTTGTTTAGCTGAGAACAATGTTGTTCAGCATTGGATTTTCCTAAGTGGGAATCCCACCTCCTTCCTAGAGAAGCTCTTGGAGGAGCCTTGTTGTTCTTGTCCACTATCCAACATTTGTCCAGGCTTCCTCTTGCACCTACAGCATTGATCCTGTTCAGGATTGGGTTGTCCTTGTGATCTGTAGCAAGTGGAGGATAGATCTCTTCATATCTATGCATTTCTAGCACCCCTTTTCACTAGGAAAGTCATCTATCCCTTTGACAAGAGTGTTCTAGACCTTGGGAGCTTCAGATCCATATCTTGGCATCAGGCCAAAGCACAGTCAGAGCCTACAACGCAGTCCCTTTTTCACTACTGTGTTATTTGGAAGAGAATAATTGCAGGGAGTTTTGGCATCGTCTTGGAGGAGAGATCTATGGTGATTGGATCCTTCCTTTCACTGTGGTGATCCATGGATTGGCCATCCAATCCTTGTTTGTTTCAGATATGATTTATTTTACATCTTATACTTCAGAATTTTTTGAATATTACTGTAGATATATAACTTAGATCTCATATATACTCTTGTACTTTCATGTTTTGCTGAGATCCCCAAGGGGAGTGTATAAAGGAGCCTTTCTTGTATACAGATCTGAAATAGATCTATCATTTTTTATAGAGATATAATCTAGATCTGAGTTGTAACATACTTCTACTTCAGCCAATGAAAATAATGCTGTCAAGCTTATTCAGACATTTCTTGTGGTTGTAGCACCTCATTTCTGAGGGTCTCTTCTTGTAAATCCTTCTCCTTTCTGCTATACATTGTATAAGATGTTGTGTAAATCTATTTTGCTTATGTGTAGCTGAAATATGAGTTTCCATACTAATCTCCTACAAGTATTGGGTTGAACTGCATTATTTTCCAGCAGTGTTGCTTTTGTATTGCTGCAATCCCCTCTTTGGCCATTTTCTAGCTACACTAGGTGTGGGGAGACCTGTTTAACCCACCTAGAAGGATTTTTTTTTGAATCCCTCTTGGCTTCAGGTCTTAGATGGTAAGATATAAGGGATCCAAGTGCTGGTTTCCAATCCTGTAGCATCCATTCCTGAAAAATGTGTTTTTCAGGCATGCCTTGCTAGCAGTTCCAATTTTGGGATATTACAGAGTTTCCCAATGAAATATAGTTTTGTGTATGGGTGGTATTTAAATTAATGTGACTTGATAAATGTTAGTGATAAAAAATTTAATGAAAATAAATATAGTTATCTCTATCCCAAGATGAATTATCTTTCTATGCAATTTAAAGAGATGATCTTTCGATGAATGCAAATAAAGATCATACAAACACTTAGGGAGATTTAAAAAAATAAAATAGATAATTGATTTAATTAAATAGTTAATTAAATAAATTGAATAAGCATATATCACATCTATTTATTTCTTGTATTTAATATGTATAAAAAATGACAATCTAACATTTTCATAAATGAATTAATGCTAGATTATGTTAAAAAGATACATATAACAAAACACCATAACGAAAATAAACTATTTCTCATTTGAAACAAAATATTAACATAAATATAAAAGTACCATATATGTATCCTAACTTTTCTCATTTGAAAACCAGTACCTGGTCCAACCACTTCTATTAAGAAAAACTTTAAGAGTACAAAAGTGCAACTTCTGTAAAGTCTTCTTTTCAAAATTTCAGGACCCCTTATTAAAAGACATGAAGGGGTTTATATAATAAAGTAAAGAGTACAAAAATAGTAATTGCATAAATATCTAAGGAGGTTTAAACAACTCTCCTTAAATTAAGTGAATTAAAATAGAAACATAATTAGATGGGGTGACTCACTTCAGGATTGCATCGTTGTCTCATTGGTCATTCACTCCTTCACTATAAGGGTATTTATCATAGGATGAACCTCAAGAGGTTGGACTAGCCTGATGTACATCTGTCCTATATAAATCACATATGAAAGTGGAGGCATCATGTAAGAGGAATTATCTTTAAGACAATGCAACATTAGCCATTAGTTATGTGGCTTAACCAAATATCCCCAATACTTTTCCCAGTCTATCTTCTTCAATTTTCTAATTCTTTCCTCTTTTACCTTCAACATTTACATCCATTTCCTTATTAAATATTTTACAATAGCTAGAGAACCATGGGGCATCTATTAGTAATATTAGCAACAGTAAGATTATGGCTAACTGTTTCAACAATTTTGTTAACAACATCTTTGGCTCTGAAAATTTCCCTTTCAGCTTGCTTTAACTGTATGTCCCAATCAGTAAATAATATTTTATTTTTGGAATATTCAATCCTGGGAAGATTGGCCTTTCGGCCTTCAATAGTATCTTTCCAGGTGACATACTATGATACTTTGTCATGAGTATCTTCAAAGTTGATTCTTTTCTTGACTAATCGATTCATCAGTGAATCGCCTTTTTCACATAATTCAATAATACTATAATATTTTTTGCAAAAAAGAACTTCTTGTTGGGCCAATAGGGTATTTAAGTCCAATTCTTCCTTACTAAATTTATATACTTTGGGATTTTCTTGCAATCTCTCAACAATGAATTGCAATTCATGTATCTGAGTATCCTTAGCACCAATTTCATATTGGTGCTGAATCTTTAATTGATCTAGGCTCTCTTGGAGTTGTGATACTTGTACCTATATTTTCTTGATTAACACTCTACTATCTGCCTGTAATTCATGTTCCAATTGAAGGATTGTTTCATCCTTTTATTTGACTAGCTGTTGAACTTCAGTGGCCTTGTCTATTGTGGCGGATTCATATGCTATTGCAATCTGAGTCAAATGAGTTAGATCAACATGTGATTCTTTCCAAACTACTTCCATAGGAAAATCTCCGAGAACAAGGATTTGTGGCTGTTATGCTCTCCTCCTTTTCCTTTGCCTGCTCATGAAAGTTTTATGTATGGTACTGTAAAAAATATCTAAAGGCGTAATTTATTCAATTTTCAATACAATCTCTGAGGTAGGGTAGGCTGGCATAAATGCTAATTGTTCCATGTTAACTGAATTTTCAGTTGACCCAACAATAAACAATTTCTGACTTTTACCTTGAGGTGTTTCCATTTCTCGTTGATGATCAATGATCACCATTTATTGGCCACCTTGGAGTTGTTGATTAAACACCTTCCAGACATCATTGAAGTCACTTGGAAAATGTGGATCTTTGGCTTCAAACTCTAGTAGACTTATCTTCTTTTGTTTTGCCAAGGAATTCAATATCCTTAGGTGGTTGCTACTTTTACCACTCTTTATGTCGATGTTTCTTCTCCGAGACGAGTTGGGATACCTCTAGTATATTTAAAGGAATCCCTTGCAATATTTTATTTTTGTAACGCTTGAACTTTGAAAGTTGTTGTGGACTGAGGCATGATGCTGCTAATTTCTATGCTGTAGAATAAGTGTTGACTAACTCAAACAAGTCATCAAAATCATCATCCTCATGCACAAATGGTACAATTTGCAGTTGAGTTGTGAAATCAAAGGAAACTTGGTTTGGCTCATATTGTCTCTTTGAAATTTTAAACAATTTCAAGCACTAGATTTGATTGACCTCTAACCCTACGTGCTTGTAATTTTCTAATGCATATACAACACAGTGAATAGGAAAAGAGGGCCACAAAGCTTTCTTTGCTTCCTTCAAAAACTTATTCAGTCCATTACCTATAGTCTGATAAGTGATTTCTCTTGTGATAAGTTTATCTGGAACATTCAATGGTAGGACATGTGGTCAAGCCAAGCTTCTGAAGACTCTGACATAAGTAAAAAATTCTTCACCAAACTATTTTCCAATGGAGAAGAAGTCTTCTTGAGCTTCCTTGGATAATTTGGGGCCTTTTCATTATATACAACTTCAAATAATGGGATCATCACTCCATGGCAGATTTTTTTGAAATGGGTTTCATATTTGGATTCCCATAGAATACTATGATAGACATGAATGAGAGGAGGGTCTTGGGTAGTCCATTTCCAATCCATGATTGGAAAATATGAGGTAAAACATACAACATCCATAATGTAAGCACTCATGTAAAATTGGGGAAAATGTTTGGATGAAATGGAACAATTCTTTCTATATTAAAGAATCTGGGTGGAAATATTATTGGATAAAATGTTTCCCCAGTCCATGATATAATAATCTGTAATGTAAGCACTCATGTAAAATTGGGGAAAATTTTTGGATGAAATGGAACGATTCTTTCTATATTCAAGAATCTGGGTGGAAATATTATTGGATAATAATGTTTCCCCATTTAACTGAGAATTTAGTGGTATCGGGTTGGCTGAAGAGTCTAGACATCATTGCAGAATAGCAAGGGAATTAGCGGAATACATGTGAGAATATTAGATCTACTAAACTAGCTATCTATCTAAGAAACCAAAAACATATCAACATATAAATAAGAACATAAATAGAACAAGGAAAAAAGAACACAACGTGGTTCACCCAATTGGGCTACATCCATGGGAAGGTTGTCTTCTATTATCTAAAGAAATTTCCTGCAATATTCCAAAGAGAGCAACTACAAATAACCCGATAAAAATAACAGTATGAGCACAAGATAAGATGTTATTATATTAAAAAAGGCTCCCTTGACCTTATTATATACCGAGAGTTGTGGAGGAATTAATCTCACATATTGAATGTGGGATAATATAGTTCTCCAAAATAACAACTCTTTATATAATAAATGGGTACAAGAGTATATTATGCCATAATGAATATGGGATATAATGTGTTACTCTTTTATATATGATTGCATTCAACTTCAGACATAATACAAAGACATTATTACCTTCCAAGGAATATAATATATTCCAACAATACATACCCTTATCATCATTTTAATGCTTTTTTAGCTTGTTCCTCCACTTCTATATGGGGTTTGACTTTAGTTCATTCTCCTTGGCGAATTGTGCTATAAATTATTTATCATATACCTTATCCGGGTCTAGAATGTGGTACATTTTATTCAAATATTTAACTTTGAAATATCCTATCATTGTTCCTATGGTTGTGAGGAAATTTCTGTCTCCAATATTGAGATTATAGATTTCAGATTTATATGGTGTGAGTTTAGAGTTTCTGAGTTTGGAATCTCTACAGTGAGCATTTTTGCGTCTACGTTTCGGGTCTAGAACAAGACCCATCATCAGGAAAAATCCTCTTGAAAAGAGAGGAGGACACATATCATAAATATACAAAGAGTGCATGATGAAGGCCGACCAACCATAAAATAGAAGGTTGGTGTAAGATCTAAATCATGACATTTCTTTAGGAAAAATAGATCTGCCTCACTTTTTCGAATTTTAACCCTTGTTTTTTCGAGATTACGAATCTCAGTCCAGGTTCCCTTCCGTACAGGGTACCAATTATAGATTTAATATTTCTGTGGTGTGAGGTTAGAGTTTCTGAGTTCAGAATCTCCATAGTGAGCATTTTTGTGTCTACGTTTCGGGTCTAGAACAAGACCCATCATCAAGACAAATCCTGTTGAAAAGAGAGGAGGATACATATCATAAATATACAAAAAGTGCATGATGAAGGCCGAACAACCATAAAATAGAAGGTTGGTGTAAGATCTAAATCACGGCACTGTTTTAGGAAAAATAGATCTGCCTCCCTTTTTCGAATTTTAACCCTTGTTTTTTCGATATTACAAATCTCAGTCCAAGTTTCCCTTCTGTACAGGGTACCAATTATAGATTTCAGATTTTTGTGGTGTGAGTTTAGAGTTTCTGAGTTCGGAATGTCCATAGTGAGCATTTTTGTGTCTACGTTTCAGGTCTAGAACAAGACCCATCATCAAGACAAATCCTGTTGAAAAGAGAGGAGGATACATATCACAAATATAAAAAGAGTGCATGATGAAGGCCGACCAACCATAAAATATAAGGTTGGTGTAAGATATAAATCATTGACACTGCTTTAGGAAAAAATAGATCTGCCTCCCTTTTTCGAATTTTAACCATTGTTTTTTCAATATTATGAATCTTAGTCCAGATTTCCCTTCTGTACAGGGTACCAATTATAGATTTCAGATTTTTGTGGTGTCATTTTAGAGTTTCTGAGTTTGGAATCTCCACAGTGAGCATTTTTGCATCTACGTTTCAAGTCTAGAACAAGATCCATCATCAGGACAAATCCTGTTCAAAAGAGAGGAGGATACATATCATAAATATACAAAGAGTGCATGATGAAGGCCAACCAACCATAAAATAAAAGGTTGGTGTAAGATCTAAATCACGACATTTCTTTAGGAAAAATAGATCTGCCTCCATTTTTCGAATTTTAACCCTTGTTTTTTTGAGATTACGAATCTCAGTCCAGGTTTCCCTTTCACACAGGGTACCAATTATAGGTTTCATATTTTTGTGGTGTGAGTTTAGAGTTTCTGAGTTCGGAATGTCCACAGTGAGCATTTTTGCGTCTACGTTTCGAGTCTAGAACAAGACCCATCATCAGGACAAATCCCGTTGAAAAGAGAGGAGGATACATATCATAAATATACAAAGAGTGCATGATGAAGGCCGACCAACCATAAAATAGAAGGTTGGTGTAAGATCTAAATCATGACACTGCTTTAGGAAAAATAGATCTGCCTCCCTTTTTCGTATTTTAAGCCTTTTTTTCCAAGATTACGAATCTCAGTCCATGTTTCCCTTCTGTACAGGGAAACCTGGACTAAGATTCGTAATCTCGAAAAAGCAAGGGTTAAAATTCGAAAAAGGGAGGCAAACCTATTTTTCCTAAACTAGTGTTGTGATTTAGATCTTACACCAACCTTCTATTTTATGGTTGGTTGTCCTTCATCATGCACGCTTTGTATATTTACTATATGTATCCTCCTCTCTTTTCAACAGGATTTTTCCTGATGATGGGTCTTGTTCTAGACCATAAACGTAGACGCAAAAATGCTCACTACGGAGATTCTGAACTCAGAAACTCTAATATTGAGATTTTCGATTATCTATTTTACCATATGAGTATATGGTAAATTTTTGGGGCCTCTAGCAATCCGATGTGGAAAAGAGTTGACGACCTATTCTATATTACTTTCTGAAGAATCAAAAGCATCTACAATAGCTTCTCTTCCAACCCTGTGGGGTTTCTCATCTTCAAATATTCTGTACATTGCTTCCCAAGAGGAAGAACCACTCTCTGATGCACATGTCATGTCTGTGAATAAGGGGAGCATGTCTGTTACTTCACTAGAAAAAGTTGTAGGATTAGTGGGAGCCATAGGTTTTTTGGATCTCTTCGTAGTCTTTGACATTTCTGAAGAGCTCTACTTGTTTGGAATTTCCCGTGGACAATCAATAATGATAAATAGAAAAGGGGAAATATTTTTTACAAATAAGAACGTACTGTAATGAAGGAAATAATGGGAAATTAAACTTGGCACATGTATAATCCAAAAATTCAATACCCTTGTGGTCAAATAATTTTTGGAGGCATGAGTTGTTAAACCATTTAGGTTATGACATTGACGGAAAGCATGGGTTGATGTTCCCGTGTAATAATTTAAGAATTTAAACAAGATCTTATTGCATCACAGATCTTATTTGTGATGTTATTCGGAGGAATTGAACAATGGGAAGAATTGGCCATGTAGCGAAAGTGTGATGTGATGGAGTACATTGCATCGGGGAGATGTGAAGAACATGTTCAATGTTGTCAAGGAAAAAACGTGATATGGGATTTGCGATTTGATTATGTTGCAGCGGTGGGTCCCATGGTTTTTTTTTCGAGGAATATATTTCGGGGGAAAAGCCTTTTTCCTTTATTAAAGTTCTTTATTGTCTTTCACATCGCAAATCATTTACAATGGCTTTTAAAAGCCATGTTTCGTTCATGCAATTTTGTGATTCTAATTTACTTGCATGTTTTCTTTGCATTCTCTGCTTAAGTGTCCTTTAAAAAAAAATTAATGTTTTTAACAAATTTCATTCTTATTTCTATTAGAATTAATCACTTAAGGATTTTATTTGTTCTAGTCTAGAAATTTTAAAAGGGTCCCCATTATTTTCCTAAGGTAACTATTCTAATTAATGGGGGTTTTTGAATAGCACAATAGGAAGACAATGAAAGACTCATACATGCACAAGAGAAACACACAAATGTGAATGTGATACTTATTTAGAGCTTGTTAGATTTGGAAAAAAATGGCCACTTACGATAAACTATGGATAGGAGGATAAAACTAATGGGGCATATGGAAGTAGGTCTCCTAGTATACACAGGTCAGATATAGCTTATACAGTGAGAGATGGTAGGTTCTTGAAGACTGCAGATATGAGGTGTGATGAGTACATGTATTATCTTTCTTATAGTTTGGATAAACATCATGCTCATCATCTATATCATCCTTACAGAAGGAGTGACAGGGGATATATTATAGATGAATTTAAAAAAGCAAAGAAACCTACTTTTGATGGGGACTTGAGGAAACCAGAAGAGCCATAAGCTTGGATACTTGGGATGAAGAAGTTCTTTGAGTTGCATGAGGACTCAGATAACTGAAGGCTATGATTGATATCTTCAACATTAGAGGTTAAGTAGACATCTAGTGGTAATATGTGAAGTGGGTTAGGGACATCATGACAGATGACGTGAGTTGGCATGAGTTCAAGAGACTTTTAAGGAAGAAATACTTGTCAGAGTGGTACTATGACAACAAAGTAAAAGAATTTTATGAGCTAAAGATGGGATCAGTTACATATGATGGGTATACAACAAAGTTCTTGGAGCTACTGAGGTATGTACCAGACATTGAGGATGCAAAGGCTAAATTTCAATTATTTTTTAGTGGTTTTCCATTAGCATTAAGAGACTAGGTTGAGTATGATGAGCCTCATACACTTGAGGAAGTAATTGGGAAGCTGAAACATTTCTATGAATAGTCAAAGAACAATAATGAGTCTCATCAAGGATGGAAAGGGAAGGACAAAGGTAAAGGTAAATGGAAATTGAAAAGAGTAAGCCATTATAATTCAGAGGAGAAAGAAAATGTGGCACCACAAAATAAGTTTAATGCAAGTGGATACAAACATAGGTCACAACAGTAGCATAGATCACGACAACAACATGGAGGTAATGTTATGGGATGGTTGGATTGTTGGACATGTAGTGAGGATCATCTTAGGAGAGATTGTACACAAAATCAGGGAGGCAGGCCTATGATATACAATGCACAAGAGGCACATATTGTTGGCAATCTTGGGTAGATCATTCCTCGTATCTATGTAGCCATGGAAAACAAGCACGCAGATCACCAAGCTTCTATCATTGAGATGGATGGTAAGCCTTGTGATCAGTCTATTTCTATTTTGATTGAACCTGGATATAATTATAGCTATGTTAGTCTTGAATTGGTGGATAAGTGTGGTTTGTGTAAGGAAATGCATGTGGAATCTTGGTTAGTGTAGTTGGCCATAGATACGAAGAAAATATTTTACCATTTGGTAAGAGCTTGTGCATTTGAGTTAAATGGTATGCCTACAAAAATGCACTTGAACATATTTCCATTGGGTTCCTACAATATGATATTGGGTATGAATTTGTTATACCTTCACAGAACCAAGGTAGATTGCTATAAAAAATCTATTGAATGCTTGGATGAAAATGTGGAACCATGAATATTTCAAGGAAAGAAGAAAGCCACATTATTTAGGATGTTGACAGCTATGCAGGACAAATGCAGTCACAAGAAAGGGTGTGTGCTATTTTAAATTCATATCTCTAGTGAGAAAGTTAAGGAGATTAAGGATGTGGATGTTTTGAGCAGGTATCCAATTTTGGAACAATTTCAGGATGTGTTTCCAACATAGATTTCTGAGTTTCCACCTCATAGGGAGGTATATGTTTCTATTGATTTGGTGCTAGGGAAAGCTCCGGCATCAAAAGCACCTTAAAGAATGTACACACCTGAGTTGGTAGAGTTAAAGTTGCAGATGAAATAAATGCTTGACAAGGGGTACCTTAGACCAATTTTATCACCATGGGGTGCACCAGTAATGTTCGTGAAGAAGAATGATGGCACTCTTAGACTACACATTGACTATCGACAACTGAATAAAGTGACTGTCAAGAACAGGTACCCACTACCAAGGATCAATGATTTGTTTGATCAGCTAAAGGGAGCAGCAATGTTTGCTAAGATCGTCTTGAGGTTAGGATATCATAAGGTACGCATCAAAGAGAAGGAAATATAAAATAATGCATTCAGTACTAGCTTAGTACATGCATTATGAGTTTGTTGTAGTTCCATTCGATTTGACTAATGCCCCAACTACATTTATGTGATTGGTTAACAATGTGTTGCATCCTTATTTGGAAAAGTTTTTTATTGTGTTTATTGATGACATATTGGTATATTCTAAAAATGAGGAAGAGCATGCTGAGCATTTGGAAATAGTGTTTAGGTTATTGAAAGAGAATCAGCTGTATGCTAAGCTCAGTAAATGCAGCTTCCTCCAGACTGAGGTACACTTCTTGGGACATGTTTTCTTCAAGGAGGGAATTGTAGTAGACTAGAAAAGATAAGGGCCATCATGGAGTGGATAGCTCCTAAGCATGTATATGAGGTGAGATCATTCATCGGATTGGACGGCTATTATAGGACGTTCGTCAGGAAATTATCACAGATCTCTTATCCTATTACATCATTACAGAGGAAAGGTAAGAAGTTTGACTGGACATAGGAGTGTGAGGCAGATTTTCATAAGCTTAAGTAGTTGTTGACACATGCTCCAGTGTTAAATATTTCATATCTAGACAAGGAATTTTTAGTGTCTAGAGAGGCTTGCAAGAGAGTAATTGGTGGGGTCCTTATGTAGTATGGACAGGTGCTATGCTATGAGTCACGAAAACTAAATGAGCATAAGAAATACTACCTAAAACATGATCTTGAGCTAGCGAAAATCACTCATGCACTAAAGGTGTGGAGGCATTATCTTCTTGGCAGGTCGGCTATCTTGAAGAGTGACGACATTGGGTTGAGGTAATTATTGTACCAACCGAATTTGAATGCCAGAAAATCTAGATGTTTGGGAACGATCAATGAGTTTGACTTGGAGATTAGGTACATAAATGGAAAGGAGAACAGGGTCACAAATGCTCATAGTAGGCAGGTACAGGTAAATCACATAGTAGCTATGAGCTCCTATGAGATAAACTTACAGGATAGGATCTTGCAGGTAGGTCAACAATATCATAGGTATATGGAGATTGTGCACAGGTTGCAGTAGAGTATAGGTAGAGTTACGGGTACATGTACAAGTCTTGGCACAAGTGTTGGTATAGGTGTTGGCACAAGTAAAAGTACATATACATGTATAGGTACATGTTTATAGGATTTGGACTACCGTCTAATAGTAGATGGATTGATTAGATTTAGAGACATGATATATGTATTGGAAAAAAGTGAGATCAAGAAGGTGATCTTAAAAGAGTTTCATGTGAAACCATATTCAGGTCACCAAGGCTACCAAAATACATTGATTGTAGTTAAGAGATTTATTATTGGCCGAATCTAAAGAGGGATGTGGCAGAGTTTGTAGCCAGATGTTTGGAATGTTAGATGGTTAAGGTATAGCCTAAGCATCCTGGTGGTCTGCTACAACTGATTACGATTTCAAAGTGGAAATGGGAGGTCATTTCCATGGAAATCATCATAGGTTTTCTTAAGACAACTATAAAAAATGACTTCGTCATGGTTTTTGTGGAAAGGTTAACAAAGGTTTCACATTTCATTCCAGTGAAGACAACTTATTCAGCTAGCAATGTAGCATAGGTATTTATCAATTACATATCCAGATTGCATGGTGTTAAAAATAATATTGTGTCTAACATGGATGCAAAGTTCAATTCCAAGTTTTGGACAAAGTTGTTTGCAAGTTTGGGCACTGAGTTTTCCTTCAACACAACTTATCATTTGTAGATAGATGGACATACTTAGAGGGTCAACCGGATACTAGAGGATATTTTTAGGATGTATGTGATGCATCAACAATGGTAGTGGGAAGAGTATCTTCTATTGGTAGAGTTCGCTTACAATAATGAGTACCAAGAGCCATTGAATATGAGTCCATTTGAGGCTACGTATGGGAGAAGTTACAACACTCCTATCCATTAGAGTGATCTGGTTAACAGGGTACTGATTGGACCAGAGATTTTGGAAGAAATGGAACAGGAAATACACGTGATCGTGAAGAACTTGAAGGCAACACATGATAGGAAGAAGATTTATGCCGATAGAAACAAGTTTTTCAAGGAGTTTTAGGTTGGGTATAATGTCTATTTGTGTATCAAGCCCAAGAATATCTCCTTGCATATTGGATCATGTGTTAAGATGGCACCACAGATTTGTGGACCCTTCAGGAGCGTTGAGAGGATCATACCAATGGCCTATCAACTTGCACTTCATTCCACAGTGAAATTCCATGATGATTTTCATATATCTTTGTTTAAGAAGTATATTAAAGATGTTGATCATGTAACTAACTGGTCTGTATTGCAGGTGGAACTCGATGGATAATTTCAGTCAGAGCCTCAGTGTATATTGTACAAAAATGTGCTCATGCTCCAAAAACAAGAAATAAAGCAATTTAAAGTGCAATGGAAGCACTTTGGGCCCAATGAAGCTACATGGGACATGGTGGATGATATGCAGGTCATGTATCCTTCCTTGTTTTCCAATTGAGGAAAAGCAGTTTGGGTGTGATGTTCGTGTTTGTTTGACATATTTTTGATGATGTTTTGATATATGTTTTGATGTGATGTTCGGGTGTATTTACATATGTGTATGGATTTAAATACCTCCATGACCTATGTGATAAAGCTCCAATTAGCCATATGGTTTCATGTCATTATAGTTGTCTTGTTGTTATGATGTCATGATGGTTTTCTTTTTAGCATGCTGATCATTGTAAATAATGCATCGAGCTATGTTATAAATCTTCATGGGAATTATGGTTTCTTTTTAGTGCTTTTACCGAGGTATATGTGTGGTTTAACACCAAAGATAGTGTCCCCCAAGGGGGAGGGTTTTGTAATAGCCCTGGTGAAAATAATAACCACGGTTGATGGAACACTTATTTCAAGTTGAATGTTGGGAAAATTTCCTAGGGGGTACTAATTTGGTTTATTATGGATGAGGAATTTGGAAAAGTAAAAGGCAAAGGCTTTGGAAATCCAAATAAATTTTTTGGCGCATTTATTTATGAAAATAATGGAAATTAGGAGAAAAAGGAGATGAAAGGTCACACATTGCATGTGAGGAGTAAAATGAAATGAAATAATTGAAGATGACAAAAACATATGCCTCTTTTATAAAAATGATTCTAAGGATGACTTGATACCTTTTTGTCAGTTCATTTTTTGGAGCTCTCCCATTATTCTCTCTCTCTCTCTCTCTCTCACTCTTGGGCACTTAGATTTTCTGGAGCACTTTTTCATTGGAGAAAGAAATGAAAGAAAATAAGAAATAGGAGGAAGAGATCAAGGAGGACTAGGAATCAAGAAGCTATAACAATATTCTTGGCAGGTATCGATTTGCATGTATGGCTTCCTTTCTATATTTGGCATGCATGGTATTTCACATGGTTATTTGTTGTCTTGCCATGGGTTTTTCTAGGTGTGACAGTGTATTTAGCCTAGCCTTACCATTTCCAGATAGCCATGGTGTTGTGGATTTCTTATGTTTGGTTTAACTGGATTACCGGATGGATTTGAAGCTTAGTTAAGTGGATCTCCAAATGATTATGGAATCGGTTCATGTGTTACCTCGATTTAGGGCCTAGTAATACGGTAAATCCCAGCAATTATGTCTCAATTTAGGGCTTGGTGACCCTGATTCGGACTGTGGGTTGAGGTAAAGTCTGAGAGACTATGAGACAGGAAAATTCCTCATGGTGTAGGTGGAGATAATTCGGTGATATTCATGCTTGTGTTGGCCTAGTGATTAGGTGTAGATCATGATAAATATTGGTTTATGATTGATGATGGTGAGGTGGTTCAGCCTTAGGATGCCCTGGATGGTTCTTTCAGTTTGATTCCCAAATTCATGCTTGGAATATGGAATGGGGGTGATTGGCGGAAGAGAGATTTGGCTCAGCCAATCTATGGTTGGGTGGAATATGGAAGTCCCATCTCTTGTTGGATTTTACAACAATTAATGATAAGCTCATTCCTTTGGTATTTGGTATTCAAATGTATTTTTTATTATGTGGATTCTATTGTTTTTGTATCTATTTTATTTCTATTGTTATTATGTTGGTGATAAGCATGCAATTTATCGGTGATGATGTATGGCTATCTCTATGTTTTTTGTTATAAATGAATGCAAACTGTATCTATGGTCAAGCATATTTTATTACAACTAATGAAGTAAGGGAGAAATGCTTCTTAGCGATTCTCAGATAAGTATGAGACCCTTATGCTTAAATCTATTGTTTGCACATGTAGATTCAATGCTTGTGACATGTTTGAAAAAATGCCTACCAAGATAACATGGGTCCAGATGAGTTCTTGATGACGTGATTGCTTCCATACCTTTGTTTTAATTTTATTTATCATCTTTTAAAGTTTCATGAATTTCTGGGCAATGATCTGGCCTCTTGGGCTAAACAGGTGGCACAAATATTGGAGTTGCAGGCACAAAACTGACGAATTGGGGCCATGGTAGCATGCTTGTTGTTTGTACCCGTGGCTATAGGCTCCCATCTGGTACCTTGCCTTGGAATTCCTATGGATATGGTCCAAAAGTGTCAAAAATTCAGTCTGCCTCAGGGGTTAGGGGTCTAGAAGTTTCGGTTACCTCCTAGGGATGTTTTTAATGTTGTGTAAGGTGTGTTTTTCTTGTTTCTATTAGTTCCACTTCCTTAAGCTCATCTAGGAGATTTAATCTCATATTAGTACCCTCCATCACATTTTTACCCCCGTTGGCCAACTACTTGTGTAGATGTGAGAATAATGTGTTACACTTAATAAAAAAAGATATTTTTTGATTCACTGTAGCTACTATTGAATGATAGTCATAAAGATTTTTTTTTCAAAATACAATACGAATTTGAATCAAATAAAATTCCACTCTATTTGTTCAAAAACATTGTTAGAAATGATGTGAAAGGAAGTTAGTAGTTACAATGAGGATCAACAACTTTTGTTGAGCCATTGAATAATGAATTTGCAAGAAGGCATTTATTATTTTTTGTCATGTCAAGAACATAGGTAAATATAGTAATAGCTTCTTTGTTCAAGTAAAAATAGTATTAATTTTATGTGCAAAATTTTTCATTTTGATAATACAGATTTGAACCTAATAATTCAATTTTGTTGGAAAAATAAAATATAAACAATGGGAGTGTTTAAGGCCAAAAATGTTTTCTCTCCTCATTTCCAATGAATTTGCATTAAATGAAAACAACTCGTCCATGCAAACACTGCAACATACACAGTCTATAAATATGACACAACATTTAACTATGAATAAAGTGTACAACATTTAACTATGAACAAAGTGTTGAATGCACACTCAAAATAGAGTGGAAAAACTAATTGTATGTTACAAATGCCACAACTAAAAAAACATTATAACACAACATTTAATTATGAGCAGAGCGTAGAGTGGGAAAATATTGATGGTATGTTACAGATGCCACAACTAAAACAACATTGGCCAGTTATTGCTGAAACAAGCTATTATGAATACATACATACAAATTATATCATCTACACTTTTAAATTTAAGAAAACTTTATACTCAAGGACTTTTTATTTTAATAATTAATAACACTATTATTAAGATAAAAGCGCTAAACAAAACCCTTCTTTCGTACATCAAGATGATGCATTTTTATTTTTATTTTTCAGAATTCCACTAATAAATTATTCACGAATACTTGCACTAACACTAATATAGAGCTTGTTTTTATTGTAGGTTCTAGAATTACAAAACACAAAAAAAAAAATAGTTAATCTCTTTCATAGCATGTTTTCCTTTCCTTTTTTCATTTTCTATAATAGGTTAAGTACGATTATTATTTTTTTTTTAAATATGAATCAAACAATTTTCCCATCGCAAATGAAAATAAAAAGCAAAATGCACATTTTGCAACATAGTATTTGAGTTATGTAATTCTATGACATTATAATTTGGAGTATTGTGTTTTTATAATTTTTTTAATTAAAGCTAATTAAACAACGCATTGCAAAAATATTTTTTTTTATTTAAAAAAAACAATTTTTATATTATTAACCTAAAATTCAATTTTAACCTTAAATTAGAAACATTTATATTTACTTTTTAAACTTCTTTAATCTTCATGATATTTACTAAATCAATCTTGATTTTTCCCTTTAATGATGAAAACAACACAACAACAACCGCGTACCGCGTATCTGCTTTCAAATTTTTCATAGGCATTGTTTACTAGAAAAGAATGCTTCGAATTAATGATTGGAATGAGAGAGATTTTAATTACTTCCCAACCTGGGTTGTAAGATGAAATTTTAACTTTCTATTTTCTATATCATGTCTAATTGTACCATGAAAATTTCGATAAGATTTTCAGAAAATCCGGCAGGAATTTTTCTAAATCCATGTTAAAACTATTAAAGTTTAATATTTTGGGTGTCCTACAGGTTTTTGATGGTGCTGAATCCATTTCCAATGTCAAAATCAGGATTCAAACACTGGTTCTGCAAGATTTTTTAAATTTTTTTGGCCCGGATTCCGGCCAATTTTGATCTGTCCGGCAATTCCTTCGCCTCGTTAGACGACCCCCGACGCCGAGTCTAACCAGTCAAAGGAATCGCCCCGAAAATCATGAAAATTCCGATAAGATTTTCGTAAAATCCGCAGAATTTTTCTAAATCCATGTTAAAACTATCAAAGTTTAATATTTTGGGTGTCCTACAGGTTTTTGATGGTGCTGAATCCATTTCCAATGTCAAAATCAGGATTCAAACACTGGTTCTGCAAGATTTTTTTAATTTTTTTGGCCCGGATTCCGGCCAATTTTGACCGTCCGGGCAATTCCTCCGGCTCGTTAGACGACTCCCGATCGCCGTAGTCTAACTAGCCAGAGGAATCGCCCTGAAAATCATGAAAATTCCGATAAGATTTTCAGAAAATCCGGCAGGAATTTTTCTAAATCCATGTTAAAACTATCAAAGTTTAATATTTTGGGTGTCCTACAGGTTTTTGATGGTGCTGAATCCATTTCCAATGTCAAAATCAAGATTCAAACACTGGTTCTGCAAGATTTTTTAAATTTTTTTGGCCCGGATTCCGGCCAATTTTGACCGTCCGGGCAATTCCTCCGGCTCATTAGACACTTGTTATTAGTCTAACCAGCTGTGAGAATCGTTCGAAAATCATGAAAATTCGACAAGATTTTCGTAAAATCCTACAGGAATTTTTCTAAATCCATGTTAAAACTATCAAAGTTTAATATTTTGGGTGTCCCAAGGTGTTTTTGATGGTGTCGAATCCATTTCCAATGACAAAATCCTCGTGGATTCAAGAACGGATTCTCGCAAGATTTTTTAAACTTTTTGGTCTTGACTCGGCCAATTTTGACCGTCCCTCGGCAATTTCTCCCATTGCGACGACTCCGATCGCCGTAGTCTAACTAGCCGCAGGAATCGCCCGAAAATCATGAAAAATTCCGATAAGATTTTCGTAAAATCCGCAGGAATTTTTCTAAATCCATGTTAAACTATCAAAGTTTAATATTTTGGTGTCCATGTGTTTTTGATGGTGCTGAATCCATTTCCAATGTCAAAATCAGGATTCAAACACTGGTTCTGCAAGATTTTTTAAATTTTTTTGGCCCGGATTCCGGCCAATTTTGACCGTCCGGGCAATTCCTCCCGCTCGTTAGACGGCTCCCGATTGCCGTAGTCTAACTAGCCATAGGAATCGCCCTGAAAATCATGAAAATTCCGATAAGATTTTCAGAAAATCCGGCAGGAATTTTTCTAAATCCATGTTAAAACTATCAAAGTTTAATTTTTTTGGGTGTCCTACAGGTTTTTGATGGTGCTGAATCCATTTCCAATGTCAAAATCAGGATTCAAACACTGGTTCTGCAAGATTTTTTAAATTTTTTTGGCCCGGATTCCGGCCAATTTTGACCGTCCGGGCAATTCCTCCGGCTCGTTAGATGACCCCCGATCGCCGTAGTCTAACTAGCCAGAGGAATCGCCCTGAAAATCATGAAAATTCTGATAAGATTTTCAGAAAATCCAGCAGGAATTTTTCTAAATCCATGTTAAAACTATCAAAGTTTAATATTTTGGGTGTCCTACAGGTTTTTGATGGTGCTGAATCCATTTCCAATGTCAAAATCAGGATTCAAACACTGGTTCTGCAAGATTTTTTAAATTTTTTTGGCCCGGATTCCGGCCAATTTTGACCGTCCGGGCAATTCCTCTGGCTCGTTAGACGACTCCGTATCGATCTAACAAATCTTTACATTCACTTTTCACTTACTTTTCGCTTCAGACGTTGATCCATGACAATGAACGTTAAACATTTTTCAACTTCATTTTAATCACTATAATGATCATCGTTTGAGTTTTCTGGTCAGGAATTAGTTTCGAACAATGTCATCAACCCTTATTGCTGTGCCCTACTCCGCCACTCGGACCTGATGGAAGTTTGTTGAAGGGCACACTACTAATTAACTTCTGTGACGTTACTACTGATGGCTTCATCAACCCTTGGGAATTGATGTATTTGTGGCCTACTCCTCCACTTGGACCAGAAGGAAGCTTGTTAATCTTCAATATATTCCCTCCATTACTTGTCTTCAACTGCAGAGGGCCCAAGGAATTGATGTATTTGAGATCTACTCCTCCACTTGGACCAGAGGGGAGCTTACACTTCAATATATGTCCAACTGTATGATCTCCATTAAGAAGATTGTGATCATGATTCCATGGATTTTTATCAGCTTGGGTTGTTACAATATTCCTGTTTTTCAGGACTCTACCTGCATGGACAACACCTTCATTCGATACTATTGCGGCGACTGAAGCCAAAAAGAAGAAGAGAAACCAGCTGCCTTTCTTCATGGCCCGTCTTCGATAATAATACTTCAAGTAATGATGATGTTAGTGCTGGTGCCTCTCACCTCATCAATCAATCAAACTTAATGTAATGAAAAGTGTAGTATATTGATACATTACAACGAGCAGGACGATGTATTTATATAGAGAATGGGAAGGCGGACAGGGAAAAGAAAGGTATAAATTGGTGAATTAACATATTCAGGTTGAATAGCTGACTCGACAACAGCCTGTGAGAAATCAAAGCGTGTAAAAGCTTGGAAACTTTCATCCCAAGTTTCGATAGACCCATTCCTTAAATCCATCACTTACTCTAAACCCATTGTTTGATGTTGAGAACGATTGCACCTAATTAGATTTGTGTGACTTGTCAACTTTGCGTAGTCCCATACGAATGACATCCTCTGTTTTGAAATGTTCCAACGTGTGCTTCGTTTGGGTCATCCTTCATCGGATTAAGAAAATTTATGGGATGACCCGAACCAGCAACAAACTTAACATTCAAACACGACGACACGAACCTACAATACTTTCTAATATTGACTTTCACCCGGAGCAACAATATCTGAGCAACGCAATTGACTCTCAAACATTGAATCGTAGTAGTAATAGTTAGACATTCACTCAGAACGGGATGGTTGGAATGACTGAGTTGCACGAAACGTCGATATGACCATGAGAGGAAGCATAGAGGGTATTATTCAGTTGGCTTGGACATTTCTTTGGATATGATAACATGATATGGTTTGATTTTCTCTGGTCTGCAATATTGATATTCCCATGATCAATTCAAACGAGAGATAAAAAGGAAAAAATATAGCGGGGATTTGACTAGACATGAGATTGCTCGTACACATATTGATATTTTCAAACGAGCCATATCAATATCTTCAAACAAGTCCAACAAGTCACATGGACATATCTTATTTTGTTCTTCTAAAAAACAATATTCTAAACTATTAAATTTATTTAAAATTATATATATATATATATATATATATATATATATATATATATATATATATAATCTCTTAAATTTCTATTTTTCATATATATATATAATATAAAAATATATAATATAAAAAATATATATAATATAAAAAATATATAGAAATTTAAGAGATTATATATATATATATAATATAAAAAATAGTTAACAATTATGGGTTTTCGAATATGAGAGATATTTTTTTTTTTTCATACTTAGTATGTAGCAATTACGAATGATAATAATTATTATAAATCCATTTTAACTTGGAATATCATACTAATGAAAATTTTAAAAGTGAAAATATTTCTTCTAATAAATGAACAATAAGATAAAACTATACATATTATAATAATCTTCAATAATAATAATAATAATGTAAAATAATTACTAAAATATATATAATCATAACAATAAAAAAAATAATCTAACATAAATTTTTTTTTGGGACGTGTAAGTAATCTTTTCGCATACACTTGTAAAAAGGTAATTTCCCTATTCAAATGTGAGTTTTGCACATTGATATTGTTTCTTTTACAATGGTGCAACCCTTTATCATACAATATAATGTAACCCTTTATCAAAATCGTCCCTCACATCTATTTCTTACACACCTAGAATTAAGTTTTCTATACATTTTTTTCTTAATTCCTGGTGATGCAACTTAACAATAGAGAATGTTCTATTAGGAAAAAAAAATTAGGATAAGGATCATCAATCAAATTTAAATGGTATTTGTTTCTCATTTGATGAAGTTGTGCAATTAATAACCTTCCATATTTCTTGAATTCCCATGTTTTGATGAAAGCATCATGTAATTGATCCAAATTTCCGATTCCCCTATCAAGAAAATATTGGAACCATGATTTTTCTGCACCAAATAAATGCAAACAAGTCCTAACCACTGGAAATAGTATCCAAGAAAACTGGTATTGAATGTAAATTATTTTTCTATAATTAAACCCTAATTTACTTTAGAATAAATAAAATTTAAAATTTTAGAGTTCTGAAGGATTGACAAAAGAGATAAGACTAGTTCCATTTTCAATGTTTGATTAATGGAGTCTATGAAAAACAATTTTTTGAAGAAAATAGATGGATGTGGATTCAAAGAAATTGAGGGAAAAAAACTCATGTGACTGAATCCTTTAACCCTGGCATCCATTTATCTTCTTTAGAATCTTCAAAGGGAGGGAGATAAACCTAGGTCATTACAAGAGAACTTGCTAAAGAATCTTGTGCAAGGAGATTCAAAGCCATAATACATCAACAACCTTGATGAACATTTTAATGAACTCTAATTAATCTACAAAAAGAAGATTGGAAGAAGATAACTCAGATTTTCATACATATATCACCAAGGACACCAATAATAATCAAGAGAAAGAACATAAAACAAAATATCATATAACATAGGGTTGTTTGTGTGAAATGCACTTAATAAGGTAAATGTTTCAATACCTCTCCTTAAATTGGTGAAATTTGATCCTTAGAGAAATAAAGTAATTAAATTCCTTAAATTTGATAAAGAAGCTAGGTATCCTCCTGTGATATTACCAATTACACCAGATGTTGCACATGAAACGTTGTAAGGCAGTAGCATAGGGAAGAGTAGAATTAAATTATTATTCTTCCATGGTGACAATGAAAGTGCCACCAGATGTCGCCAAAGGGTGTAAGTAGAATTTTGGATCTTAGTTAAAGAGGGGGGTCTCAGGAATTGCATCATTGACATGACAGGAGTATCCATTGTATCAGGTTCTCTCTTCTTGGTTATTAATTGTAGTTTCCAAAAAATTTACTGTAGAGATAGCAAAGATATATGTCCTTAGCAATTATTAACCAAAAGACCATGATTTGGGTTCTTGTTTAAACATCCATATGCATTTTCACTAGAAATACTTGTGTTTGAAGTATTTTCCTACTTTAATAGTTTGAATTTATCCACACCCTATTTCTATATGTCAACTTTATTTGGGAGTCAATATTTCTTGCAATTGAGATAGCTCTCTTGTGTTTTGATTTAGATCCATTTACATTTCTCCCCAATTCAAAATCTAGAAAACGTTTCTATCATTCTAATTTTTATCAATCTGTGGACTAGATCATAGTGACCTGCATCAAATCATTTTGGATAAATTATAAGATCAAGTCAAAGCCAAAATATGAATCTTTTAACACATAACATCCTCATTGGTTACGTCGTGCTCCTTGGTTATAATTTTCTTTTCAAAGCACTTCATGTAAAAGTAAAGGTTCCTTCAAAATTGTTGAATGAATTTAAAGTGAAACACATCTTTGAAAATTTTGATGAGACTTGTAATTATGGGATTTAATAATTTCTCAACCTCTATCTTCTTTGAAAACTATTTATATTACTTTATATTTCTTGTTTTTTTTTGTAAGCTTGGTAGGACTACATCTTCATCATGTCCAATATATCACCTCAATCGTGGCGGGGAATTGAACTAGTGACTTTACATCAGGGAGTTTCTTAACACAAAAATGAACCATGGAAAGATGGAGAAGGGTTTTAGCTCCTACCTAGATCCAACAATACTCAAAATGGTTCCCTGGATTGGTCAAGATCAACTGCATAAGATTGAGGGAAAAATAGCTCTAAATAATCACTTTTGAAGGTAAAGTGTGAAATGGTAAAAATGAAAAATAATTTTGAATATTCATGGTAATTTTCTCATTGTTCTATCAATATATAGTATTTTGACCTAGATATGCTTCATTTTTACTATGAAATAGGTATGTTTAATCCTTCTTGTGTTGTTTTGAGCAGGTCGACAGTTGCTAGCAGGTTTCTTATTATGTTTTTATAGGTTACTTTGATCAAGGAGTATACTTTTATCTCTTTTTAAGACTCTATCAACCAATGAGAAAAGGAAAGTTCCCCATGGAGTGCTCATTCAACTCTTTTCATACTCCCAAAATATGAAAATATTGTCGAGCAATTGTCTTTTTGAACTCGTCAAAATAAATGAAAAGGCGTCTACTTAGTATAAGTTTAATCATTTTCCGGATTGAGATAGACTAGCTACGAAAAAGGAATACCTTAGATGAACATTACTAAAAGGTTCTCTCGAGCATTGTTTTATACCTTTTTGGACTTAAGAGATTATCTACAAAAAAGGACATGTGGATTTTTCTTTTCCACCTCTTTTTCAAACTCTCTAAACATGAAAATGATGTAGTGTTTAACCTTCGCTGGACTCGTTAAAACATAAAAAATTGCAGGAGTTGTCGAACATGACATGCCGAACCACTCCTTCTTAGGGTTCGTTAAAAAAATTTGGAGGGATTCATATGAAGAATGAACTTAGAAATCAAGCATATGTTATCCTCCTCAAGCTTGTTAAAAAAGAACACTACAAGGAAAAGACACTCTAGCGGATGTTTTTGAGGAACCCCTTATAAAAATACCCCAGACATCTATTTCTAGCGAAGGTTCCTAGAGGAGGTTGGCAGGCAGAGGTTTTTGCGGATGTATTTCGTCTGGTGCTCTTATCATTGTAAAACACACCAGTGCGTTCAACACGAGAAATCACTGGTGCATTTAAAACATTAGCACACCGGAAACTGTGCTCTCTGTACACACCCACCTGATGCATTGTATTTCTGTAGCACACCAATAATTTACATAACTTATGCACTGGCGCCTCATAAAAAACACGTGAAAACTGAAACCGCTTGAGTCACCCTTAAATGCAGGGGGTCGCCAACGCACCGGCCGCCCTGAAATCCCCACGCACCAGCACAGGGTTAAATAAATAAAAAATTACGGCCAAAAAACCGCACAAAACATAGGCACACCAGGAATAGTGCGCTCCTAACACAACCGCCTGGTGCATCATATTCCCGTACAACACCGGTTCCTTACATTTCTATTGCACCGGTACTTCTGAAAACGTGTGTGAAAACCAAAACTACTCGGTGTGGAATAAAGCAAGCGCACTGGGGCACCCATAAACCCCGCACACTGGCGGATGGTTAAATAAAAAAATTATGGCCAAAAAACCTCACAAAACATTGGCACACTTGACACCGTTTTCTCGGTACACACCTGCCCGGTGCCTTTAATTATAGAACCGCATCGGTGCATGTCAACTCGTCAGCACTGCTACCTCATAAAAATCGCACGGAACATAAACTGCCTGGGGCGGAATGACGAAAACGCACCATGGTCCCTATAAACACCACGCACCGGTAAAGGGTTAAATAAAAAAAAAAATTACGGCCAAAAAACTGCACAAATCATTGGCTCACCAGACACCGTACCTGTGCGTCATATTACTGTAGAGCATTGGTGCATTACAGATATGCCACACCGGTGCCTCATAAAAGCTAGCAAAAATAGATACCGCCAAGGGTGGCCCTTACATCACTCATGAAATTTATCCTTGTTTGAGCCGCCCTAACATCCATGCTCCCATTTCACTTATTGCACACACTGCTGTTGTGCATTGCCACCAATCTCCAACTTGAATTTTATAAAACAGTGGACAAATTTTCTTTTCCAAATTCTACAGCCAATATTCCGCCTCGGCGGGTAAATGTACAGGTATTTTTCTTGTTTTTCCATAATTAAACCTTTTAGTGGATTATAATTTCAAAAAACTTAAAATTAACCCTTAAAAAAAAAATTTGTCGCGCGATGCGCTCGAGCCGTTCGGCTCGCACCGGTTTGTGGTGCTGCCTGTAAATTTATAGGCCACACCACAACTAGTGCTAACGGTATCTGCATCGGTTCTGGGGTGGTATTGCGAGGTGCGTCGTGCTATTTTTAAAAAATTTTAAAAGTATGGTGCGGTTGTTTACCAGGCCGCACCGTTGGCAATGTGGTATCGCGGCAACTCGGTGCGTTGACAGAATTATCTGCCCTGGGGCGTGTAATGTTGTTATGGCACCGCATACCGCAGTTCGAAATTGTCAACGGTTCGACTTGGTAAACCGGTGCTAATGGTATCTACACTGGTTCCGGGACGGTACCAAAGTTGCACCGCGTTATTTTAAATTTCTTTAAAAAGAGCGGTGCGGTCGATTACCTGGCCACACTGTTGACCTAGTTGAATAGTCGTGATGCGATGCATTGACCGAAATTACCGCCCTAGGATGGCTATTTTTATCAGCGCACGACTTAGCGTGTTTGGCCTGTGTCAACGGTGTGGCCTTTTAAAATATCGCACCGACGACTATGTACGGTGGCAGGAGGGCGGTGCAATGACTTAGATATATGCCCCAGGGCATATAGTGTAGTCAGCGCGTCGGGGCATATAGCGTAGTTAGCGCACTACCCTTCTAATATTGCACGTAGTGAACGGTGCACTAAAAACAATTTCTGGAGCACCGCCCCTGGTGCCCTGTATATCATTAGGTGCACCGTATCAGGTGCACTCTGTTGAAAGACGCACCAGGACCGGTGCGTGACTGTGTTTTTGGCGCAATGACTGTTGTTTTATTTATTTTTCAAAAAATATTTATATACGTATATTTCTAAATACATGTGTCATTTAATAAAAAAATTGTGTTTAATATGTCAATCATTCAGAGACGTGAAAGGAGAGAAGAGGGGCAACAACAACAACAACAAGCAGAATAGTATAACATGGTTCGCCTATGGGAGGCAAGAGAGAGGGAGAGAGATGCGTACCCTTGCCCTATTACAGCAACGACGCAGGGGCCCCTAAGGTAGGTACGCCTCCTCAAGTTCTATGAGGAGGCTACTTCCCTAAAGTCCATAGTTTTTTTTTGAGACATCTTATCCAAAGGTGGAATGCCTAGTGACAGGCTTTCTGGGCTGGTATCAACCAGTGGTATATGCCCACTGAGGAGGATGTATATTTTATTACAGGGCTATCGAGGAGAGGGGTGGATTTTCCCTCGTTCCTCGAGGTTCGAGTTGGCTGTGTGGCAGGGAGTCAATTAGTTTACTCCCATAGATACATTGGAGCAAATTTAGTATCTCCTACATATTTTCAGGTCGCTGGAGGGTATTTAGCTATTGGTGTGTTTGGTCATGAGGAGGTCCAGTGTCTCTCACTTATCATTTTGACCATTTCACACAACACTAGTGACAGGCAATGCATTATTTTCTTGCTTTTATATTATGTTGATTCTTTACTACAATAGCCACGACTTTTCAGGTGGTCTGCCATTTTTTTGTGGCAGTTTTGTACAGCATTAGATAGATGTCGTGCTCATGCAAAAGGGAGGGTCAACTTCCCTTTTTCTTTAGAGATTTTTATTTTTATTTTTTGAGAGGTTTCCAGAGACGAGGCCTAGTTTTCTTCGGTAGCCTTGTTGGCCGATTACTGAGGCATGTATGCACATGTGGGGGAAGATGATGCCCAAGTGGGAGGAGACTCTTTTTCCAATGAGGATATCAGATGATGCATTGGAGTTGCTAGCTAGTGTTGATGAGCATCCCTTCATTATCGTCCTTTGTCCTTATGCGAGGTTGGATTGGCGAGGGTGTGCCAACATCCTCTTCACAACTAATGAGCTGCCAGATGATAGAGGTAATATTATTGTTTTATTTAAATTTATTCTAACATGTTCTTTAACTTATTTTTATTAAACTGTGTAATGAAATTTTCTATTATTGTCATGTACTTGTATATATTTTGCAGACATTAGCTCTTTTGATGGCGAGGAGATGTTGCCACCACCACCTGATCCAGGTGTGGATCATGATGACGATGAGGGCATGCCAGATGCCAAGGATCATCGGGAGGCTAGTGCAGATCATATAGCTGCTCCTGCTAGTGTGCCGGTGCACGGTCGACTACGTGATGCTAGATATAGGATGGAGTTGGGTGACCAACTCATTGCATTGATTGTTGAGGTGGGCATTAGGCCCGCTCATTATAGAGACATAGAGGCCTTATGGATGTGAAGAGGCATGCTGCATGACATGTACAGCCTGATGCGGCATGTCGTAGGAGTTAAGAAAGCTTTTACGTGACTGACGAGGACTATTGCACATTACGATCGAGCCGCAGCACATGATGGACAGTTTGCGAGGCGCAACGTACCATAATCTCATGACCGTTCACCTCGTACCATGCTAGATGAGCATGAGACTCCACTAGCATCTAGCAGTAGTAATCATGGAGATGAGGTTGGACCATCAGCCACTGGTACTGATATTGATATTGTACTACCACTAGCTGATCCATGACATTTATATTACAATTGTATATTTTTAACATTATTCAGTTATATATATATATATATGGTCAATGTATTTTATGTTCATGTTGGAGTTGTACTTAATTTACATGTTGGTGATCATCATGATGTGTATGTTGTTAGGTCATGTTAGATATGTTCATTTAATGTGCAGCTTGCAGATAGATGTGTATAAGATAGCATGAGTTATTTGACATGAGATGTATATTTGATGTTTGTGTTGTGATGATGTTAATATATAATGTTAATTTTGTTTTGTTAGATGATCATGATCACGATGATGCATTTACCGATTTTGAATGTGTTTTTTAGTCAAATATGATGTTTGTACGATGGTTATCATGAACGTGATTTTATTAATTAATTTAATATGAAATGATCATGATATTGTAAAATTGTAATATTTGTAATTCTAATTGTATTTAAAATTCTAAAACTGTAATTGTAATGGTATATATGTAAATTTGTAAATTTGTAATTGTAATTGTAATTTTTAAATTTGTAAAATTGTAATTGTAATTGTAATTTTTTAATTTTTAAAGTTGTAATTGTATATATGTAAAATTCTAAAATTGTAGTTGTAATTGTAATTGTATGTGAAATTGTAAAATTGTAATTGTAATTGTAATTGTAATTGTAATTATTATTATAACTGTAATTGTATGTAAAATATTTGTACGCCATTCCAAAATTCTAAAATGTTATGATCTTAGATACAAAAAAAGAATTAATTTATACAGTGCGCCATTGTTTTTGAGGTCAACATAATTGCAAATTATCAAGTGACTTATTGATTTTAACATTACCACAATGAAAATTACCAATTAATTAAAAATACATATTATATTAACATTTCGAAAAACCCATCTTAAAAAGTATAAATATTGATGAAATAACATGTGTACCATATCACTCTTGGTTCTCGTGATCACCCTCATTATCTTCTAGCTCGCATGGCATGATAACACTATTGTTCTAAAAAATATGTTTTGATCTAGGGTCATGTGTTAATACGAACCACCAATCCTTATCAAACACATCTGGGTAAAAAAACACCTCGTTGCAGTGTTTAGGGAAAACTAGGGCTCCTTAGCTTCATCCCACATCTTTCTATAGTTGATACATATCAGCCTACTATCGTGATCTTCCTTTACATTATTCTGATCAAAGGTGTCCCACCACTTGCACCTAAAAATAACACATTGGAAAAAAGAAAAATCCACTTCAATGATCTCTTGTATCTTTCCAATGTAACCTAACATTCCTCGTACTAGGTTTTGACCACGGTAGCTAGATCGACTATATTGATCAAACTTGACTTCCACTCCACAGTCTTCTGTGATGTTTCTAGTATCGGCATTTTCTGTGCAAAAATGGTGTCAATATGCCCACATAGATGGGAACAAATGCACCTATTATAAAAAAGTTAAAAAAATCATAGTTTCATGTGTCTTATAAATAATAATCCAATAGTTAGAATATGAAATGTAGATGTCTTAATATAAGTTTCAAATTTCCATATAAATTAAAAAGATTATTACCGAGTTGCTGCACCCAATCCCTACATTTAGCGCATCCTCTTCAGCACGTGGGTAACGACTGCTAGCATCGTATTTCTCTCTGACTTGGTCAGCAACCCAACTATTGGGGCATATTTTCGGCATATTTTCTTTTAAATGATCGAGATAAGGCACATTTCTACGATTCAATTGTTTGAATTCTTCCCTGTCACTATCCCATTTCATCCTATTTTGTTCATACAATGCAACCCATGGTTGTGCTGCTTCAAAATTGTAAAGGACGAATTTATTGATTGCTTCAATTTTTGCATTCACTGATGAAATCAAACCAACATTATATAGTACTTAGAGATAAAAATATACATTATATCGAAGTTCAACATGAATATTAATAACTTTTTGTAAATTTGAAAAATTATAAGTCGCTTACTTCTTATCAAGCACTTTTTTCCACTCGTTTGGAGAAACTCTCCTTCTCTTTTGTCTTCATCCATTTCATTGTCCCAAATCACCGCACCTGGTCTGTTGTCGATCTACTTGATTTACTCATTGGCATAATAGAAAGACTCATACGATATGTACCCCTCTACCATAGACCCCTCGGGTTTTTCCCTTTGTCAAACAAAAGATTTCAATTTGTTCATGTACCTCTCCAAGAAGAACATCCAATGACAAGAAACAACCCTAACTAATTCAACCTCATCTACGAGGTGGATTAGAGGATGAACCTATAATTCCATGAAGCTCATCAGCAATTCCTTCTCAAACATACAAACAATCTCAACTCTCTCTTGATTCCACCGTGGAATGCTAGCCACATGAATATCCTTTGATGTGATCCAATGTAAAAATGCAGATAATTTAGATATGGCACATCCTAGGTCTTGAAGGAATTCATGTTTCACACACCCACGCATGAACAAAGGATAATGACACTGCAAATTTATAAATACGTGCAATAATATACAAAATTAGTTATGTTTCATGATCCTCGCATGGGATAAAATTTATTAATATAGAAAATAATAAAATCATTCTTTTGACATTATACGTACTCTTATAAGATTCAAATGGTCATGACATTTCAACCCCGAAAAATGGTCATCCACGATGAAGCAGCGCCATAGTAAAGACCCGTATGAAGTAGGCACCCTCACATCCATTATAACTTCCTTTGCCAAAGGTATATCATCGTTTTTTTTAAATCCATGGGACATCACCTTCTTTGAAAAACCATGAATTAGAGGGACCAGTGCCTGCCTCTGATCCCGTACTTTCTAATCTTCTTGGCCAATGTTTCTTTTTAGTTTTTGAAGTAATAAGATCTTTCCTAAAATCTAATGTGTCACTTTGTTTCAATGATATGTGCCTCCATAAAGAAGATGAAACATTTTTAAATATATGCATGGGATCTAATAAGTGGGCAATCTTAAGATGCTTCCAATATGGGAGGTCATAAAAGGTAGATTTCCTTTTCATCCCAATGAGAAATTTTTCAACGTAGGTGTCAAATAAATATAGATCATCGAACATAGGCTCCCCATTTGAATCGAAAAATTCTATGAAATCCTTCTCATTATCTTTCTCATATGCTCTAAACCATTCAGCTGGTGTCATTATTGGAGGCCTTTGGGTTCTCTCTCGTTTACCATTGAAATAAGATGCTACTCTTCTGTAAGGGTGTTCTTCTGGTAGGAATACCCTGGAGCAATCATACACTGGCTTTGATAGGTCCTTGGACCATCTAGATTTTAGAGAAGGTCCACAACATCTACATCCAAAATACCATTTTGTTACAAGACCTGTGAGATTATATTTGTATACATTAATTAATATGCATGGCACGTTAAAGAATATCATGAAGATCAAAAAAAATAATACAACGAATTAAATAACTATATGTGAAAGAATATTGTTACATATATAAACAAATCAATAAATTAAACATGTAATTTACCAGAGCAAATGTAAAACTCCTCTCTGCTACGATGGGTCTTGATACATCATATACATTTATCCCATCCCATAATTCCTTCAATTCATCTACCAGTGGTTGTAAGTAGACATCCATATTCTTCACTTGTCTTCTACCAGGGACTATGAGAGCCAACATAAGATGTTCATTCTTCATGGACAACCATGGGGGGATATTGTTATTGATCACTACTACAGGCCAAACTGAATAGTTGGTGTTCTGGAGGGAATATGGGTTGACACCATCCATGGGTATCCTGAGTCGTAGACTTCGTACTTAATCCTTGAATTTTTCGGGCTAGGTATCCTCTATATGCTTCATGGCTATTGAATTAGTTGGGATTCACATAACTCCCAAATCACTTCTGTGTGAGGCATGCCATCCCTGCAACATAGCTAATTATTTGCAATTAAAGAGCCTTTGAGTCCTTGGGATTATAGGCATGTGCCTCAATATCTTAAAAGGAGGACCATTACGTGATTTACCCTTCCTTTTTTATTTATCATACATATCATGCCCGCATTTCGAACACATACCTTTGTCTGCATATTCTCCTCTATATAGAATACAATCATTTGGACATGCATGATATGATATGTACTGAACACCCAACATTTTCGACAATTTCTTTGCCTCTTCACAGCTACCGGGCAAGACATTATCACTCGAAAGTACCCTATCTTTGAATAACCTGTAGTCAGTGATCATGGAAAAAAATATTAATAAATGTACATTAATGTCGATATAATTATTAATGTTCATAAAATTTACCATTTGTAATGTTCATTACAGTGTACTGATTATATTTCAAATTTATATAAATGGATTAATTTATGGTAAATTACCTCAAAAGTTCTGAGAAACATGCATTCGACAAGCCAAAACTTTCTTTCAATTTGTATAGTAACATCGTTGTCCCCAACTGGGTAGACTTAGACTGACTGCAAGGTCCAAAGAGAGGGGTGGTAGAAGCGAATTTAAGGCTTTCGAAAAGGTGTCAGCAGTATGAGCATCATCCCCTAGTTGATCATCATTTTGGAATGCATCTAACAACATTGTCTCCATGGAAGTCGTATCCCTTAAGTAATCATCCATACCAACCTATATTTGATTGCTTCCATTGCCATCTTGTGAAGAACTACTATTGATGTAGTCATTCCTAATTGGTGAATCTGGATGTAGCGGGAATTGAATCGATGGTTGATTCAACCATTATTGGTATTGTTCCTCTTCGATTTTTCCTCTTAGTTCAGTATTCTCTCAATTGACATTATCGTGGGCTGCAATGGAAGGTGGTAGGTAGGTCTTTCATCATCACTAGAATCCTAATAATTAAAAAAAAAAAAAAAAATTTGAACATGATTAGTACAAAATATATGATATCAATTAGTAACCACGTTGATACTATTGCATGATTATAAATTGGTTTGACATTGAAATAATTACATATTAATCAATATATATACCAAACAATTATAATTATAATTACATCATTGTTCTGAGATTGTGGCTAGAAGATGCAATATTGTTACAATTGGCAGGGTGAAGCGGCTGTCCATTTTCATCTACAAAATGCACCTTGCGGTATGCAGCTCCTGATAAGAACTTCCTACATTTTGGAGTAGTTTGAATATTTTGTGCATCTGGACTCAATGCTTAATCTGCATGAACCTGCAAATTTGTATACATTATAAATTCAATTAAGTTGTGCATGATCGACTGCATGGATAAAAAACATAAATTCAATTAGATATTGAAAAAATAAAACAAATCTGAAGTAAATATTACGTCTCCAGATGGATAGGGAGAACTTCGCAATGGACTTTGAGAAATATTATGGAATGAGCTAGATTTGAAGAATTGTCCATTCCATATAATATATCATATTTTCTCCCTGTATTTGAGCAAAACAACAATAAATTTTGGTGCACAAACCTAAATTTAATTTCAGTGCGTAATGTACAAATAACTGCACCAGTGCATTTTTCGTATTGCGCACCGGTGCCGTTTTATAACCCGAGGCACTGGTGCGGTTCGATTAAAGGATGCATCGGTAAATGAATAACTGCAAATAAAAAAAAGCGCAACCCTATTTTCTTTAAGTGAAAAAAAAGCAGTAAATTGAAAAATGACTGGAGAAATATTTTTGAAAATCTAATTTCATAAAACATTTATTTAAATACTAAACACTTTCATTATTTCACTATTTTTGCAAAAATGTTCAGCCAGAGATTTGCAGGATACATACCTAGAGCAAACAAAGCATGAGAGCACTTTGGAGCAGGGAAATATGTTCGAACAGATGTATTCATACAATCAGAATTCCAAACCTCTGGTGATTCAAACCTTCTACCATAGAATTTCAAACAATGTGAGTAAAGTTTTTTTTTTGTACTTTTTTTTGTAGTTTTGTTTATGGAGTAAAAGAAAAAATCAAATTCTATTGTTTTTTTTACTTTTTATGTAGATTTTTTTATGAAGTAAAATAACAAAATCAAAGTTTATTATTTTTTTTACTTTTTTCCTGCAGTTTTTTTTACCTTTTCTGCAGTTTTCAGAAACAAAATAAAAAAAGAAATCCATTTTTAGAAGGAAAAACCCTAGATTCTTTTTTTTTTCCCTTTCTTCTCCCTCTTTCTATAATTTCAAAATTAGGGTTTTTAAATTTAGATTTATAGGGTTTGTATAGTCATAAGACATCCAACCAATGGGATGACTTGCATAGTCGGATCCCAATCCATGTTAGCCCTTACGTCAATCTAAAAAAAATAGATTTTTTTCGTCGGTGCACCCTGCGTAACATAGCGCACCCGTGCACTCTATTATACCAGCACACCACGAAAGTACAGTGGCAAAAAAAATATATGTTTTTATCAGTGTGCCATATATAACATATGGCATCGGTGCACTATTTCATTATGGTGCATCGCAAACGTGTTGTTTTGCAAAAAAAACCCATTTTAGAAACAAACCCCGCATTCTTTTTGTTTCTGCACTTTCTTCTCCTTCTTTCTGTGATTTCAAAATTAGGGATTTTCAATTTATATTTGTAGGGTTTGTATTGCTAAATATAAGCCTAAGACATCCAACCCACGGTAGGACCTATAGAGTTGGAACCCAATACATGTCGGCCCTTGCGTAAATTAAAAAAAAAAAAAAACCTTTTTTTTCGGTGTGCCCTGTGTACCTAAGCGCATCGGTGCGCTCTATTATCCCAACGCACCACACAAGTAAAGTGATAAAAAATTAGAAAAAAAAAATTTTTTTCTCAATACGCCTTTGTAAAATATGCAGCTGGTACGCTATTTCCACTTACAATACAAAAACCAATCCAATGATTCCAAGAACCAAATTTTATCTAAAATACAGGAAGAGTTTCCAGAGAATTGGTCAATGAGACATGTCAGACTTTTAATAGCAAAAACGTACAACAACAAAAAATAAGGAATGAAAAAGTAATATTCCTTTGGATGTTTGTCAGGAATTATTTATAAATATCACTTTTGTTATACTTACTTTTCATATATCAATATAAAAATTAAATAGTTCATTGTCATGTTACATTTTCAGGAATATTATGAAAATCTGAAAAGGTGAACGAGTTGATATCATAAATATGCCAGTAGGAATGTCCAAAAAGGTGTACAAGGAGATGGTCAAAGAAATGGACAAAATTGCATCGTGGGAGGAGTCATCTCAACAACAACGTGCTTCAAATGTAATATGTAATCATTGAATTTTTCGATCATTAGGTACAATAAATAAACAATTTAGCATTAAATATTAATTTTTAAGTATTTTCTTGTAGAAAATAAAAGAAAATGAAACCCATTCAGCACATAAAACAACACGACAAGGAAGAAAAGGATTGATATCTAAGTTTGTGAGTAGTTGTTACTTCCTTATAACAACTTAACTAGATTTCATTTTTTTATTTTTTAAGTTGTTTTACAAAAATCATCATTGAATTTCTTCAAACAGGTGCTAACATAGAAAGAAGAACCATCAGAGGAATTTATTGAAATTAGGCTAAATATGGGTTGTGAATATATGTTGGTATATCAGAACTTAATTGTGAAATTTGTAAGCATCTATCGATCTTGTTTTAATTAGCTCCGTCTATAATTAAGAGAAAAAATAAACATTTTATATTAAATATATGATTTGTTATGGGGTATAAAACTTGTAGGAAACAAAGTATGGCACTGCGCCAATAGATCAAATCTTGAAAGATGTCATGTTACATGGTTTTGAAAGAATGTGTATAGTTTATGAGTCAATTGTTGCATTGGTACATCATTTCTTTTCGATTTACATTGATGTATATTATTTAATATTGCAATTCTCATTATTCTCACCAATGTATATATATTCATTACAATTTATTTTTTATGTTTGTAGATGGAAGGTGAAGAAGAAGAAGACAATCAACACCGTGAACAAAACATTCCTGAAAATAACCTAAGTCATGGAAGTAGCTCTAGCAGTGACATCAGTTCAAGAAAATAATCATGATCACTATGTTTGGATATCAAAGCAAGGCGTTGTATTTTTTGAAAAATGTCTGTGAAATCAGATATTTTCTTTAATGTAATGGACATAGTGTCCCAATTGAAAGATAAATGGATACCAATAATTGTCCCATTTTGTATGACAAAGAATGTCTTATATATATATATATAATAAAAAATGTTTTAATTTATTCTATTGCGTTCTCCATTGTCATTCTTAAATGCACTAATAAAAATTTAATTCATATGAATATCGTTATAATATATATATGTGTCAAATTTTTATGAATAATGAATTCTAAAAAACCACAATAATTATGATATGATATAACAAATTAATCCAAACATCACATTCAAATGCATGAATAAAAATTTAATTAATATGAATATTGTTATAAGATGTGTCGACTTTTGATGAATAATGAATTTAAAACAATCACAATAATTGCACTTTCACAGGTTGATGTTTCTAAAAAATACAAAATGAAAACCGGTGCATGTATTCTTATACCGGTGCGCTTGTATTCTTAACCACACCGGTGCATTTTTACGACCTATGGGCACCGCACAAATACCAAAACTAGTTAAAAATATCGAGGCATTTGTGCGGTATGGTGCTCTGGTGCATTTTTGTCTATATACACATCGGTGCCATTTTATGACCTATGAGAACTACACAAATACCGATACCAATTATAAATTTTGGTGCATTTGTGTGATAATATGCACCGAGACATTTTTGTGTTTATAAGCACCAGTGCATTTGGACAACCTATAGGCACCACACAAATACTGATACCGATTATAAATCTCAGTGCATTTGTGTGATACTGCGCACCGGGGCGTTTATGTGTCTATATGCACCAGTGTATTTGTATGACATATTTGCACCGCACAAATACCGATACTAATTATAAATCTCGGTGCATTTGTGTGACACTGCGTACCGATACATTTCTATAAGTCTGCACACTAGCGCGTTGATACGACCTATGGGCACCGCTCAAATCCCAAGACCAATTAGAATGGCCCCATGTGCTGTATCACCAACATTACGTCAAGTACTGTTTTGTACCTTAACGGCGCGGTGCATTCCCTTTCGACCACCCCGGGGCACCAGCTATAGGTACGCATCCGTGCGTTAAATCCTTATTAGTGCACCGATGAAAAAACCATCCGTAATAACCTTCGACCGCCCATTTTTTTTTAGTTGTGTTGAATTTCCATTAAAATATTTTCCAAAACCTCCGTAACCATAAACGGATGTCGTAGCATATGTTTTTTTGACAATTTTGGCCAATTTTATAACACAAAAAACCTCCTTTATAACCTCCGCTAGAGTGTCTTTCCCTTGTAGTGGAACGAGGTACTGACCAGTATGGTTGGGGAAATTAGGAAAACAGGGTATTCGGTTTTACTAAATGGAAGTGAGTTACTCTTGAACATGACACTTTTCCACGTCATCTCCATGGTCATTGCATTGGGTAATCTTCCTGTCTTTTGGTTATCATACCTTTTTTTCAGAGCCTCCATTTTGGTTTTGGGTCAATGCTGTCAACCCCATTCAGTTTCGTTGGTGTTCAAGAGAAGTCATTTAGTTAATATACACTACAATATTGTTAAGCTTCATTTCATGTCTTCCTTTCCTGATCCAGTTCCATATCATCATTATTTTGATCATTTCTATCTCAATCATGATACATGTTTCGTGCCATTGATGGGGGACACATCAAGGTCCTCGTGCAACAGGTCGCTTCCTGTCGACATTAGCACATCATCCAAGAATTTGACTTAGGAACACCCATTTGGTACCTTGGTGCTTGCATACATCAATGCCAAGTTTCCTCGCTCTCGACAACAGGTTTACATCAATGTAATTTGACCAAAATATTCCATGTGTTGTTCAACCTCAACTCATTTACTCATGCCATATCAATTGTACCATAGTACCTTGAGTGCCATTATCATCATCAGTGGTTTCTCTCGCATCTGTTAATGGCTTACATCATTGGCTGGTTATCAGACGGTGTATACCATGTTTTATACAATCTCATTTATTCACATACTTAGACTCGTACATTAGTTGGTCATGTGAATGAGATAGAAGACCCCAGATCTAGTTTCATGCATCCTAGTTGTGATTTTAGGAGTTATACAAAGATCACAATCTATGACAGCCATGATAATTCAGTCATGGGTCCACTAGTTGCATCTATGGATACATCTTTTGATAATTATACATGTTATGTTAGATTATGCGCTGATTATGGGTATGTTTCCCTCAGTGAGAAGATGTCATGATAAATGTATTGTAACAGATGAAGCTTCTCGGTTGTGCTTGATCCCTACTTGTCACAAGGTAAAACACTTAAGTGATCATTCATCAACTCTGACTTTGCGATTTATGGAGCATTATGTTATAGGCCAATTTATCACATCTAATGAGTGAACCTCCTAATAGGATCAATCAAAATGCTATTCCTCGTTTTCATCATCTCGTACAAATCCCAAAGCATGTACATTTAATTTCCCAAAATTTCAACCCTAAAATGCATCATCAGAGCCAGTTTTAGGACCAACACTCCTTATAAGCCTACTCGGGTGCGACCACCTATAATTTGCTCCAATTTACACCTACATTGGTTCTAGAAATATAGGAGAATGATCGAGATTCCAGAAGCTTCACTTCCTAGGAATTTCCAGAAGTTGTTTCAACCACTTACCTTGTATTAAACATTCAAATCCTATCCCACCCTATTTTTGAGTTTTCACCTCTTATCCTTTGATCCTATCCCTCCATCAAAGGTGGATATAAAACCTCAAAATATTAATTGGATAACAACTCCTAACATACCCTCTCTCCTATATATTTACCATCTCTCCTATGCAAAGGTTAGAATGAAGAATGAGTGAATAGTTGGCTTTGGAGAAACTTTTCCCTTATGCTGCTGCAGTGAGTGGTCATTATATCATGCATTAGTGTGATTGGACGTCCACATTATGACAAGGAAAGGACAATTTAATAACTTGGAGGAGCTCTTCTACAAGATCAAATGCTACTTATGCTTTAATATTCTTCTATTTATATTAATGAAAATAATTCTATGTTTTCCTATATGTCATGTTGATTCATATATTTCAATATCGTGTTGATCTATTGAATAGATTATTTGGATGATACTGCATAAATATCATAGTTTCTTAGATTGTGTTATTTGACTGTGCAGGTTCTAATTTTGGCAATCAAAACTGGAATTGGAGCTTCCAAGATGAAGAAGAAGCGAAGTGTGCTAGAGGTTCCAGGCAGGCCTCACTCTGTCATCTATTTACTTTAAGAAAAAGCATTCGATTTCTATCTCGTTATTGTTCTAGGTTGACTACAAAACCTAGGGGATATAGTTTTGTCCGCAATCGTAAGTCATGTATAAGAATAACTATACTTTCACTTTGAACAAAACCTAATAGTTTCTTTTACATTATCTTTTGTATGTTTCGTTTCCATTATTGTCTTAGTATTTCTTTCACAGATTTCTTAATGTAACGACCCTGGTGAAAATTCCATGTAATAAATTTAAAAATAATAACCACGGTTGATGGGACACTTATTCCAATCTGAATGTTGGGAAAAACATCCTAGGTGGTGTTAATTTGGTTTATTATGGCTAAGGAAATCGGAAAATTCAAAGGAAAAGGATTTGGAAAGGAAAATAGAATTTTTGGCACATTTATTTATAAAAATAATGGAAATTAGGAGAAAATGGAAATGAAAGGTCATAGGTTTCATGTGAGAAGAAAAATGAAGCAAAATAATGGAAAACAAAGAAAATAGGGGCCTCTTTTATAAAAAGTTTTATGAGGATCATTTGGTACCTTTTTCTCAGTGCATTTTTTGGAGCACTCTCAGTATTCTCCCTCTCTCTATCTCAGTCTTGGAAGAGTTTTTGGAGCACTTTGGCATTGGAGCAAGAAAGGAAAGAAAGAAAGATGTAGGAGGAGGCAAGCAAGGAGAAGCAGGAATCAAGAAGCTATAGCAAGATTCTTGGCATGTATTGATTTGCATGTATTCTTTTCTTTCTATATTTTTCATCCATGGCATTTCACGAGGCTCTTTATTGTCTTGGCATGGGTTTTTCTAGGTGTGAAAGTGTATTTAGCCTATCCTTGCAATTTCCAGATAGACATGGTGTTGTGGAGTTATCATGTTTAGCTTATTTGGATTACTAGATGGATTTGAGGTTGGGTGAGGTGTATCTTCGAATGATGCCTCGGTTTAGGCACTAGTAATCCAAATTTTGATTGTGGTAAAGCCTGAGAGGTGGCTTTCCTTCCATTTAGGCCTAGGAAACCCGAGTTTGGGATATATGATAAAGCCCACAGAGTATGTCCTGGTTTAGGGACTACTTTCCCCTAATTTAGATTGTGGGGTATGGTAAATCCTGAGAGACTAGGAGACAAAAAATTCCTCATGGCTTAGGAAGAGTGAATCTGGTGATATCCATGCTTGTGTTGGCCTAGTGATCGGGTGTAGACCACGGTAAAGCCTAGTTTATGACTGATGAGGGTTAAGTGGTTTAGCCTTGGGATGCCCTGGTTCGTACCTTTTTTTTATTCCAACATTTATGCTTGGAATATGGAACGAGGGTGATTCGCTAAAGAGAGATTTTCCTCAGCCAATTGATGGTCGAGTGGAACATGGAAGTCCCATCTTCGGTTGGTTTTTACAATCATTAATGAGAAGCTCATTCCTTTGGTATTTGGTATGAAAATGTACTAGTTATTATTTGGATTCTATTGTTGTTATACATATTGTATATATGTTGTTATTATGCTGGTTATAAGCATGTAATTTATCACTGATGATGTATGGATATCTCCATGTTTTTGCATATAAATGAATGAAAATTGTATCTATGGTCAGATATATTGTATTTTAGCTAATGATGTAAGGGAAAAAATTTGTTAGTGATTCTAAGATAATTATGATACCCCTATGCTTAAATATTTTGTTTACACCTATAGATTCAATTTTTGTGACATATTTCACAAAATGACTGTCATGGCTAGGAGGGTTCGAGATGAGTTCCTGATGTTTCGATTGCTTATGTACCTTTTTTTTAATGTTATTTATCACCTCCTAAAGTTTCATGAAGTTATAGGGAGTGACCTCGGATCTGGGGCTAAAAAGGTGGCACAAATCCAAGAGTTGCAGGAAAAAAACTAACCAATTGGGGCCATGACCGCATACTTGTTGTGTTGTGCCTACAACTATAGGCTCCCACCCACTATCTTGCCTTGGAATACCCGCGGCTATGGTCCAAAAGGGTCAAAAATAAGTCTCACTCAGTGTTGATGGGTATGGAAGGTTAAGTTACCTCTTAGGGATGTTGTTAATGCCCTATGAGGTGCTTTTTCCTTGTTTCCATCATTTCTACTTCCTCGAGGTCATCTAGGAGGTTTAATCTCATATTATTAGCCTCTTTTCACATGGTTACCCTAGTTATCTGGTTACTTGTGTGGATGTGGGATGATGGTGTTACAAAGTGATATCAGAGCATGGTACAACCCTTGGCCTAGATGGGAGATGTATTGATCCTTCTTCTCTATTGGTTGCATAAGTGCTTCTTATAAATATGGTGCATGTGTTTGTTGCATCTATGTTATGTTGGATATAGTGGTAGTGATTTCACCATGGGAGGATTGATGATGTTGTTTTCATGAGTGTATGACTGCCTATGTGTTGTTCATGTTTGTATATTGCGCATGCACACTTGATTACATATTGTTACATGTTGTATATGCATTTCTTGTTGATGCTAAGTCACATATTGGTCATGTTTATGTGTTTTTCATGTATGTTGCTTGTCTGATGTTATATGTTGAACATGCCTTGGTCATTCATGATTAGTTACTTCTTGCTTATTCTGGTGTATGGTCTATGCTTGTGATGTTGTGTGGTCAAGTTGCTTTGGTATGGTTATGCATTAGGTCATGTTGTGTATTTGGTATTGGCATGCATTGATGAATGTAATCGAACTAGAATGATGTGTATGCACTAGTATACCATGTGTTATGAATTTAAATGTTCTTATGATTTTGTATATACATGTACTATGTTGATTGGTTGATTTTGAAGGAAGTATTCTCCCCAAATTACGCTAAGGTACGTTGGTTTATTTTTATTTTGTTTAGCTGATATATTATGCCTTACAGGAGAAATATCAACATGGATATAAATAAGGTAGAATACAAGGAATCTTCCTATGAGTCATATGAGAAACATGATGGGCACTCTTGTGATTTGTAAAACACATTAAGAAGAATAAATGAAGAAATAAGGAGTTTTAAGGCAAACTATGAAAGGCCTATACATGCACAAGAGAAACATGAAAAGGTGAATGTGATACTTATTTAGAGCTTGTTAGATTTATAAAAACAAGGGCCACTTAGGATCATCTATGGACATCAAGACAAAAATAATGGGGCATATGGAAGTAGGTTTCCTAGTAGAAACGGGTCAGATAGAGATGATACAGTGAGAGATGGTAGGTTTTTGGAGACTCCAGATATGAGGGATGATGAGTACATCTACCATCCTAGTCCTAGTTTTTATAGACATCATGATCGCCCTTGGTATCATCCTTACACGAGGAGTGACAATGGTTATATTCCAAATGAATCTAAGAAAGAAAATAAACCTCTTTCAATGGGGACTTGAAGAAACCAAAATAGGAAAAATATTGGATACTTGGGATGAAGAATTTATTTGAGTTGCATGAGGACATAGATAAAATGAAGGCTGTGATTTTTTTCTTCAGCGTTAGTGGTAAAGTGGACATCTAGTGGGAATATGTGAAGTGGGTTAGGTACATCACGACAAATGACTTGAGTTGGCATGAGTTCAAAACACTTTTCAGGAAGAAATACCTGTTAGAAAGATACTACAACAACAAAGGGAAAAAAAAATTATGAGCTAAAGATGGGATTAATGACAGATGAGGAGTATACAACAAATTTCTTGGAGCTATTGAGGTATGTACCATATCTTTAGGATGAGAAGGCTAAATTCCAATGATTTTTCAGTGGTTTTCCATTAGAATTAAGAGACCAGATTGAGTATGATGAGCCTCATACACCTGAGGAAGTAATTGGGAAGATTAAGCATGGCTATGACTAGTCAAAGTGCAAGATTGAGTCTCAGAAAGGATGGAAAGGGAAGAAAAAAGGTAAAGGTAAATGGAAATCGAAAAGAATAAGTCCTTATAATTCAGAGGAGAAAGACATTTAATGCAGGTGGACAGGGACATAGGCCACAACAGTAACATAGATTATGACAACAACATGGAGGTAATTCTATCGGATGGTCGAAGTGTTCAACATGCAGTGAGGAGCATATTAAGATATATTGCCCACAAAATCAGGGATGAAGGTCTAAGAAATACAATGCATAAGAGGCACATACCATTGGGGATGTTGGGCAGATCATTCCTAATATTTATGCAGCCGCGGACAACAAGAAGGCAGATCATCATGACTTTATCATTGAGATGGATGGTAAGCTTTGTGATCAAGTAATTTCTATTTTGATTGACCCTAGATCTAATTATAGCTATGTTAGTCTTGATTTGGTGGATAAGTGTGGTGTGAGTAAGGAAATTCATGTGGAATCTTGGTTAGTGCAGGTGGCCATAGATACGAAAAAAATAGTTCACGATTGGGTAAGAGCTTGTGCATTTGAGTTAAATGGTATGCCTACAACAACGCACTTGAACATATTTCCATTGGGTTCCTATAGTATTATTTTGGGTATGAATTGGCTATACCTTCACAGGACCAAGGTAGATTTCTATGACAAAGCTATTGAATTTTTGGATGGCGATGGGGAACCAAGAATATTATAAGGAAATAAGAAAGCCACATCAATTAGGATGGTGACAACCCTACAGGACAAGTGCAGTTGAAAGAAAGGGTGTGTGCTATTTTCAATTCATATTTCTAGTGAAAAAGGTGAGGAGGTTGAGGATTTAGATGTTTTGAGCAGGTATCCAATTTTGCGGCAATTTCAGGATGTGTTTCCAAAAGATGTTTCTGAGTTGCAACCTCATAGGGAGGCATAATTTTATATCGATTTGGTACAAGGGACAACTCCAGCATCAAAAGCGCCTTACAAGATGAACATAGCTAAGTTGGTAGAGTTAAATTTGTAGCTGAAAGAAATGATTGACAAGGGGTACCTTAGACCATGTGTATCACCATGGGGTGCACCAGTAATGTTCGTAAAGAAGAATGATGGCACTATTAAACTATGGATTGACTATCGAAAGCTGAAAAAAGTGACCATCAAGAACAAGTACCCACTATCGAGGATCGATGATTTGTTTGATTAGATAAAGGGAGCAACATTGTTCTCTAACATCGATTTGAGATTGGGATATCATCAGGTACACATGAAACAAAAGGACGTATACAAGAATGCATTCAGGACCAAGTACATGCATTATGAGTTTGTTGTAGTTACATTCGGTTTGACTAATGCCCCAACTACATTTATGTGGTTGATGAACAATATGTTGCAACCTTATTTGGACAAGTTTGTGATTGTGTTTATTGATGACATATTGGTATATTCTAAAAATGAGGAAGAGCATGCTGAGAATTTTCCAACAACGTTTAGGTTATTGAAAGAGAATCAATTGTATGCTAAGCTCAGCAAATGAATCTTCTTCCATACTGAGGTAAACTACTTGGGACATGTTGTCTCCAAGGAGGAAATTGTAGTAGATCCAAAAAAGATAAGGGCCATCATGGATTAGGTAGCTCCTAAGAATGTATATAAAGTGAGATCATTCATGGGATTGGCAGGTTATTATAGGAGGTTCATTAGGAACTTCTCACAAATTACTTATGAAAGGTAAGAAGTTTGACTGGATAGAGGAGTGTGAGGCCAATTTTGAGCAGCTTAAGTAATTGTTTACACATGCTCTAGTGTTAAATATTTGAGATCTGGACAAGGAGTTTATATTGTGTACAGATGCTTACAAGAGAGGAATTGGTGGGGTCCTTATGTAGGATGGACATGTGGTATGTTTTGAGTCGTGAAAACTAACTGAGCATCAGAAAAACTTCCCAAACATGATATTGAGATAGCATTGATCATTAATGCACTGAAGTTGTGGAGACACTATCTTCCTTGCACATGGGTTATATTTAAGAGTGACCACATTGGGTTGAGGTACTTATTTGACCAAATGAATTTCAATGCCAAACGAACTATATGGTTGGGCATAATCAACGAGTTTGACTTTGAGATTAGGTACATAAATGGAAAGGAGAATAGGGTCACAAATGCTCGTAGCACACGGGCATTAGTAAATCGCATGACAACTATGAGATCCTATGGGAAAAACTTACAGGATAGGATCTTGCAGGCAAGTCAACAGGATCACAGGTATATGCACATAGTGCACAGGTTGCAGCAGAGTACATTTACAGGTACAGGTACATGTACAGGTGTTTGGTATAGGTGTTGGTACAAGTGTTGGCACAGGTACAAGTACTTGTGGTACAGGTACATGTACAGGTATAGGTACATGTGTAGAGGATTTGGACTACCATCTAATAACATATGGATTTGTTAGATTTAGAGACAGGATATATGTATTGGACAAAAATGAGCTCAAGAAGGTGATCTTGAAGGATTTTCATGAAAAAACATATTCAAGTCACTGAGGCTACCAAAAGACATTGTTTATAGTTAAGAGATTTATTATTGGCTGAATCTAAAGAGGGATGTGGCATAGTTTGTAGAAATATGTTTGGATTATCTTATGGTTAAGGCATAGTGTAAGCATCCAAGCAGACTGCTATGCTCGATTACGATACCATAATGTAAATGGTAGGTCATTTCCATGGAATTCATCACATTTTTGCCTAATATATCTATACAACATGACTCCATCATGGTTTTTGTGGACAGGTTAAAAAAGTTTGCACATTTAATTCTAGTGAAGATAAATTATTCAGCTAACGATGTAGCACAGGTGTCTATCAGATACATAGTAAGATTGCATGGTGTTCCAAATAATGTTGTGTTCGACATGGATGCAAAGTCCACTTCTAAGTTTTTGAAGGATTTGTTTGCAAGTTTGGGCACTGAGTTGTCCTTAAACACAAATTATCATCTGTAGAGATATGGATAGGCTGAGATTGTCAACGATATACTAGAGGATATTTTGATGATGTATATGATGCATAAACAATGGTAGTGGGATGAGTATCTTCCATTGGTAGAGTTATCTTACAACAATGGGTATCATGAGTCATTGAAGATGAGTCCCTTTGAGGTTATGTATGGGAGGAGTTGCAACACTCCTATTCGTTGGAGTGATCTAGTTAATAGGGTATTGATTAGACCAAAGATGCTGGATGAAATGTAATAGGAAATACAGGTGATCAAGAAGAACTTGAAGGCAACACATGACAGGCATAAGATTTATGTAGATTTATTTTGTTGACAGAGTTTTAGGTTGGTTATCATGAATATTTTCATATGAAGCTCAAGAAGATCTCCTTGTGGATTAGATCATGTGCCAAGTTGGCATCATAGTTTTTTGGACCCTTCAGGATCGTTGAGACGATCAGACCAATGGCCTATCGACTTGCACTGACTTCCATACTGAAATTCCATGATGATTTTGATATATATTTGCTTAATAAGTATGTTAAATATGTTCATTATGTGATTGATTGGTCTGTATTGCAGGCTGAACCCGATGGAGAATTCCAGCTGGAGCCTTAGTGTAAATAGTATAAAAAGGTGCTCATGCTACGGAACCGAGAAATAGAGAAATTTAAAGTGAAATGGAAGCACTCTGGGCTTGATGAAGCTACATGGGAGATGGCAGATCAGATGCATGCCATCTATCCTTCCTTGTTTGATAATTAAGGAAAAGCAATTTTGGTGTGATGTTGTTGTTTGTTTCACATATGTTTGATGATGTTTTGATATATGTTTTGATGTGATGTTCGGGTATATGTACATATGTGTATGGATGTAAATACCTCCATGGCCTATGTTATAAAGCTCCAATAAGAGGTATGTTGTGATGGTTTTCTTTTCAGGAGGGTGATCATTGTAAATACTGCATCGAGCTATGTTATAAAGCTTCATGGGAAGTGTGGTTTCTTTTCAGTGGTTTTTTTGAGGTATATGTGTGGTTGACCACCGAGGATTGTGTTCTGTAACAACCCTGGTGAAAATTCCGTGTAATAAAGTTAAAAATAATAACCATGGTTGATGGAACACTTATTTCAAGCTGAATGTTGGGGAAAACATCCTAGGTGGTGTTAATCTGGTTTATTATGGCTAACGAAATTGGAAAAGGAAAAGGAAAAGGATTTGGAAAGCCAAATGGCATTTTTGGCGCATTTATTTATGAAAATAATGGAAATTAGGAGAAAAGAGATATGAAAGGTCACATGTTGCATGTGAGGAGGAAAATAATTGAAAATGAAGAAAATAGAGTCCTCTTCTATAAAAAGGCTTCTGAGGATTAGTTGATACCTTTTTGTCAGTGCATTTTTTGGAGCTCTCTCATTATTCTCACTCTCTCTCCCTCTCACTCACTCTTGGACACTTATATTTTTTGGAGCACTTTGGAGTTGGAGAAGGAAAGGGAAGAAAAAAATAAGCAGGAGGAAGAAAGCAAGGAGAAGTAGGAATCAAAAAGCTATAACAACATTCTTCGTAGGTATCGATTTGCATGTATGATTTCCTCGCTATATTTGGCATGCATGGTGTTGCACATGGTTCTTTGTTGTCTTAACATGGGTTTTTCTAGGCGTGAAAATGTATTCAACCTACCCTTGCCATTTGCAAATATCCATGGTGTTGTGGAGTTCTGATGTTTGGTTTAACTAGATTATCGGATGGATTTGAAGCTGAATTAGGTGGATCTCTGAACGATTATGGAACCGGTTCATGTGTTGCCTCTATTTACGGCCTAGTAATCTGGGTTTGGATTGTGGTAAATCATTAGAGGTGGTTTGCTCTCCAGTTAGGCCTATGAATCCTAGGTTTGGGATATATGAGAATGACTGGAGAATATGTGTCAATTTAGGGCCTAGTGACCCCTGATTTGGACTAAGGGATAAGGTAAATGCTGAGGGACTACGAGAAAGGAAAATTCCACACGGTTTAGGCTGAGAGAATCCGGTGATATCCATGCTTGTGTTCACTTAGTGATTGGGTGTAGATCACGGTAAATCCTGGTTTACAATTGATGAGGGTGATGTTGTTTAGTATCAAGATTCCCTGGTCAGTTCTTTCGGTTGTACTCACATATTTATGTTTGGAATATGGCATTGGGGTGATTGGCTGAAGAGAGATTTGGCTCAGCCAATCTATGGTCGGGTGGAACATGGAAGTCCCATGTCTAGTTGAATTTTACAATCATTAATGATAAGTTTATTCCTTTGGTATTTGGTATGAAAATGTGTTGGTTGTTATGTGGACTCTATTGTTGTTATATATATTTTATTTATGTTGTTATTATGTTGGTTATAAGCATGTAATTTATCAGTTGTGATGATGTATGGCTATCTCCATGTTTTTTCTTGTAAATGAATACACACTATCTCTATGGTCAAATAGATTTTATTATAGCTAATGGTGTAAGGGAGCAATGGTTCTTAGCAATTCTCAGATAAATATGATACCCCTATGCTTAAATCTATTCTTTACACCTGCATATTCAATGTTTGTGACATGTTTGAAAAAATGTGTGTCAAGGCGGAGGGGTCCAGATGAGTTCCTGATGATGTGATTGCTTTTTTACCTTTGTTTTATTGTTATTTATCATCTCCTAAAGTTTCATGAAGTTCTGGGAGTGACCTGGCCTTTCTGGCTGAAAAGGTGGCACCAATCTCGGAGTTGCACACACAAAACTGACCAATTGGGGCCTTGGTCGCATGCTTGTTATGTTGTGCCTGCGGCTATAGGCTCCCATCTAGTACCTTTCCTTGGAATTCTTGCAGCTATGGTCCAAAACCCTCAAAAATTCATTCTCCCTCAAGGGTGAGGGGTCAAGAAGATTAGGTTACCTCTTGGGGATGTTATTGATGTTGTGTAAGACGTGTTTGTCTTGTTTCCATAGGTTGCACTTCCTTAAGGTCATCTAGGAGGTTGAATCTCATATTAGTAGCCTCTCATCACACTTTTACCCGGGTTGTCCGGTTACTCGTGTAGATGTGGGAAGAGGGTGTTATACGTAATAAAAAAAATGGTTATCTAATTCACTGGAGCTGTTATTGAATGATAGTCATAAAGAACATTTTTAAATATAGTAGGAATTTGCATCAAATAATATTTCGCTCTATTTGTTCAAAAACATTGTTAGAAATGATGTGAAAGGAAGTGAGTAGTTACAATCTGGATCAACAACTTTGGTTGAGCCATTGAATGATGAATTTGCAAGAGCCCATTTATTATCATTTGTCATGTGAAGAACACATGTAAATATAATAATAGCTTCTTTGTTCAAATAGCAATAGTATTAATTTGATGTAAAAAATATTGCATTTTGATAATACAGATTTGAACCTAATAATTCAATTTTCCAAAAAAAAACAAAAAAATAGGAATGTTGAAGGCCAAAAATGTTCTCTCCTCATTTTCGGTGAATTTGTCGTAAATGAAAACAACTCGTCCATGCAAACACTGCAAATTGCAGTCTGTAAGGATAACACAATGTTTAACTATTAGCACAATGTTGAATACAAGCTTGAAATAATGAGTGGAAAAATTGATTGTATGTTCCAACGTGTGCTTCGTTTGGGTCAACCTTAATCGGGTTGTAGGTTCGGGTCATCGCAGCGACCAAAGCAAATTTATAGGATGACCCGAACCTGCAACAAATTTGACATTCAGACACGACGACACAAACCTACAATACGATAAACATGACACTCGAACAGAATGACAATACTTTCAAATATTGACTTTCACACGGAGCAACAATGTCTGAACAACGCAATTGACTCACAAACTTTGAATCACAGTAGTAGTAGTTAGACATTGACACAGAACGGGAATGGTTGCAATGACTGAGATGCACGAAACGTCGATATGACCATGAGCGGAAGCGTGCAGGGTATTCTTCAGTTGGCTTGGATATTTTCTTTGGTATTTCTCTTTTCTGCAATATTGATATGGGCATGATCAATTCAAAGGAAAGATAAAAAGGAAAAAATATATTGATATTTTCAAACGAGCCATATCAATATCTTCAAACAAGTCCAACAAGTCAAATGGACATATCTTATCCTATCTTATTTTATACTTAAAAAAAATCAAATTCTTATCTATTATATATATATATATATATATATATATATATATATATATATATTAAATTTCTATTTTCTTCATGTATATACATATAAATAAATAAAATTAAAATAAAAAAGAATAATTAATCATTATGAGTTTTCCAATTAATTTTTTTCATAATTAATATGAAGTTGATAGGTAGCAATTACAAACGATATTAACTATTACGAATCTCTTTAACTTATATCCTACTAATAAAAATAATAAAATCTTAAAAGTGAAAATATTTCTTCTCATTTTGATCTCTTTTACATATGATAAATAAACAATAAGATAAAGCTATACATATTATAATAATCTTTAATAATAAAAAATGTAAAATAAGAACCAAAATATATATAATCATAACCATAGAAGAATCAATCTAATATAATTTTTAATTTTGTTTTTTTCAAAACCTATATACTTTAGCCGTAAGTAAACACACATGTAAAATGGCAATTTCTCATTATAAATGTGTGTTTTTCATATTAATATTGTTTTTTATACAATGATAAATGTATGGTTATGATATGGAAATATTTAAAGCTAGCAATTGCAACATATGTTATAAAGGAAATGTCTTAAATCTGTAACGTAGCATAGAAGAAAGAACCAAACAAGTAGCCACTTTTATCTCTAGAAGAGAAAAAACTAACGGACTATAAGAAAGACATGCCTTTGGATAATTAAACATGCATGTCGGTCTAAAATTACATATACCATAGTGGTTGTAACAGGTGCTAGTCCATCATTTAAGTGGAACACCATTATTGATCATCTTAAGGTTTTTAGGATGTTTATTTCCTCTAGTATAATACCACCCTTTATCAAACCCGTCCCTCACCTCTATTGCTTGCACACCTAGAGTTATTTTTTCTACACATCCTTTTCTTAATTCCTGGTGATGTAACTTAACAATAGAGAAAGTTCTATTAGGAAAAAAAATTGGGATAAGGATCATCAATCAAATTTAAATGGTATTTGTTTTTCATTTGATGAAGTTGTGCAATTAATAACCTTCCACCTTTCTTTAATGCCCATGTTTTGATGAAAGCATCATGTAATTGGAACCATGATTTTTCTCCTCCAAATAAACGCAAACAAATCCTAACCACAGAAAATAATATCCAAGGAAAACAGTATTGAATGTAAATTATTTGTAAATTATTTTTCTATAATTAAACCCTAATTTACTTTAGAAGAAATAAAATATAAAATTTTAGAGTTTTAAAGGATTGACACAAGAGACAAGACTAGTTCCATTTTCAATGTATGGTTACTGGATTCTATGAAAAATAATTTTTTGAAGAAAACAGATGGATGTGGATTCAAAGAAATTGAGGGAGAAAAACTCATGTGACTCAATCCTTTAACCATGACAACCATTTATATTCTTTACAATCTTCAAAGGGGGGGAGACAAACCTAGGTGATTACAAGAGAACTTGCTGAAGAATCTTGTGCAAGGAGATTTAAATCCATAATACATCAAAAACCTTCATGGACATTTTAATGAGCTCTAATTAAAATACAAAAAGAATATTGGAAGACAATAAATCACATTTTCATACGTATATCACCAATCCACCAAAAATCATCAAGAGAAAGAACCAAACATAAAATAACATATAACATAAGGTTTTTTTTGTGTGAAATGCACTTATTAAAGTAAATGTTTCAATACCTCTGGTTAAATTGGTTAAGTTTGAGCCTTAGAGAAATAAAGTAATGGAATTCCTTAAATTTGATAAAGAAGCTAGGTGTCCTCTTGTGATATTACCAATTGCACCATATGTTGCAAAGGAAATGTGGTAAGGCAGTAGCATAGGGAAGACTAGCATTAAATTGTTGCTCTTCCATGATGACAGTGAAAGTCTCACCATATGCTGGAAAAGGGTTTAAGCGGAATTTTGGACCTTAATTAAATAGGGGGGTCTCGGGAATTGCATCATTGACATGACATGAGTATCCACTATATCAAGTTGTCTCTTTTTGGTTATTTATTTTAGTTGCCAAATAATTCATTGTAGAGATAGCAAAGATATTTTTCCTTAACAATTATTGACCAAAAGACCACGATTTTGTTTTTTGTTTAAACATCCATATGTATTTTCACTAGAAACACTTGTGTTTGAAGAATTTTCCTACTTGAATTGTTGGAATTTATCCACACCCTATTTGTATATGTCAACTCTATTTGGGATTCAATATTTCTTGTAATTGAGATAACTCTCTTGGGCTTCATTTGGATCCATTCACATTGTTCCCCGAATTCAAACTCTAGAAAACGTTTGTGTCATTCTAATTTTTATCAGGTTGTGGACTGGATCATAGTGACCTACATCAAATGATTTTATTTAAATTATAAGATCAAGTTGAAGCCAAAATATGAAACTTTTTTTTAACAAAGAACATCCGCATTAGTTAGGCCATTCTCTTGTGTTCTAATTTTCTTTTAAAAGAACTTCGTGTAAAAATAAAGGTTCCTTCAAAATTGATAGATGAATTTAAGGAGAAACACATCTTTGAAAATTGTGATGAGATTTGTAATAGTGGACTTTTAATAATTTATCAACCTCTACCTTCTTTGAAACTATTTATATTACATTAAAATTATCATTAATTTTTAAGCTTGGTAGGACTACATGTTCATAATTTTCAATATATCACCCCGATCGCAGTGGGAAATTGATTGCAGTGGGGAATTGAACTAGTGACTTCACATCAAGGAGTGTCTTAGCACAACACCTGATCACCATCTATCCAAGACCTTGTGGACTAAAACTTTCAATATTTGATGAAATTAAAGTTTATAATAAAACTAAAGTTGTAATTAAATTTCGAAATTGAAATTAAAATAAACATAAATCAATCATATATAATTGTGTTAAGCTAAAAATTTATTTCATAAATAATTATAATTCAAAATAGAACCAAACAAATTTGAAATGATAAAATTGAAATTATTCAAATTTAAATTGCCCTTAATGAATATACATGACACTTAAAACACAATTTCTAAGAGAAATAGAAAGCAATATTCATATCAAAATTACAAAATATCTTGTGTGGTTTGAATTCATGTCTCTTATTATTTGCATTGGAATATTGAATTTTTGTAAAAGATTTCTAAAGAAAGATAAGAATTTTGGTAAAAGTGAGTGTAACAACATATGGGAGTGGTAACTTAGCAACATCAATATACCATTCAATTTATTACAAAAACCTTAATAAATGACATAAGAATCAAACACAATATTTATAATGAAAAGAAAGTAGAATATTAGGAGGGAAATCCACTATTAGAAAGGCACAATACTCGTCTTTAAATCGGACTAGAAGATCTAGATATATAATTTTGACTACTCAACTCTAAATGCTTAGATCAATCAATGTCTAATTACAATTTCATATGACTATGTCTATTTATAGTCCAAAGTCATTCCACAATGTTAATTGGTAAAATCAAAATTGATTATACATTATATGCATAGTTACTTTACACATTAGATAGAAACATTTGTTTAAAAAATATAATAACATGATATTGAAATGAATAATGGAATTCACATATTAAAATCACATTAAAGAATGAAAGCACATTATTTTCTATTTAAATAAAAAATACATATAAAAAATATTATGAAATTAACAATATTTTATTATGTATACATTAATGTCTCCAATAAAATAATATATTCAAATATTATACACCATTTTCATAATAATAATAAATGCATTTATCATCATAATCACTCTACAACATTTCATCTATTTTATTATTTTTCTTTTTAACTAGTTTAATCTTAGACCTAGGTCAACTTGTCTATAGATGGAAGAATATATTCTCCATTGGTGGGTTGTTATTACTAGGATTTTGTCTGAATTCTTCAAGCTTGGATGCCCCTTTCGATAGTTTAATTCTGCCAAAACTGACATCCATATTCAGATCCTCCTCATGAGAATTGAACTTATAACTTCATGGAATTCACCTATTCTAACATTAATATAAATAAATAATTTGTTTTAAAACTTTAATACATAATTAGCTTTTAAAATTCATCATATTTTACTTCAAGATATTCATCCATCCTAAAGACATCTTCAAAAGGTTGCTTATCTCCTACAATACCTGCAATCGTAAAAAAATTATCAGTTTTAAAAACATAAGACCTTGCGGTCTCACTTAATGCTTCATCCATGAGGTCTTCCTGCTACTCTGAATACTTCATATGATTCAGAATATCCTTTGTAGAATCCTCCTATGTACCTTCATTTCTTTCAAAAAATAAAGGGCCATGTTCTGGTTCACATACGAAAACCTCCTCCTCATACTTATTTACTATGAGTAACTCTTCATTTAGTTGAGAATTCAATCTATGCTCCCACTTCACTTGCAATATATTCCATTTGACTTTTCTTCTCATAATCCAGCCATACCTCTGGTCTTCCCTATTCCTCTGCAACATCTTCATAAATAATTCAAGATGGAATTGTGTCTCAACTTTCTCCGTGTCAATCTCTTCTTGAATTTTTCTCATGCCATTTTTCTTGGCATCTTCCTTCTCCTTCCCGTGGCTTCTCCCCAAACCTCTGCGATGACTATCAAAAATAATTTTTTCCTCCTCTATCAACATCATCTGTTCACTTGTGGAATGCACCTAACCCTCCCTTTTCAGCAAGTCTCCATACCCGCCTTTGATATCTCAACAATATTTTCTCCTTAAGCTTAGCCTATTGATACCTTACCTTACCAAGCTATCTCCTTTAGCTTGATCTATGGTTCTCTACCTATGGAACCATTCTTTGAGAAAAATATTTTTCTCCTCTTTGCTTTTGTAGCTTAAATCATTTTTTCTTGAGAACACTTGTGTCCTCTCTGTCGAAACTTCAACTGGAATTTTTAGGTTCTTTATCATTTTCCTTAAGAGTATCCACTTTATTTTTGTTCAAGAATTAAAATGGTTCTTCTTCTTACAGCTCCTCTTGTTGTTCTTTTTCTGAGATATTCCCTCTATGTTTGCAACCTGAAATTTGCAAACACAATTCTCAAACACAGAGTTAAAAATAAAAACATATCATATCACCTTATATATCTCTATGTGATTTTGATCCACAATTGATCTACACTCTGAATGGTCTATTCCCTGTTCATTTTCCTCTGCAAATTTTCCTTAAGAGTATCAATTACACTCCATATTCTGCCACAATTTATCTTTGTGTGCCTACTTCATGTTAGATTTAAAATATGATCCTTTCTTCCTGTAATCACAATTGTATCTGCATATATAACTACAAGAACATAAATCTTCTCTATTTTTCCCCCAAAATATATTTTACTCACTCTGATACCAAATGATGACCTACGAGGTCTATATCTCCATAATAGGTAGCTTTAAAACACTAGGCTACACTACAAGTTTCAAGAAAGAGACTTTGACCCTTCATGTCTATCAATTTCATTAAAAATTGTGCTCATATAAGTTGTACATAAACATGGAAGGATTAGTTTTTATATTTTTTTGCTAATGGAATACTTGATCGTGATTAAGGGAACATAAGAGCATGTCAACACTTTATTCCTCAAAACCCATGTGCTCGTTTACCCTCAATCTTGCTTCAAGTATGAGAATCGTGGTGTTGAGAACCAAAACCCAACTACTGGAATGGGAATGGGAACTATACTTAAATGTAATAGGAAAAAAACTCTTTGAACAGGAACATAATTGTTGGTTCAAGAATAGATCACCCTTCTTGGCTAAACCTGTTGATTACCATTAACCATTCATATTTAATCCATTCGCCATGTTAGTAATTCTTCAATTCATTTGGTAGTGCTCATTAAATCAATTCGAATTCTCAGCCAACTTGCTCCTTTTCTTTTAACAAAAATTTCCCTTTTTCGTTCAATAAGTTTAAGCTTATGTTATTCATTATTTTATAATTTATCGAATATGCTTAAAAAATACAAAGGCTCCTTATTTAACACTGGATTGCAACATAGATTTGATCACAACAATCATCCTGGAATCCTTCAATTAATGAAATTCAGTAATTTGACCCGCTCACATATGTTTCCTTGGATGTTGCTTTAACCATGTCGTTCACAAATGCTTTAAATTCTTCAATTATTATAGAAAATGGATAGAATGAAGCATGATGATTTCCAGTTGGAGGATAGCATGATACTCTGTAACCCATCTTTTCAGAAATGCTCTGCCTCCACTATTCCTTTTGATGCTATAATTCAAAAAGAAATCTTCCTTGAAGTTGAAGACGTATACATTGTGAATACTCCAGGACATCCATTCCCACACCAGAAAGTGTTGACACATTATCTAGTGGAGACAAGGAAGGATCAACATGATGAGCAATAACTAACACAAAGGTGACCTCGAAACCTGAAGACAATTTGAACCCAAAATCATATGTTGTTAACCGTAGAGGTATATTTAACATTGATCTGAGACCATGTAGCTAATAATGAATCCTAGAAATATCTTAAATCATCATGCTCATGACAAAATATTATTACTATTCGTCACTTGTGTTAATTATATAGAAAAAAAACACACACAGAGGCAATGCAATATAACATGAACACTATTTCATTCATACAAATTATGTACATGTATTTATACTTGGAAATTCTCTCTATCCTCTATCTATGGCATAATTTCCAACATTAAAATGGCCTCCCCTAACGCCTTTGAGGCTTAAATAATATAAAAAATGCATTTTGCAACCAATTCTAGTTCAGATCCACAAGCTACTCAACCATATCCTAAAAATTCTCTAAAACCACTTTTAACTCAACTAAATCCATATTCTAGGACTTCCTAATCCCTAAGATATTTATGAGATCTTTACAAGCCTAATATCTCTCGTATTCTCACATATTTGAGAATATTTACATTAAAAAAAATATACAAATTTCCTATTAATAAATTGAATTCCTTATCAAACATTAGACCCCCTAACTCAACCAAATATAAAATGATTTTTCGAGTAGGATTCTCCTGCATCAATAATTCATCCCTAAGGAGAACTAGAAATAAAATAGATATCACACCCATAGAAAAATAAATGAAAAAATAATTGAATTGGATCATGAGCACCATGACAGAGCCCCAAACATTATAGTTTTTTGTATAAAAGAGAAAAATGATAAGTAATCATTATAAATAGTAAAAGAACAACTAAAACCTAACACACAAATCCAAATAGATTATCTAACTGAATATATGAACAATGGAAAATGGTTGGGAAACAGTCTTGACCATAAACATAGAGTAATTCGTTTGTTGTTAATGTAAGTTTCAATGACCAAAAATTAGACCCTTAGTAAATATCCAAGTATAAAAGTGTTAGGAATATTTATAAATGAAGATATTATTCTCGAAGGTCAAGTTGAACTAAGGAAAGAATTCCAAAAGGTAGAGGAAGTAAGAAAGGAATGAAAATGGGAAATCATTAGAAATAAGAAATTATCACTAAAGATATAATCGAAAAGAAAATTGATAAATAGGAATTAGGAACACTTCGGATCCTCTTCTAGAATTTTTCTGGTTTTTCGTAGTATAAAGGTCTTATGTTAAGCTGGATGCTAAGTGATATAGATCTTATTCTCCTAGTTGAAACATGGGAGCATGAACAATCAAGGTTTCCCCACATATATGGATTCATTCTTTGGCTACCTAGAGCAGCAAATCCACTTGTAAAGGCCTTGGTGGTTTAGCCTATTATATAAAAGATAACATTTCTTCCCACAACATCTTCATAATATTGACCCCCTCAATAAATATGTTTGGATTGAAATTTTTGACTCAAATACCAATAGGATTTTTCTCACGATTTTTTAGTTTTATCATATTAAAACTTCATCCTATAAGAAAAAAAAATTGGATAAGAACTGCACCTTCATTACCTTATAACACAAAATTCACAGTCTAAGGAAATAAGGAAACATCTATTTTCTTATGGAATTTAATTCTAGACCTGTTACTGACCGAGCTACTTTATTAAGAAATAACACAAACCCTAACCACCTATGGCATAGTGATGATTATGATAGCCAATAAATTCTAAATAAATTCTAAATACATAACCAAAAACCCTTTTGGTACTAAGCTAATAAAGTTTCATAGTTCCCAAGACTTTATTATTAATAACGAGATTAATAAGGGGTCTACATTGGTCTACATATAGCTAGGCAACTTAAATTCATGGGCTTGGTAGTATTGTTGTGGACTATGTGATATATGATACTCGGGTTCTCAACTGTATTGTTAATTTTGAACTCCTTGATGACCACAAGCCTGATTCTAACCAAATACCTCTATATTTAACCGTAGACCTAGATATACACACATACCACATGCAAGATAATGGTGGGAGCCAAAGGCACACTCACTACGACAAAAGTAAAATGGATCTCTTCTTCAAATATTTAACAAGGAATTTACATACCTTAACATATAATGATAACACTGGTCACATCTAAAACAATTTTACCACAACCTTGTCCACTACCGTTAACAAGTTGTCTACCAAGGTATCATATAAAAGGAATAATATAACTTCCAACCCTTGTTATGATAAGGATTGTAAGATTTTCAGGAAATCGAAAAGAAATTATCTTAACGAAACTCTAAATCTTGAAAAAATAAGTGTTTACAGAGATCTTATTAAAAGGAAGTAAAGGTACTATATAATAAGAGGCAAGAGTGTCTTCTACACCTCTCTAAAGATGATCCTAGAAAGTCTTGGAGGAATATTCTTGTCTGTAAAATGAAAGATGACAATTAAATCCCCTTTAAGGAATGGGAGGAACGCTTACTACAATTATAATAGTTTATTTCAACTAAATAAAATTTATCTAATTATTGAATCACTTATTCCTTAAGGGGGTGCTTGAGAGTGGGTATTTTCCGACAGGATGTCAGCTCACATTATATTGAGCACATTGCTTAAATTATTATTACTTTATCAATTATGATAAGAAGAGGGCTCAAGGTCCAACATTATTTAAATATTAGAAACCTCATAGGCAGGTACAAGAGGATTCAACAAGAGAGTTTAATGATATTGCAAAGGTAGAGTTAAAAACTGGCTATGTAGACTATAACTTGATCATTCTAGCTAGGATATTAGCCAACATCTCCTCCTTGGATGTGGGTAGTGACCAACTAGGGCAGATGCGTGTAGATTTTGCCCAATAAATATTATGACTCATCCCTCTCAACACTAATAATCATATTGCACAAACAACAATTTTTTTTAAAGTTTCTATTAAGTTTCCCTTTGGATGGCATACCACGAAATTATAAGTTTATAAAATGCTCTAATTAGCTCAAAACTCTAAACTTATATTACTCATTTAATTTCCCTCAATATATTTTAATAGAAATTTTTTAATCTATCTACTCATCCAAAATGTATACTTCAAATAATAATTCACTTATAACTCTATTACCCTTAAAATCCTATTACCCTTAAACAAGAAACAACATCCAATAAAACCCATTATAACATTAAATTAGCAAAGCTTTTTACTTTTAAATATTTTCCACCACAACATACTAATCTTGATCTCCACATCATAACATTAAATTAACACAGGTTTTTGCTTTTAAATTTTTTCTACCACATCATATTAACATTAAATTAATAAGGCTTCTTACTTTTAAATATTTTCCACCACAAATGATATATGTCATATTTCCTTGTATTGATCAACGATTAAGCTAAGTTTCTCATGCTTTCTTTTGGAACAGTTTCTAGATGCCAAAGTTAGAGATCTATGTCAATATTGAGATAAAATCTTGTTGGAATATGTAATTCCTATTTGTCTAAGGTATTGACTCTATATGTATGGAGTTTGTTCCTATACCATAGAAGGTAGATAATCTAAATATTCCTAGTCTCGTGTGTGGTTGAGATATTCTCTCAACCACCTTATTGTGCATCCAAGATAGTTTTCCTATGACTATATTTCATGTATATATATGTAACCATACAAGCCTGGACCTTGGCGCTTCTTGGGCTAAAGGAAATAAGAGAAAGAATATTGTGTTTTATTTTTTTTTATTGTACATTCATTTGGGTAGAGATTGGGAAGAGAAGCACAATACTACTTCAATGCTGACAAAATCCAACCAGATCAATAGAAGTAAGAATTTCATTCCTTTCCAATTGCAAATGCTCATACTTGAATTCCACTTCAGGCGGTTGCATCCCACGACCTCGCTGAATTCCATGAGCACCTTGCCATCGCTCACCAGATCGCTATTGACGATTCCCCCAAATGACAAGATCTCCATTATCAATAAAAGCCTCGTTTTATCCACTGCCAACAGAGACACTCCCATATAATCTACCATAATGAGTAATATAATAATGGAAGTGTAAGGCTTGACCAAAAATGGCATTCCACTCATTTTAATCTTGAGGCCAAGGTCAATAATTACAGGGAAGATATGTACTATTATGACTATTCATTTATTCTATACTTTGTCGTTTACGACTGAAATTAAAAATTGAACAAATGGTTCAGCTGATTTGCCATGATTTGTGCCAGTTTCAATCAGACTTTCATGCATAACGGAAGCATAATTGAATTACGCAGTAGTGCAGTGCGAATTTTGTTATTTTGTACCTATTTTTATGAACTCAATAACCTATGAGAAGAACTGTTACTGCGACGGTGGAGAGGGTTGACAGGAGGGCCAAATATCTCTACATAGAGGAGATCCGCATGAGGTTTGTTAGAGGTCATGGTCACTGGAATGCCTGATCAGTCTATGTTAAGCTTGTGAAAGCATTAAGTTGGTGAAATATCTAGAGCGGATGATTTGCTGCCAGACTGTTCTACATGGTATCGTTCTGCATTCTCTCATGCACTCCCTCTTTTGTTGCCCTACACGCCCTCGAAGGGCCTCGATATTCGGTCAAACTAAATTTGGAACCAGTTTGAATAGATCTATATGATTCTTGTCATTTCCCTTGCCTGAAGAGGTATTCAATAGGAGCATGTGAGCAGTGCTTTCCTCTACATGTGGTTGCTCATGGTTGAAGACCTGCAGCAAAAGCATGATCGGAAGCATGGTGGATTATCAGAAGCATGATCGGAAGCATGATAAAGCTGACGGTATGGTCGTTGATGTGGCTTGAGTATCTTTTTTTTGGATGATACTCGAAAGGCTCCCGATCCACTTTAAGGTTATATTCATACTTGCATTTACTGCGTTGTTGGGTTTGTTGCCCATTAGTAATGTGCCTGATCCGTTGTCGATGTGCTACATCAAAAAATGAATTATTGCGGAACGTTGTGAGCTTGCTTTGGGAAAGTGCCTATGGTAGTAGGTGTGAGCAGAAATTGTTCCCCAAGAAATCCTGCATGAGGAAGCAGAACCTTTTAGGGTGGCCTATTGGTGTTTTAAGTGATTTGTGAGTTGGGGACTCTCTCCCTACTACGGTTTTTTGAGCTATTGGAGGCTGCCAGAGTGTTTTAGCAATGATGCTACAAATTGTGTGGTGTTTTATTCGGTGTAAGGATGCTAAGACCAATTGGTAATTGCTGCTATTTGAATGAGGCCACCTGGAGAAGTCGAATGTCAATGAAAGTTCTGGAAAGATTTTTGTGTTTCTCAAATCCTGTTTGGAATTACAACTGTTTGGTTCTGCAGATGCAGGGATCACAACTAATAATGGGAACATGCACTCCAACATTCCAACAATGGTCGAAAATCAACCTCTGATTATATACCAGATGAGCCTCTTGTGAGTTGCACAGTAGAATGATGCTGAGTTGCAACTGATGGCAGCGTTTGTGGCTAAGGAGGGAGACAAGGTAAAGATGAAACTAAAAGTTCCAACAAATTTGCTTTGATGAGACAAATTGCCTTCATGAATTTCTTTGTTTTTCTTCATGTTGAGCTTGATCAACTTAATATGTAAATGAATTCATGTAGATTTGGTGAAATTTGTAAGGTTTTTTGTGATATTTAGTGTCCTTGTTGGAAGTGGTCATTCCTACAATAGAAAAATTTATTTGCATGAAGGATTTTCTACGAGATATGATGAAGACATGTCAGTGAAAATTGCATCAAAGGATATTGCTTGGAGCTACATCAGAAATTGGGAGGATGATCAAGTTTGTGTGTGCCTAGTGTGGTCAGGGGAGTAGATTGTCATGGAAATGGGCAAGTTGAAACAAAGTGTCTGAAGTGTTTTTGCTTGTGTAGCGAGCAGACAGAAATTCAGTTTTTTGTTTCAAATTTGTTAAGCGATTGCAGATCTTAATGTTCAATTGTGAGGAGATTAGCTCGACATTGGGTCTTCATTGTTGTAGCTAGTTATCGCGCATGAGGAGGCATGCTTGGAAGTAGCTAGTCATACTTGATATTGTGAACAGGGGAAGTGGCGTTACACTGTGATGTTGGGGAATTGGATGCTGAAACGAGAACTTTGTGTGTGAAATTGTCGAATTTTATGCATGTTGACAGTGAATTTGTGGGCAACCCAGGATCAGACCGTGGAGTCCTGTATTATCATTTTGGGAGGGAAAATTTGTTGTTGTTTCTCTTCGTGTGGCTGAGTACCTACGTCTAGATCATCTGTGCTAGAATGCACTACATTGAGACCAGTTGAAAAGTTGTCGATCTGTTTCTTTATCAATGGACCCCTCCGAGGTATCATTGGAGAAGAATGGTTGTTCATATGTTTGGGAAATAGTCATCTTTGGGCAGAGATGGAGAAATTTGATGTTCTTGTTAATCTGAAAATTTTATTTTGTTTCTTGGAATGATGTTTAAAATTATTGACCTTTATTGATCCTAGCTAACTCAATGTAGGTAAAATTAATTTGTAAGAATTCGCGACTCTAACAAATGACAGGTTAAGCATGGAGTTCCAAGAATTTATTTGACAAAGACAAAGATACCCAAGATATGAACAATGAAAAGATGAGGTGAAGGAGTAGCAACATCGATTATGATGGACAACTAAGTTGAATTTTTTTTGTGTGAGTTTTTTATGAGTTTCTTGGAATAGACTCTTGATAATGAGTCACACATTTGAATGGTAAGAAAATATAGGATGGTTTTTTAGTGGCCTTTGTACCTGGTAACCCCAAGAGTTGGAGTGTCTAATGTAAGCCTTGTAAAGGCATATGTATCCCCATGAAGTTCGTGGTTATCTAAAAACCAATTTGTACTTACAGGTTTGTGGTCAACTGAAAACCACTTTTGTCACTTTGAAGTCATGGTTTGTGGTGAACCATAAACCACATGCGAGCCCTAGTGGCTACAAATCCTTCATGGTTAGGGTGCCCCAAGTGCAAACAAGAGCCTTCATGCTCACAAAGGAGCCTTCATTCTCACAGTGGAGTAGGTGGTCTACAGAAACACCTTACTCATAGGAGAAAATTATAAGTTTCTCATAGGTCTCCATTTACTGAGCACATTTTTGGGGGGGATTTGCAGATACAGGTACATGTATGTAGCGATAAGGGTTTTCATAACCATGTATGTGAAGGACATCCTACGAGACTAGCGGTTGCAGCGGTTGGTACCCATACATTCCGGTGGATGGTTGCTCCTTTATATGGACGTTGACATATCCTTTTGTTGGTTCTGCACATGGTATTTTTCCATTTGTGGTGGATCTGAGTCACAGACATATCTTTTGTTATGATTTACCACAACTAGATTTTTTGAATCGCTATCGAGACAAGTAGTCATTAAGGGGGTGTGTTGGAATATGTAATTTCTACTTGTCTACGGTGTTGAATATCTATGTATGGAGTTTGTTCCTATATCATAAGAGGTAGCTAAATCTAAATATTCCTAGTTTGGTGTATGGTTGAGATATTCTCTCAGCCACCTTATTGTGCATCCAAGATAGTTTTCCTATATTGAGACTATATTATTTGTGTGTATATATATATGTAACCATTTTTTATTAATATAATATAGTGTGCATAATGAGGATTTATCTAATCTCAAACTATCTCATGTTATCAACGGGGAAGAAAATTGCAAAGCTAACTGAAGCATTTGTTCGACATTCCCACTTATGGTAATATGGTGGTTTCATTTTGGCTTCTCGAAATTCAAAAGCATTTCCATTATGGCTCAATGCCAAAATATTATTACTACGATTTAATTTTTTTGAGCCAATTGCTTTGCACCTATATTGATGCTTCGGGTGGAAGTCAATATTTGAAGGTACTGTCATTGTGTTTGAATGAAGTTTATTGTATGTTCATATTGTCGTGTTTGAAAGTCAAGTTTATTGTAGGTCTGGGTTATTGCAGGATCAACATCAAATTCAATTTTTGACAATGAAGTTTATTGTAGGTTCGTATCGATGTGTTTGAAAGTCAAGTTTATTATAGGTCCAGGTCATTACAGGGTCAGCATCAAATTCAATTGTTGACAATGAAGTTTATTGTAGGTTCGTATCATTTTGTTTGAAAGTCAAGTTTATTGTAGGTTCGGGTCATTGCAGGATCAACACCAAAGTCAATTGTTGACACTGCTGTTGGTCTCTCCAATGACCAGAAACTACAATCGGGTTAATGATGACCCTCTCACACTTGAACGATTCAATGCACCAAACTCACCTATTGACACTGTTGGTGGTCCCTCCACCAAAATTACTATCGGGTTAATGAAACCACACTTGAAAATTTTGGAACACTCCATGTTCTTTGCATGTGGTATCACAAAGTTGACAACCCATACAAATTTGATGAATTGCAATTATTTTCAACCTTCACATTCCTCCTCAAGCTCAAAAAATCCATTGAATTTATGAAGGAACACAAAATGTTGAGTATCTACTGACTTAAGGAATTATACCACACTTTGAAATTCTCCAAGAGGTCAAGTACTCAAACGAATTTATGAAAGAACACAAAAAGTCGAGAATGTACTAAGGCAATTTCCAGGGTTTTGTACAGTTTTATTTTTTAGCAGCTATTTCTCTGGTTTATTATTCAATATCTCTTTTTCCAATTGAAGAAATTTCTCTGGTCTATTATTCAATATGTATTTCGTGAGGACCAACTCTTAGACATACATAATTTTTTCTGAAATTGGGTCACAAAACTTGTGAATTTTCTTTCAAATGGGATGACAAAACTTGTGATACCAAACCTCCCACCTAACCATTAAACCACAACCTTCAGATTTCTACTATTCACTAGACATATCCCCATTCTCTATATAAATGCATCGTCCTGCCCATTACCCGGTGAAAAATAGAACGTAGTCCTTTTTCATTTTACTGCCCGTGATGCCAGAAAAAATAACAGATCAAAAATTGCAATCATTAATTTAAATATATTTTTGTATTCATACAAGTACCATTTAGATCATAGCCATTGGTATTAGTAAGAGGCAAGAAATAACCAACCTGCCATAGGGAATTTAATACGCCTATGACATGCCCTTTGACAAAGCATGCACATCGATGGCCCATCCCTGATTTGAGGTTTTTATTCGCGATTTTCGTTGCCTCCCTTCTACGCTGACGTGTCATGCTGGCTGAATCATCATGCGTTCAAACAAGATTTTAAACTCACTCTCCCGTCATATTTAATTTTCTCCCGCTTCTATTTGGAACCAGTTCCTCAAATAACCCTCAACGTGTTGGTTCTCCTGCTCTCCTGCTCCTTCCATCGAAGATGATCGTCGAATCAGGATTGAAGGTGCTGCCTGGGAACGTTCATTATACAAGTTCCAGTCGTTAATGTTATTGTCGAATAAACACTATAAGGAAAACCCAGGATAATTTCTCCCTTTATGCACCTTCTCTAGTTATCTTGCCAGCTATATAGAACTAGATTAGACAAAAAATTTAAGCGTGGAATAAAGACTGCAAGGAAATTCCAGGATAGTTCCTCCCTTTCTGTGATTTCTCTAGCTCTCTTTCCACAATTAATTGTTAAAGGATGTTCCCAAACATGCTATAAATAAATAAAAAATGAGTACCGTTATGATGTAGGATTCCCTCTGCCCCACAAAAACTAGATTCCACTACCTGGCATCATCAAAAAAAGCACAGGACTTAATTGAATCTATTGAGACCTATTTTAGTTTTGAATTTGATTTTCAATACCATCAAAGACTAATCACACCTGAAGAGAGCATTGAAAGGTGTGATTATCCCTATCATTGAAGATAATATAATTTTTGGATAGCCAAATTCCCCAAGAAACAACTGAGGGTAAGGCCTTCGAAGGTTTTAATTCTCCTGTTGTAAACCAACGCTTCCTGCAATTATCTATAGAATTACCATGGCATGCCTACTTACAACCTATGTAATAACCTCCACTTCTTAGCAAAGATTAATCTTGCATAAGTAATGCTAATAAATCGATTCTTAGCCTACAGCTCTATTCATCGTAACTAACCGCATAGAAGTTATTCTCTTCACTGGGGATCTTCTCCATAATTGTGGCTTCCACCAATAGATAGCCCCATTGCTGGTCATATGAAAACATAGGTTTATACCTCAGCTATGCATTGTAGGTAACACTGAGAAGGGAAAAAGTCTAGAAATGGAAAGAGAAACATAGACCCAGTCTGACCAAGAGTCTCCTCCTATAGACTGTTGAAAGAATCTTCTTGGCAAAACTTAAAGTACTATCCCTATCCAAATTGAACAAACCATCCTAGTCATGTACGATGACATTGAATAACATTATGTAGAATATACTAGGTAATTATGGAGTCACTATAGTATTTCAAAAAATTGTGAACAATTCACACAAGTTTAACGTTTGTCAGGAATCAAGATGACGCTTAGATAGATAGAAACCAATTTTCTTAAACAATCAATGACTCTTAAAAACAATAATAACTTAAACCCACTAATATCTACCCACATGGGCCACAAAAGAAGTTACAGTTTAGGTTAAGGCCATTGAGCTAGGCATACAATAAGCCACCATGGTCATTTTACATTTCGAAGCATATAATTTAACTATTTAGGGAGCTTAAAATCCTTTTATCATCCCACATAAAATATTTCCCAATCATTACAGAGACCTGATTCAGAGGGGGTTCAACTTAGGTCCAGTGCGTGTGATACTATTTGGGGCTACCCAATCCATCTAGTGCTTAGTACTGGTAACTAACTACCAAGAAGATAAAGACTCAAATGCTCACGTGGGACGAAGGTAATTTAGTGGCCAAATTTTACGGCATCTTTTCCTTATAGGTTACGGTGCGGGAAGCACTAGATCCTCATTACCATTACCTTGGTTGACTCTTCGACTGTTGGAAGGTGTTGCTAGTTCTTTCAAGATGTTATCCCCAATACCCATCAGAAGATATCTCTGCAAGGCCCAGTTACTTTGAGAGTGGTAAGGACAATAAGGTCGATATAGGATTTTTATCATATGAAAATAAACAAAACCCCTTTTATGCTTGATCTATCACATAGTTGATGTTTTAGTGTAACAAACACTGTCAAGGCTTTAGTGCTACGATCATTAGAAAGGATTAAAAAATGCTACATCGAGCAAGATGATTGTTGTCTCATGCAAGGTGGTCCCAATAAACTGATCTTGAGTATTACTTTCAAGGTTGACCATTGTAGATGTATAAAAAATCAGGTTGATTAGACTGCATATTAACTTATATGGGTTGACCACAAGTTTATGGAAGGGCTTATTGACATAGTGGGCACAAGTGGGCACAATTTGTGGATTACTAAACTGATTTCTAAGATTCTTGGCATAATTGTAGGAATTCTAGCACCAAGAGGCTTGCACAAAGAAAATTTGAGGCAATGATTGTTGTTGACGTTTTAGTGTAACAAACATTGTCAAGGCTTTAGTGCTATGATTAATAGTAAGGATTGACAAAGTCTACACCGAGAAAGATGATTGTTGTCTCATGCAAGGTTGTCCCTATTAACTGATCTTGAGTATTTTTTTTTAGGTTGACCGTTGTAGATGTATAAAAAAATCAGGTTTATTAGACTGCATATTAACTTAGATGGGTTCACCACTAGTTTGGGAAAGGATTATTAGCATGTTGGACACAAGTAGGCACAATTTTTAGATTACTAAGATGATTTCTAATATGCTTGGAATGATTGTAGGAATTCTGGCACCAAGAGGCTTTCACAGAAAATATTTGTGGCGATGATTGTTGTTGATGTTTTAGTGTAACAAACATTTTCAAGGCTTTAGTGGTACAATCATTCGTAATGATTGGCAAAGACTACACCGAGAAAGATGATTGTTGTCTCATTCAAGGTGGTCCCAATAAACTGATCTTGAGTATTATTTTTTAGGTTGACCATTGTAGATGTATAAAAAATCAGGTTGATTAGACTGCATAATAACTTGGATGGGTTGACCACTAGTTTGTGAAAGGGCTTATTGACATAGTGGGCACAAGTGGGCACAAGTTTTGGATTAATAAACTAATTTCTAAGGTCCTTGGCATAATTGTAGAAATTCTGGCACCAAGAGGCTTACACAGAAAAAAAAAATTGGCAGTGATTGTTGTTGATGTTTTAGTGCAACAAACATTATCAAGGCTTTATTGCTATGTAATTAGTAAGGATTTACAAAGACATAGCGAGAATGATGATTGTTGTCTCATGCAGGTGGTCCTAATTAACTGATCCTGGGCATTATTTTCTAGGTTAACCATTGTAGATGTATAAAAAATGATGTTTATTATACTGCACATTAACTTCGATGGGTTGAAACATAGTTACCAATGAAACAATAACTATTACCTCAAAATGGGAACTCTAGACCAAGAAGACTCAAAACATGAAAAAACGCCCCAAAAACAAAAATTCTGTATTCTAGAATACATTTAGTTTTTTCTCAAGGTCAAATTTCAACATTTTATAAAATTATTCTAAAAACGAAATTTTTTCTTGAAAAAAGGATTGAAAAAACACCCTCAAAACAAATCGAGTTGATGTTGGAATAACAAAAAAAAAAACATTGTGTCACACTTTTGACACATTGTAATAATGGAATTAAACACATAATATTAGGACACTGAAAAATCATAAAATTCTACAAATTTTGATACATGATGTTAAAGATAAACAAAATCATGTCTGAAGGCCTTATAATTTCGAACAATTTTCATCCATGTTGTTAAAGACAAAATATATTGACTCCAAACAACCCTAAAATTGTAATTGTTTTCAACCATAACATTAAAGATAAAATTCCGTAGCGCATAAAAACCTTAATGACAAGTTGTAAATCTCAAGTTTTTAAATCTTAAGTTTTCAACATACTTGAACCATGAAATTATGGAGAAATTATATGAGTTAAACAATTTTTAAAATGAACAAGTAAATGAAATATTTATTATTCAAAGAGTAATTTTAATTTTAAAGGATAAACATATTTCTCTTTTCAAATCCTAGCCTAAGAAAAATTTAAATCTAATGCAACCGAAACCTAAAAATCAAGCATCAAAACAAAGTGTCCCCTTTTAGTGAGGCATATAATTTTTAAATTTTTTAAAAGTATCTTATACCAAATGGTAACAATACAGAATATCATGGCAATATCAATGCACAATCTAAAAAATCAACATTTATTTCTATTTTCTTTTTTATTTTTTATCAAAATATCAACATTGGTACATTGAATATAACATAAATTAATTTTGTAATTCATTGTTGCACTGTGGATATTCTAGAGAGATTAATTCTTCATAATTATAGCACATAATCCAAAAAAAATACAAATGCCTCATAACTTCATGAAAAATCAGATGGAAGTCAAATTTTTTATTTTAAGTTACCATGCAAACATCAATAACATAAAAATGTCTTAGACAGTTATTCAAAATCAACCATAGGTTCTGCGACACCATTAGAACCTACATCTTCAGATGAATGAATCGATGCAGATGAAGATGATCCATATTCTTCTTTTTCATCAACTACTGCTCCATCTGAGTCAACATGCATGCCCACCATTTCAGAGTTGAAATGTCTTGTAGATCTATGACTACATTCTGCAAAGTTCCATCTCAATAGTAATTGTTCTAGTAGTAATTTCTTCAAAATATTTATGATCTTCAACCAAAGAGTTCCTCTCTTTGTCAAATTGAATTCATACACAAGTATGTCAACATCCTCCAATTTTAAGACATCTATGCAACGATGATTTATATTTGTGCCCTTTCTTTTTCTCTTTCTGCCATTTTTTTTCAGCTACCATCCTTGGCTTGTACACACCATTGAAAGGGTGGGTACTTGTGGCATACCAATGTACATAAATAGCTGTAATATATTCATTTTGATTAATGACCTTTATAACCTTGTCAATGCAGAATGAATAGCCAAGTGGATCTTCATTTGATAACACTACTATCATGCAACCCTCCTTAACATCTTGCATAGAACCCCTGTAAAGGTCTTCCATGGCTTCACGTTGTGCGCATGATCTTATAGAACCAATATAGATTTCTCTTTCCTCTACCTGTGGAGATTAATAATAGCTTGAGACTGTTGTTGTTCAACAATCTGTGTTTCCTCATGTTCATTTAGCATATTTTGTGGCAAGGGGTATTCAAAAGTGTATCCTCATTTATTGATCTTGAAATCATATCACTTTGATTATTGAAAAAATACTCCCACCAAACGGAATCAACAACATCGAAGTTCTCATATGTATCTCTAATACATATTTTAATTTCCTCCAGACATTCAGAATAATTTATGTCTCTCTTATGCCTTTGTGCATTATGGAGTTAAACAACTGACTGTAATAACAACATTTTTGATGAAAATATTGGACGCTCTAGAATGAACTTCGAAAATGCTAAACCTTATATGGCCCCCATTCTGCAACAATTGAATACTTGTTGTCCCATATAAGTGTTATCCCATCAATTTTTTTGATACGAAATTTATGCTGGAAGTTAATGTCGTTAAGTTTTTCAATGCATTTCTCCTCACCATGTCTTCCCAAAATAAACCTTCACATGTCAATAGTTTCTTCCAACACATGAAAAACAGGCCCTTGAATGTACGATTTCTTAATACATTTAATTAATGATGGAAGGATCCCAACACCTTTCTTCCTCAATGTTAATAAAAAACAACTAAACATTTGATCAATATGAACATGAGTATGCCCAACAAGAAGCAAACCAACCTTTATCTTTTTAAAAATTCCCAATTCAATGAGCATGTTTAGATACCCAAAAAAGAACTTGATTTTTGTTTTCATGACTTTTGTTGTCTAATTGTACATTAAGAATTTCAGGAAGAATAGCAGACCAATGAGTAACCACATCATGGATTATAGTTATGGTCATATTTTCATTATTATGAATATTTGGAGCTGTGAAGAAAACTCTTGGAAACATCTTCTCATTAAGTACCATATAACAAACCAAGTGAAACTAACTGAAAATTTCCTCCTGTAATTTTTTTGGCATGCAGACGAAATGTGGAAGAAGTATTTTCTTTTGGTCCATACCATCAATTATCAAACCTAGATATTTATTTGGATTATAATAACACTTATGTTGATGTTTGACAACTATTGCCTTTCACTTGTTTGCTGATTGTGATGCCCTTGAAATTATTTGACAATGGAATATGTACATAAAATAAAAGAAATATATGAATAAATATATTTTCATTGTTGATAACTATCCAATTTTAAAAAACAATGTTTGGAACACGTACCTCTTTCTTCCCATTGACATTTATCTCTTTTTTCTTTAAGAGAAGCACATGTGCTGCAAACCCCCATCCTTGTCTTCTTAGGAATACGAACATTTCTTAATTCATTTTTCCATAACCTTGTAAAGTAAGAATATGTAATAAAATTACCAACTCCTTCAACAACTTCTACATAATCTTTGTATAAGCTGAATATTTCTCATCTCGAGAAATTATCTGGAATATGTATTGTTTCTTTATTTGGCATACACTCTCCATGCTTTGAAAACAAGTCTTTCATCCATGTCATAGCAGTATTTTCTAATGGCCCAACCTCCCATTTATAATGTATTTCTGAATAATATGTGGGATCCTTTTCCAATTTTTCTTAGATTCTTGACAAATGACAATTAATAATTGAATGCAAAATTTTGAAAGCCTTTCTGCAGATAAATACATTTCCAATATGATAATCATAACCTGTTAGTGTATATTCCATGCAACCTACTAAATATGAATTTTGCATCCTTTTATTTGTTGAAATATATCTTTTCCTTTTCTCCAAAACAAAGTTGAAATCAATATGTTTCAAGAAATCCCTTTGAAGACATTCACTTGAAATCAAATGAAAGATATAACTTCTTTTTCTGAGATATTTTGTCCTCGCCCTTGTATAACTGGAATGTTTTGGATTGATATCAAAAGGTCTACTCCTACTCCTAGTTATAATATTTTCTTGCAATGACTTCATCATTCCATCATCCTTTGTAGAAACAGTTTCATCACCATTAGGAGGAATATCATCCCCACTATCATCATTCTCAACATAGTTAAGAAATTCATCAACATCATTGCCCAGAAAATTTTCATTACCATCCTCACTCGAAGAAAACATTTCACAAGAATCATCTGCGCTAGTATAAAGGTCCTATGTTAAGATGGATGTTGAGTGATATAGATCTTATTCTCCTAGTTGAAACATGGGAGCATGAACAATCAAGGTTTCCCCACATATATGGATTCATTCCTTGGTTACCTGGAGCAACAAATCCACTTGTAAAGGCCTTGGTGGTTTAGCCTATTATATACAAAATAAAATTTCTTCCCACATTCATCTTCATAATATTGACCCCCTCAATAAACATGTTTGGATCGGAATTTTTGACTCAAATACCAATAGGATTTTTCTCACGATTTTTTATTTTTATCATATTGAATCTTTGTCTTATAAGAAAAAAAACCTGGATAAGAATTGCACCTTCATTACCTTATAACACAAAATTCACAGTCTAAGGAAAGAAGGAAACATCTATTTTCTTATGGACTTTAATTCTAGAACCATTACTCACCAAGCTACTCTACTAAGAAATAACACAAACCCTAACCACCTATGGCTTTGTGACGATTATGACTTAGCCAATAAATTCATAATAAATTCTAAATACATAACCAAAAACCCTTTTGGTACTAAGCTAATCAAGTTTTATAGTTCCAAAGATTTGATTATTAATAACGAGATTAATAAGTTGTCTACATATAGCTAGGTGACTTGTATTCATGGGCTAGGTAGTATTGTTGTGGACTATGCGATATATGATACTTGGGTTCTCAATTGTATTATAAATTTTGAACTCATAGGTGACCACAAGCCTGATTCTAACCAAATACCTCTATATTTAACCATAGACCTAGATATACACACATACCACATGCAAGAGAATGGTGGGAGCCAAAGGCACACTCGCTACGACAAAAGTAAAATGGATCTCTTCTTCAAATATTTAACAAGGAATTTACATACCTTAACATATAATGATAACATTGGTCACATATAAAACAATTTTACCACAACCTTGTCCACTACCATTAACAAGTTCTCTACCAAGGTATCATATAAAAGGAATAATATAACTTCCAACCCTTGTTATGATAAGGATTGTAAGATTGCGGAAAGAAAAAAGAAATTATCTTAACGAAAATCTAAATGTTGAAAAAACAAGTGTTTACAGAGATATTATTAAAAGGACGAAAAGATACTATATAATAAGAGGCAAGAGTGTCTTCTACACCTCTCTAAATATGATCCTAGAAAGTCTTGAAGGAATATTCTTGTCTGTAAAATGAAAGACGACAATTAAATCCCCTTTAAGGAATTGGATATCTAGCTTAAGAATATTTATGACTCCTTGGACACCATGGGAACCATCCTAAGCACTCTTATAGATGAAGATATATTTTCTTTGGAAGATGTGGAATTCAATATTAAGAAACTTTCTAATGGGAAAGCTAGGGATATTGAAAGTTATCAAGCTGAAATTTTCAAAATGTAAAGGTTTACCCTCATTGCTCATATACAAAAACTCTTCAATTTAGAAATGAAACATGACTTCCCTAAGCCATAGACACAAAGCCTTATTGTTCCTATCTTTAAAATTGGGGATAAAAACATTCCTTCTAATTATAGGACTATGATGATCAACCATAGTTTAACCAAATTGTATGGGCACATTTTGGAAAAGAAGATTAGTAACTGGTTTGAACTTCATGATAAAAGAGTTGAATGGAAGGATGGTTTTAAGAGGCATCATTCAACTATTGACCACCTAGTTATCAGTCTGTGGACCATTTCGAAGAAGTTTTGCAACATGAAAATTGATCTCTTATGTTGTTTGGTTAATTTAGAAATGTTTTTGACATTGTTCCTTGGGTAAAGTTATGGAAAAGGCTCAATGAAATAATGGTTCCTTTCAAGATGAGGGTTGTTGTAAATAGGTTATACGAGAATAATAATGCCAAGCATAAGACCAACTAGGGTTTTTGTAAGGATATTAAATGCAATTTCAGAGTTAAGCGAGGATGCCCCCTATCCCCTACCCTTTTTGGTATTTACTTTGATAAGCTAGAAGAGTGTTTTGAAGGTGCAGGATGTGATGGGGCCAAGCTCATTGGTATATTCATTAATATTCTCCTTTATGATGACGATATCATTCTTCTTGCCAGAAGCCATGTTGATATCGACAAACAGCTCAAAATCCTCCATGATTACCGCTCCAACATGGGTATCATTGTTAATACCGATAAGAATAAATTCATTATGATTAAATCCAAAAGGATCAACTGTGCTAATTTCGTGTATGATAAAAAATACTTGGAGAAGGATTCCTCATACAAATATTTAGGTATTCACATTCATGACCAACTCAATTGGAACTATAACATTGAGAAAAGGGTTATATGAAGTTGGAAATATTATTTTGAGATTGAAAAAAAAATAAGTAAATTGGTCTTTGGTTTTGTATTAAAAAGAAGTTTATCTTCGTCATTCTCATTGCCACTTTTTATATGGATGTGAGGTTTGGGTCTACAGTATATCTATGGAATCATATAGAAAGGTTGAGATAATCCAAAAGAAATGTATAACTTACAACCTCAAGATTACAGAAAATTTTCTTTACCTTATTCTCGTGATTTAAGCTAGCTTCTCCCCATTTGAAATATTGGCTATGTTTAGGTGTCAGATGCACATGAAGAAATTGTACAACATGGAAGCAAATATGCTCCTCAAAATTGCTTCTAACTCTAGTAAAAAACCTCGCCTCCAACTCTAGCGAGGTTGGCATAAGGATTCTGAGTTCTAGCTCAATCGTTGGGGGGTAAAGGAGGAGATCATCTTGAATAACAAGGATAATATTAAAAACATTGTTATTTTGAAATTTGAGGACAAGTTGTTGTATGGTAAGGATTTAGAGGGAAAAAGAAAGATAAGATACTATAAGGAGATGATCAACCCCACTCTTGGTAACCATAATTATCTTTTCGTCTTGACAAGTGGTAAGAAAAAATGAACATTGCAAAGATACGAAAAAAATCTCATGATCTTTGGAATAAAATGGACCATTGGTCTTTTCCCAAAACACCTTGGGACAAAAGAATCTGCCTATTTTTTATACTAATAGTGTTGAAGATGAAAAATGCTTTCTCTTGGATTGTTTGCACTTACTTACATTCATTCTCCTTTTCCAAACATTTTTCACACTACCAACCTTCGTGACTAGTTAAGTGAACAAAACCACAATGATCTCACAATGCTTATATCCTTTTTTTATCATAAAAATAGACTATTATAGACTCTGAATTAATTTCTTACTTTCTTAATTTCCGGGCTATATTAATCTTTGTAGACATTAACCATCATCACCATCATATTATATATAGTAAAACTATATATATGTGATAAAATAATTGAAAAAAAATAGTTCAAACATTTTAAATAATTTTCCTATTTTATATTATAATCTCTTTTTATGTATATTTTATTGGTTAATTTTATCAAAAAAACCATCAATAATTTGTTGGAATTGCATATTTGTAAATTACACAATCCAAATGTCTAAAAAAATTTCAATATATTAAATCCATTTATACATTAACATAAAATTATATATATATATAAACTCATAATAAATATATGATGAAGATAAATCAAGAAACTATTATAATTGTAGTAAGACTATAAATTTGCTCACTTGTAAATTAAGATATATATATAAATAAAGGGAAACTAAAAACATAAACTCCTTGTTTTTTAAGTCGATTATTATTTCCCTTTTTATTTTTTCGTCCTTCCTTTGAATTCATGAATGACTCAACAATTCGTGTGTTTTTGGGACACATACCAAAGACATCGTGAGCGATCTATGCGAATGTCCGTGTGCAGGGACATGTCCTTGTTTTTTAAGCCGATTATTATTTCCCTTTTATTTTTTCGTCCTTCCTCTGAATTGTTGAATGACTCAGCTACTCCTGTGTTTTTGGTACACATACCAAAGACATCGTCAGCGATCTATACGAATGCCCATGTGCAGGGACATGTGCCAACGCCCAAGTGAGAAAATGCCAGTGCCAACTAAAGCATACGCTCAACGTTATCACTCATGGTCATATGGACGTTTCGTTTGGGTGCATTGCCGTTGCGAGTCTCACTACAACATAAAGGGGGGTTTTAAGACAATATTTAAGACAATTATTTTGTCTTAAACAAATGTCTTAAAATGCCCTTGGTGTAGTAGTGAATCTCTTACTAGTGCTACTGCGATCGCAACGTTCTGCGTTAAAGTCGATTATTATCACTCTGTTTGAAAGTCAATTAATTTGTTCTGGGTTAATCGTGTAATTGTGTTTGAATGTCAAGTTTGTTCCCGTTTGCAGGCTCGGGTTTGTCAAGTAGGATGACCCGAACGAAGTACACTTTGGAACCTTTATTTTTTGTACTATCGGTAACGAAAACTCCATAAAAATATTTCAACTAAAGTGATAATACATGGATAAAATGATAGATTTGTTTATTTCCATTTAATGCAGTGACGAAATGTCAAGAAATATTGGATAATTCAGAGTACCTCCAAAATTACAGTGTCAAACTAGTGCTACTGCGATCTCAACGTTTCTGAGTCAATTAATTTGTTCTGGGTTAAAGTCACTGCTTGAAAGTATTATCACTCTGTTTGAAAGTCAAATTTATTGTATTGTAGGTTAATCGTGTAATTGTGTTTGAATGTCAAGTTTGTTCCCGTTTGCAGGCTCGGGGTTGTCAAGTAGGATGACCCGAACGAAGCACACTTTGGAACCATTCAAAGCAGACGGCCATGTCCTTCGCATGAGATTATCGCAAAGTTGACAATCCGCACAAATTTGATTACCTGCATTTAACGACACCCTTTCCTCAACTTCAAACAATCAAACGAGTTTATGAAACAACACCAAACGTTGAGTGCGTGCTGAATTTAAGGAAAATAGAGTAGGTGATGGATTTAAGGAACCGGTGAGGTCTACGGAAACTTTGGACGAAAGTTTCAAAGTTTTTACGCGGTTTGATTTCTCAACAGGTGCTTGGCTGGTCAGCTATTCAACCTGAATATGCTTTTTCACCCCCTTTATACCTCTCTTTGCCCACTGCTTTGCCCTTGCCATTGTGTATATAAATACATCGTCCTTCTGCCGTTGTATTATATTGGCCTCCTTATAATATATTTTGACTGCAGCTGATAATAGTTAGGATTAGTTCTGATCAATACTAGCCAGTTTTAAGAGGAGTTGTATTCTTGGTGCGATCAAGCGCTTTATTGCTTTGTCTTGAATAGAAGATCAACATAGTACATACTACACGTTTCATTACATTACATCTTGATTGATTGATTGACGTGAGAGGCAGCAGCACTAATATCAGCAGGCCATGAAGACAGGCAGCTGGCCGTTTCTGTTCTTGCTTTGGGCTTCAGTCGCAGCAATAGTACTATGGAATGAAGGTGCTGTCCATGCAGGTAGAGTCCTGAAAAACAGGAATATTGTTACACCCCAAGCTGATAAAAATCCATGTGATCATCACAATATTCTTAATGGAGAATATGAAGTGGGAGATATATCGAAGAATAAACTTCCTTCTGGTCCAAGTGGAGGAGTTGGTCACAAATACATCAATTCCTTGGGCCCTGTGAAGATGAAGGCAAGTAATGCAGCCAATACGTTAAAGGTTAACAAACTTCCTTCTGGTCCGAGTGGGGGAGTAGGCCACAAATACATCAATGCGGAAGGGCTGATGAAGCGATCGGTAGTAGCGTCACAGAAGTTGATTACAAGTTTGCCCTTCAGCAAACTTCCATCAGGTCCGAGTGGCGGAGTAGGGCACAGCAATAACGATTGATGACATTGTTCAAAACTGATTCCTGACCAGGAAACTCAAACGCTGATCAGCTCAACGAATAAAATCAAAATGAAAAGGTCCGACATGTGTTACTGTTGCACAGTGATGTAAATATTAATCAGATAGAAGCGAATAGAAGTAGATATGATGTAGAAAATAGAAAGTCGACATTTAGATATTACAACCCATGATGGGAATCATTAATAAATCGGGATTTCAATAATATATCTCAGCAATTTTTTCTAGTTGTAGGATTAAAATCTGGTCCATTTTTGTTAGCTCAGATCTGTCGATCTTGTTTTCTTCCGACAGAGTAAAGGGTTCCCTGTAATCCAGGGATATCGATGACCTAACTTGACATACATTAAAATAAAATTACTTGTAAAATTAATAATATATAGAAATTTGAAGAGAAAGTCTACTTTACTTGAAACTAATTTACTTTTGATCAATTTGGAATATTTTTACATATAAGGATTTTGGCATTTTCATTTTAAGCATTAAAAAAAAATAATAGATATTTTAAAATTTATATTACCAAACATTAACATATTTTTGAATCAAACTTTTACTCAATCCAAGTTTTGATTAACATTATGATACCAAATGAAAAAACAAAAATTCAAATATATATATGGGATCAATTATTTGGAGGTCAAACTTACAAAAAAAATTGTAAGGCCATTTTTATATTAAGTTTTATAGCTTATTCACAGAGATGGGCAAAAAAGAAGGGAAAGTATTTAATATTTGAGTCACCAACTTTTTCAAAGGACCAATTCAAATATAATTATTATGGAAAATGAAATTTATAATTTTTGTAGAGTAATGTTTATGTTGAGTTTTATAATTTATTGAGAGATACTAAAAAGAAAATAAAAGAAATAATAAACCTTTTGAATCGGTAAACCTATTTAGGACCAATTCTTTATGAAAAATACACCTAAACAATAACAACTTAACAAAAATAATATCTTAAAACCCTCATATCAAATTTAAATAAACATTAAACTTTAAACCCTTGTGTTCTTTAAACTTTTTCCTCACTACTAGTTCTTGAAACCCCTCTTTCATATTTTTAGTAAACTTTTTCTAGTTCTTGAAACCTCTCTTTCATATTTTTAGTAATGTGAATTCTAATGATGAAAACCTAATAATGCTTTAAGGTTTGATTTTAATTTTTTGGGATAAATTTCATATTTCCATTCATATACATAATTTCAAAGAACAAAATTTATTATTTTTAATTTTTAATTTATTTAATTATTAAATATATTAATAAATATATTAATTTAATATATTTATAGAAAATAATATTTTTGTTTAAAATTTTAATTTTAGAATTTTAAAAATAAATAAATAAGTAAATTTATCTAATTATTGAGTCACTTATTCCTTAAGGAGGTGTTTGGGAGTGGGTATTCTCCTACAAGATGTCAACTCACATTATGTTGAGCACATTACATAAATTACCATTACTTTATCAATTATGATAAGAAGAGGGCTCAAGGTCCAACATTATTTAAATATTATAAACTTCATATGCAGGTACAAGAGGATTCAATAGGAGATTTTAATCATATTGCAAAGCTAGAGTTAAAAACTGACTATATATACTGTAAGTTAACCATTCTAGCTAGGATATTAACCAACATCTCCTCCTTGGATGTGGGTAGTGACCAATTAGGGCAGATTCCTACAGATTTTGCCCAATAAATATTATGACTCATCCCTCTCAACACTAATAATCATATTGCACAACCAACAGTTTTTTTTTAAGTTTTTATTAATTTTCTCTTTGGACGACATACCACGGAATTATAAGCTTATAAAATGCTCTAATTAGATCAAAACTCTAAACTTATATTACTGATTTAATTTCCCTCAATATATTTTGATAGAAAATTTTTAATCTATCTACTCATCCAAAATGTATACTTCAAATAATAATTCACTTATAACTCTATTACCCTTAAAACCCTATCACCCTTAAACGACAAACAACATCCAATAAAACCCATCATAACGTTAAATTAACAAAGCTTTTTAGTTTTAAATATTTTTCACCACAACATACTAATCTTGATCTCCACATAATAACATTAAATTAACAAGGATTTTTTCTTTTAAATTTTTTCTACCACATCATCTTATCATTAAATTAACAAGGCTTCTTACTTTTAAATATTTTCCACCACAAATGATATATGTCATATTACCTTGTATTGATTAAGGATTATGCTAATATGTTTGTGCTTTCTTTTGGAATAGTTGCTAGATGCCAAAGTCAGAGATTTATGTCAATATTGAGAAAAAAATTTGTTGGAATATGTAATTCCTACTTGTCCGAGGTGTTGACTCTCTATGTATGGAGTTTGTTCCTATATCATAGGAGGTAGATAAATCTAAATATTCCTAGTTTGGTGTGTGGTTGAGATATTCTCTCAACCACCTTATTGTGTGTCCAAGATAGTTTTCCTATCTTGAGACTATATTTCATGTATATATATGTAACCATACAGGCATGCACCTCAGTGTCTCGTGGACTAAAAAAAATAAGAGAAAGCATATTGTGTTTTAGCTTTTTTTGGTTGTCCATTCGTTTGGGCGGAGGTGTATTGGAGCACTGTTGCGCTCATCATTTGACATGGCGTGAAACCGGAACTGGGAAGAGAAGCAGAATACTACTTGGATGTTGACAAAGTCCAACCAGATCGATGGAAGTGAGAATTTCATTCATTTCCAATTGCAAACGCTCACACTTAATTCCACTTCAGGCGGTTGCGTCCCATGACCTCTCTGAATGCCATGAGCGCCCTGCCATTGCTCGCCAGATCGCTATCGACGATTCCCCCAAATGACGGGATCGCCATTATCAATAAAAGCATCCTTTTATCCACTGCCGACGGAGACACTCCCATGTAATCTACCTCAATGAGTAATATAATAATGGAATTGTAAGGCTTGACCAACGATGGCATTCCACTCATTTTAATCTCGAGGCCAATAATTGTAGGGAAGATATGTACTATTATGACCATTCATTTATTCTATACTTTGCCGTTTACGGGTAAAATTCAAAATTGAACAAATGGCTGAGTTGAATTGCCATGCTTTGTGCCAACTTCAATTAGACTTTCATACATAATGGAAGCATAATCGAATTACGTGGTTGTGCAGTGCAAATTTTGTTATTTTGTACCTATTGTTATGATCTCAATAGCCTATGAGAAGAACTATTATTGCGACCGTGGAGAGGGTTGACTAGAGGGCTAGAGATCTCTGCGTAGAGGAGATCCGCATGAGGTTTGCTAGAGGTCGTGGTTGCTGGAATGCGTGATGAGTCTGCGTTAATCTTGTGAAAGCGTTGAGATGGTGAAATCTCTGGAGCGGTATGATTTGCTGCCAGGCTATTCTACATGGTATCGTTCTTCATTCCCTCATGCACTCCCTCTTTCGTTGCCCTACACGCCCTCGGAGGGCCTCGATATTGGGTCAGACTGAATTTGGAATCAGTTTGAATAGATCTATTCGATTCTTGTCATTTCCTTCGCCTGAAGAGGTATTCAATAGGAGCATGTGAGCAGTGTTTTCCTCTGCATGTGGCTGCTCGTGGTTGAAGACCTGCAGCGGAAGCATGATTAGAAGCATGGTGGATTATCGGAAGCATGATCAAGCCAGCAGTGTGGTTGTTGATGTGGCTTGAGTATCCTTTTTTTGGATGATACTTGAAAGGCTCCCGATCCTCTTTAAGGGTACATTCACACCTGTGTTTACTACGTTGTTAGGTTTGTTGCCCATTAGTAATGTGCCTAATCCTTTGTCGATGTGCTGCATTACAAAACGAATTATTGCGGAACGTTGTGAGCTTGATTTGGAGAAGTCCCTACGGTATTAGGTGTGAGCAGAAATTGTTCCCTAAGAGATCCTGAACGAGCAAGCATAACCTTTTAGGGTGGCCTATTAGTGTTTTAAGTGATCTGTGAGCTGGAGACTCTCTCCCTACTATGGCTTTTCAAGCTATTGGAGACTGCCAATGTGTTTTGGCAATGATGCTACAAATTGTGTGGTGTTTTATTTGGTGTGAGTTTGCCAAGACTGATTTGTAATTGCTGTTATTTGAATGAGGCCACATGGAGAAGTTGAATGTCAACGAAAGTGCTGAAAATATTGTTGTGTTTCTCAAAGACTGTTTGGAATTACAACTGTTTGGTTCTGTAGATGCAGGAATCAAAACTAATAATGGGGACATGCACTCCAACATTCCAACAATGGTTGAAAATCAACCTATGATTATATACTAGAGCAGCCTCTCGTGAGCTGCGTAGTAGAATCATGGTGAGTTGCAACTGAGGGCAGCGTTTGTGGCCAAGGAGGAAGACAGGGTAAAGATGAAACTAAAAGTTCCAACATATTTTCTTTGATGAGACAAATTTTCTTCGTTAATTTCTTTGTTTTTCTTCATGTTGAGCTCAATCAACTTAATATGTAAATGAATTCATATAAATCTGTGAAATTTGTAAGGTTTGTTGTGATATTTAGTATCTTTGTTGGAAGTGGTCATTCCTACAATAGAAAATTTTATTTGCAAGAAGGATTTTCTACCAGATATGATGAAGACATGACAGTGAAAATTGCATCAAAGGATAGTGCTTGGAGCTACATCAGAGAATGGGAGGATGATCGAGTTTATGTGTGCCCAGTGTGGTCAGGGGAGTAGATTGTGATGGAAATGAGCAAGTTGAAACAAAGTGTCTAAAGTGTCTTTGCTTGTGTAGAGAGCAGATAGAAATTGGTTTTCTGTTTCAAAGTTGTTAAGAGATTGCAGATCTGAATGTTCAATTGTGAGGAGATTAGCTCAAAACTGGGTCTTCATTATTGCAACTAGTTATCGAGCATGAGGGGGCATGCTTGGAAGCAGTTACCCGTCCTTGATATTGTGAACAGGGGAAGTAGCATTACACTGCAATGGTGGGGAATTGGATGCTGAAATGAGAACTTTGTGTGTAAAATCGTCGAACTTTATGCATGTTGACAATGAATTTGTGGAAAACTTAAGATCAGACCGTGGAGTCCTGGATTCCCATTTTGGGAGGGACAATTTTTTGTTGTTTCTCTTTGTGTGGCTAAGTGCCTATGTCTGGATCATCTGTGCTAGAATGCACTACATTGAGACCAGTTGAAAAGTTGTCGATCCGTTTCTTTATCAGTGGACCCCTTCGAGGTATCATTGGAGAAGAATGGTTTTTGATATGTTCGGGAAATAGTCATATTTGGGCAGAGATAGAGAAATTTGATGTTCTTGTTAATCTGAAAAGTTTATTTTGTTTCTTGGAATCATGTTTAAAATTATTGACCCTTATTGAGCCTAGCTAACTCAATGTACGTAAAATTAATTTGTAAGAATTTGTGACTCTAACAAATGACAGATTAAGCATGGAGTTCCAAGAATTTATTTGACAAAGACAAAGATGCCCAAGATATGAACAATGAAAAGATGAGGTGAAGGAGTAGCAACATCGATTATGATGGACAACTAAGTTGAATTTTTTTTGTGTGAGTTTTTTATGAGTTTCTTGGAATAGACTGTTGATGATGAGTCACACAGTTGAATGGTAAGAAAATATAGGACAATTTTTTAGTAGCCTTTGTACTTGGTAAACCCAAGAGTTGGAGTGTCTAATGTAAGCCTTGTAAAGGCATATGTATCGTTGTGAAGTTCATGGTTATCTAAAAACCAATTTGTAATTACAGGTTTGTGGTTAACCGGAAACCACTTTTTTCAGTTTGAAGTCATGGTTTGTGGTGAACCAGAAACCACATGCAAGCCCTAGTTTCTACAGATCCTTCATGGCTATGGTTCCCCGAGTGAAAACAAGAGCCTTCATGCTCACAGAGGAGCCTTCATTCTCATAGCGATGTAGGTGGTCTGCAGAAACACCTTACTCATAGGAGAAACTTATAAGTTACTCACAGGTCTTAGTTTACTGAGCACATTTTGGGGGCGATTTGCAGATACAGGTACATGTATGTAGCGATAATGGTTGTCATAACCATGTATACAAAGGACATCCTACGAGGCTAGCGGTTGCAGTGGTTTGTAGATGGTTGCTCCTTTATATGGATGTCAACATATCCTTTTCTTGGTTTTGCATATGGGATTTTCCCATTCGTGGTGGATCTGAGTCACAAACACATCTTTTGTTATGATTGACCACAACTAGATTTTGTGAATCGCTATCGAGACAAGTAGTCATTAAGGGGGTGTGTTGGAATATGTAATTCCTACTTGACTGCAATGTTGAATCTCTATGTATGGATTTTTTTCCTATATCATAAGAGGTAGCTAAATCTAAATATTTCTAGTTTGGTGTGTGGTTGAGATATTCTCTCAGCCACCTTATTGTGCATCCAAGACAGCTTTCCTATATTGAGACTATATTTCTTGTATATATATATATATATATATGTAACCATTTTTTATTAATATAATATAGTGTGCATAATGATGATTTATCTAATCTTAAACTATCTCATGTTACCAACGTGGAAGAAAATTGCAAAGGAAATTGAAGCATTTGTTTGACGTTCCCACTTATGGTAATATTGTGGTTTTGTTTTGGGTCATCTCGATATTGAAAAGCATTGCCATTATGGGTCAATGCCAAAATATTATTACTATGATTTAATGTTTGTGAGCCAATTGCTTTGCGTCTACATTGATGCTTCAGGCGAAAGTCAATATTTGAAGGTACTGTCATTGTGTTTGAATGAAGTTTATTGTCTGTTCATATCGTCATTTTTGAAAGTCAAGTTTATTATAGGTGCGGGTTATTGCAGGATCAACATCAAATTCAATTTCTTACAATGAATTTTATTGTAGGTTCATATCGATGTGTTTGAAAGTCAAGTTTATTATAGGTCCAGGTCATTACAGGATCAACATCAAATTCAATTGTTGACTGAAGTTTATTGTAGGTTCGTATCGTTGTGTTTGAAATTCAAGTTTATTGTAGGTTCGGGTCATTACAAGATCAACATCAAATTCAATTGTTGACACTGCTGTTGGTCTCTCTATTGACTAGAAACTACAATCGGGTTAAGGATGACCCTCTCACACTTGAACGATTCAATGCACCAAACTCAGCTATTGACACTGTTGGTGGTCCCTCCACCAAAATTAATATCGGGTTAATGAAAGCACACTTGAAATATTTGGAACAGTTCATGTTACTTGCATGTGGTATCACAAAGTTGACAACCCATACAAATTTGATGAATTGCAATTATTTTCAACCTTCACATTCCTCCTGAAGCTCAAAAAATCCGTTGAATTTATGAAAGAACAAAAAATGTCGAGTATCTACTACCTTAAGGAATTAGAACACCCTTTGCAATTCTCCTCAATATCAAGTACTCAAATGAATTTATGAAAGAACGCAAAAAGTCGAGAATGTACCAAGGCAATTTCCACAGTTTTGCACGGTTTGATTTTGAGCAGCTATTTCTCTAGTTTATTATTCAATATGTTTTCTTCCACTGGAAGAAATTTTTTTGGTCTATTATTCAATATGTATTTCGTTGGGACCAGCTTTGCGACATACATAATTTTACTAAATTGGATCAGAAAACTTGTGAATTTTGTGTGAAATAGGATCACAAAACTTGTGAGACCAAATATTCCACCTAATCATTAAACCACATCCTTCAGATTTCTACTATTCACTAAAATTATTTCCATTCTCTATATAAATACGTCATCATGCCCGTTACCGAGTAAAAAATAGAACATCGACTTTTTTCGTTTTACTACCCATGATGCCGGAAAAAAAATAGCAGATCAGAAATTGCAATAATTAATTTAACCATATTTTTGTAGTCTTATGGATACCATTCAAATCATAGCCATTGGTATTAGTAAGTGACTAGCAATAACCATCTTGTCATAGGGCATTTAATACGCCTATGGCAGGCCCTTTGACATAGCATGCACATAGATGGCCCATCCCTGATTTGATGTTTTTATTCGCAATTGTTGCCCCCTACCTTCCACATTGGCATGCCATTTTGGCTAAATCATCGTATATTCAAACAAGTGTTTAAACTCACCCTATTACCATATTTGATTTTTCTCTCGCTTCCACTTCAAACCAGTTCCTTGAAGAACCCTAAATGCATTGGCTCTCTTGCTCTCCTGCTCCTACCATTGAAGGTGATCATTGAATCAGGATTGAAGGTTGAAGATGTTTTTCATCACACCAAAACCCACAGGTGTTGGTAAACTTATAAACTGGTAACTAGGATCCCCAAGGTGGGAATTACAGATTCCATAGAGGTGCGGTGATTACTCCAACACCCCCCCTCAAATGCAGCTTGAGGGAATCAACACCCCCCCTTAAACGCAGCTTGGAGAATTGAACCTGTGTCCATGCTCAGAATGACATGCAATATCTAGAGTTGAACTAAATCTAATGTATGTGCATGTACACCAACACCCCCCCTTAAGCATAACTTAGGTGAGTGTGATGCAAAATGAATGAGTCCCAACAACACAACCATTTTAGGTACCCATATACAATGCATGAAAAGAGGAAAGAGGGAAACCCCAATGGGAAGAACCCCCCCCCCCCGCAAAATATAATGAAAAAGTAGATAAAAGACCACTCCTAGGCAGTCGTGTCCTTCACCCCGAGATGATCTCACAGGAATCAGAACTTCTGCTCAGTGAAATTCTTGGTGAAGATATCAACAGTCTTCTCGGAAATAGGAAAATATTGAATATTGATGATCCCATCATGAATGAGTTCTCTAATGAAGTGCATGTGGATCTTGATGTGTTTTTTCCACTACCGCTACACTAGATCTCTGCAAAACTTTAGCGTACTTTAATTATCATACCAGATGGCAGTTGGATGATGGACACTGATCCCACACTCATATAGGAAATGTCATAGCCAAATGGCCTGAATAGTGGCATTTACTACTCCTTTATACTCGGCCTCTGTTGATGATAAAGCTATGGAAGCATGCTTCTTTCTTGAGCAACAAATTGGGCCAGATCCTAAACCAAATACATAATTGGAGGTGGACTTGTGATCTTTTTTCACCAGCTTAATCTGACTCTCTGAAACCAATGATATCAAAAGAAAATTTTGTTGCATAATGAATCCCATAAGTGATTATCCCTTGGACATATCGAAGGATGTGCTTTGCAGCTTTTCAGTGCAACTCATGTGGCTCTTGTATGTATCTGGAAACTGCCCCTACGACACATGAGAGATTAGGACGGGAGTGAGTGAGATAAAGAATACTTCCAACAAGCTGATGATACAATGTGCAATCAACCAATGATGTGTATTTTCCATTCTCAATTTTTATCCCTGATAAGAAGGGTGTGGCTGCTCGCTTGCAGTCATTCGTGTGAAATCGTGCCAAAAGATCTCTAGCATACTTTGGGTGAGAAATGTTAATCCCAACACCACTCTGATTGATCTCTAGTCCAAGGAAGAAATTTAGCAAGCCCATGTCTATCATAGAAAACCTCTTATACAATGTGGTTTTAATATCAGTAATGACAGAAGCTGAACTAATTTTTATCAAAAGATCATCTACATAGAGTACTCTGAACAAGGAGTCAATTTTCTTCAAAAAATAAACATTGGAATCATATTTTCACATAAAAATTTTTGAGATAACAACTAAGAATTCATGTTTGCATACCATGCTCGAGGTGCCTTCTTCAGGCCATAGAGAGACTCCTTTAGTTTTCATACCAGAGATGAATTGTGCATGTATCCCTATGGCTTCTCCATGTAGATTTTCTCCTCGAGATAATTGTGAAGAAATACATTCTTCACATCCATATGATGTGCCTCCCATCCTCTTGCTACTGCAATGGAGAGAGCTAGCCAAATCGAATCCATTTTTTCCACTGGAGAAAAATTCTCATCATAGTCAACTCCATGTACCTGCTGAAAACCTTTTTCTACCAATCGTGCCTTCAATGATATTGACTAACTTGGCCATTTGCTACTTTCTTGGTCTGGTAAATGCACTTTCACCTCACAATTTTATGATTGGAAGGTATCAGAACCAAATCCCAAGTCTGGTTCTCAAAGAGAGAGTTATATTCCTCATCCAATGCTGCTTCCCATTCAGGATGCCCAGTTGCTTCTGCATAAGTATGTGGATCATATTCATGCATCATATAAGCATGCATGGGCATGCATGGCTCCATAGCTAAGAGTGCTTGTGGATATTCCTCAAACTGATGTATAGAGGCATGATCATCAAGGAGATCACTCATGCTACGCCATTTTTGTGTTGAAGGTGGTCAAGAATATTTTGAACTACATGAGGAAGTGTGATCTCAATGTCCAACAAATAGTGATCCAACAAGTTTCATAGGAAAAGGCTCATCTTCATCAGAGTTCTGATCTAAATTTTCATCTGCATACTCATCAATGAGTTGGGATGGAAACTTGGTAACATGTTCACCTACTGGTGCATGCAAAATATCTTCATCAAAATTTCCACTCCTTTCAATAAAGAGCTCTTCAATGTTGATATCAAGCAATCTATACCCTTTGATTTCATCAGAATATCCAACAAACATGAATGATTTACTTTGAGGCTCCAAAGCCTTTCTCTTCTCTGTAGGAATGCGGGCCCATACTCTAGAACCAAAAATGCAGAAATGAATGACATTAGGTTGCATGCCAGTATAAGCCTCGAAAGGTGTTTTTTCTAGTAACAAATTTATGAGGAGATCTATACTGGATGTATGAGGCACAATTGATAGCTTCAACCCACAATTTTGATGAAAGAGATCTTCCATGCAACATGCAATTGGCCATCTCTTTCAAAGATCAATTCTTCCTTTCAACCACCCCATTTTGTTGTGGAGTGTAAGGAACTGTATGCTGTAACTGTATGCCTGCTTCATTACAAAGATTCTTGATATCTTTGTTGACATATTCCATCCAATTATCTGTGCAGAGTATCTTGATGCGTTTTCCAAACTGATTTCTGCGTGCTCTTTGAAAATCTTTAGATGTTGAAAAACTTCATACTTGAGTTTCAAGAAGCAAAACCCAAGTGAATCTCGTGTAATAATCTATAAATGAAAACACATATCTTGATTTTCTCATTCAAAGTACTCAAAATGGACCCCTGAGATCACTATGTACAAGTTCCAAAGGTGAAGAGGCTCTCCATGCATGCCCCTTATTGAACTTGTCTTGTGGATTCTTTCCAAGAGCACGTCCATTACAAACACCATTTGAAAATTCAATGGTCAGAAATCCTTTGACCATCCCTTGATTGTTAAGTTACTACATATATATGAAATTCAAGTGCCCAAATCTCTCATGCCAAATCCTACTTTCTTCATTTGCATGCATAAGTATCAAAATATAATTTGATTGAGGAACAAAATCAAAAAATGTATACATATGAGATTGATCATTTACCTTGCCAGATGCAATCTTCAAATCAGTTTGCATGTCATGAATGCTCACGGAATCCGGGGTAAATTCCATTTTCCTTTTGGTACCTGTGCATTTCATCTGATACACTGAAAGAATATTCACATAAAGCCTTGGAATATACAAGACATTCTCAAAACTTTCATCTTCGAATTGCACTCTTCCTTGTCCATTTGCTTCAACTGCAGAATTGGCCCCCATGAGAATAGGAGGTCCTCAGTATGCATGTAGAGAAGAAAAGGGTTCCTTTGAAAAAGACATATGATGTGAAACTCCTGAATCAATGACCCATTATTGTGGTGTATAATTAAGAGCAATCAAAGAATGCCCATTGCCCCTTGTTTCTGATGGTTTTTCCTCCGTCTTCTTCTTGACACTTTCCAAAATGTGATGACCAAGATTATTTTTCTAAAGAGTCTTTTCCATTAGATCAATATTCTTCTGCATGTAAGAGGATTCAGGATGATAACCTCTATTACAATAATGACACTTGATGGTTCCTTTATTTCCCTTCTTACCCTTGGAGCTAGAAGAATCATATGGAGGTTTTGGATTTCCTCCCCTTCTTGGATCTGGATCCATTAGGGGAATTTTGAGGTCTAAAATGGGCCTCCTAAGAAAAACATACAAAAAAAATAAACTTTATAAGAACCAATAGGACTCAAGATGATGATTCAACATTTTTTAAGTAAAAGGGTAAAAAGATTAAAAAATAATAAAATAATAAAACTACTTTTTCAACTCTTATTTTCAACTTATCTCCCAGATTTTTTACTGAAATTTTGAGTGGGAGTACTTGCTGGATGTAAAATTTAATTCCTTATCCAAGAAGTACCCATGTTACATACTTTCGATGGACACTGCTACATGAAAATGAGAAATACATTAAAAAATGTGATTACAATCACGTCTTTCATGTATTTCTCATTTTTCGTGTAGCAGGACCCATTGATCGCATGCATCATGGGTAATCCTCAGATGAGGAATTAAATTTTGCATCCAACAAGTTCTCCCACTTGAAATTTGAGTAAAAACTTTGGGAGATAAGTTGAAAATATGAGTTTAAAAAGTAGTTTTTTTCTTTTTTCCCTCAAAAATTCGATGATGTAATCAAATCTTATTTTATTATTTCCACTATTATTTTATAATTTCCTTAGGAGGCTCATTTTGGACCTCGAAATTATCCTAATTCTCTCACCTTTCCTTTGCCTTTATATTTCTGATTTGGTTTCGTGTTGGACTTTCCTTTCTCATGCATGGCAAGTGCATGTGTATTTGGGGACTTTAATGAACCCATTTTTATGAGCTTATCTTGCTCATGAATAAGAGACTCAATAAATGCGTCAAATTTTGGCATTTTCCATTTTTCTCCAGTTGCAAGTCAAACTGTATGAAATGTGGAAACGATGAGAGCATATTCACGGCATAATTTAGACAAAATAGAAAGGTTCAATTGACCATCCTATTTTGATTTATCGATCCCGCAATCATGTAGTTGTAGAAGTAATGATTTAAATTTCGTAAAGAAATCTTGAATGTTCTCAAAGCTATTTGGAACTAAGGAATTTAGCTCATCTTCGAGAATATGAGCTCGCGTCTTATCCTATTTTCATAATAAACTCTCCAAGGTTGTCCAAACCTCATTCAGAGTGTTGCATGTGTCCACATGGAAATGAAATGTTGGAGATATGGACAACAATTGAAGACCAAAAGGTTCATCGATCCTGTTGAAGTATTTGGATTTTTCAATGGTGGAATTAGGTTCCGCTTCCATATTCATAACTATCCAATACAAGCCTTTGCCTCTATGGTGGAGAAAAGTCTCTAGATTCCATTGGAATTATTTATACAGAGTAAGAGTCACTGAAGATGCGAAATCCATTGCGGAAATTCTCTGATATTTTTATCTGCAAATCAAATATTCGAACAATTTCAAATTCTATGCTCTTCAAAACTACAAAAAAATGTTCATGTAACTTCTCCAAACCCTTGTAGCTTCGATACCATGAAGATGTTTTCTGTTACACCAAAACCCGCAGGTGTTGGTAAACTTCCAAATTGGTAGCTAGGATCCGGAGGGTGGGAATTATGGATTCCATAGAGGTGTGGTATTACTCCAACAAAGGTGCCGCCTTGGAACGTTCGTTCTATAGGTTTGAAAATTTCATAACTAAAACCCCATTGACTTTAAAAATACATAGGGAGTGCAGAATAGAGGTTAAAAAATGGTTAATATAAAAATAAACTCGATTCTCTTAAAACAATTTCGTTTCCCGTCCATCGTATTGCCCACAACGATAGACTGGGGAAAAGGCCACAACAAAAATCCCTTTCAGTATGGATATTTGGTAGTTATATTTGGTGCATGTGAGCCAAGAGGTTCTCTAGCCATGACTTAGGACCAGAGGGGTAATAGATTCCATCTGTAGTGTATATTTTCCAAAATTGTATTCATAGTGTTTATTAAACTTGTATCTAGAAGCTAGTTCAACCACAACCAGTTTCTCATTGATGTTGTGATAAGAAAATTATTTCACATACATGGGAGAAACTAAATTAATCATACACTGGAATAATTCCCATTTACATATTTTACGAGTGTACCTAAAGTGCATTATTTTTATCACAAAATGAAACGATATTTTGAAACTATTCCCTTTTACATGTTTTGGACTATACCTAAAGTGCATTTTTCATCAAGGAACAATTGCGTTTTTCTATTTACGTTAATTTTTTCTGAGATTTCCGTAGTTAAAATCAAAATGTGAGGTATTTTCATTAGCAGTGATTATAGTCATATTTCTAGTCTCAAATTGAGATGAAGGCATGAGTTTTATTCCAAAATAAATACTAGAAAGAAATTCCAGTCATCAATGTCATTGTGGAATAAAGACTGGAAGGAAAGCCGAGGACAGTTTCTCCCTTTCTGCACCTTCTATAGTTCTCTTGCCAGCTATATAGAACTGGATCAAACAGAAACATTTGAGCATGGAGTAATGACTACAAGGAAAGTTCGGGATAGTTTCTCCCATTCTTTGCTTTCTCTAGTTCTCTTGCCAACTGTATAGAACTTAATCAGATAGAAAAATTTGAGGAATGGATTGTTGCTCGGAGCCATACCATCCTTCATTTCTATGATCTCCTAGCTGCCTGACTTCAATGGTAAGGAATATTTGGATAGGTGTGCTGTTGTATTTATACCACAGTGGTAAGCCTTTTTTGGATAAGTGTGTTGTTGTATTTAAGTTTCTATAAATATGTTTGTAGGATAGATTAATGAAAAATCCCTCTATCCTCCTTATTTTATCAAAAACTGGAGTTGGAGTTAAAATTTCTATCTTATAATACCCATACATCAAATTTATGATGAAAAAAGTTGCAAAATATGTAGGTTGGTAACATTATGCTGAACAACACATTTCGAAAGGAATTTTAAGGTAAAAATTCAACATAATTGTTAAAGCATGTTCCCAAACTTGCTATAAATAAATAAAAAATGAGTATCGTTATGATACAGGATGCCCTTTGCCCCATAGGCATTGGATTCCACTACCTGACATCATAAAAAAAATCACAGGGCTTAGTTGAATCTATTGAGACCTATTTTAGTTTTTAATTTTATTTTCAAGACCTTCAAAGACCAAGCACACTTGAAGAGAGCATTAAAAGGTGTGATTATCCCTATCATTGAAGATACCAGAATTTGTGGACAACCAAATTCCCAAAGATAATATCGAGGGTAACGCCTTGGAAGGTTTTAATTCTCTTCCTGTAAACCAATGTTTCCTAAAATTATCTATAGAATCACCTTGGCAGGCCTACTTATAACCTGTGTAATAACCTCCACTTCTTAGCAAAGATTACTCTTGCATAGGTAATAATAGTAAATCAATTCTTAGCCTAGTGCTCTGTTCATCATTACTAACTACATAAAAGTTATTGTCTTCACTGGGGATCTTATCCATGATTGTGGCTTCCACCACCAGATAGCCCCCTTGTTGGCCATCTAAAAACATAGGCTTGTAGCTCAGTTCTACATTGTAGGCAACGATGATAAGGGGAAAAGTCTAGAAATGGAGAGAGAAACATAGACCCAGTCTTACCAGGAGTCTCCTCCAATAGACTGCTGAAAGAATATGCTCGGGAACACTTAAAGTATTGTCCCTATCCAAATTGAACAAAATGTCCTAGCCATGTACGATGACATTGAATAAAATTATGTAGAATATAATAGGTAATTATGGAGTCACTATAGTATTTCAAAAAATTATGAATAATTCACACAAGTTTAATGTTTGTTAGGAATCATGATGAAGTTCACATAGACACAGACCAAGCTGCTTAAACAATCAACGAATATTAAAAACAATCATAGCCTAAAACCACTAAAGTCTACCCATAGGGGCCACAAAAGAGGTTATATTTCAGGTTAAGACCATTGGGGATAGGCATCCAGTAAGCCGCCATGGTCATTTTACATTTTGAAACATAGAAGTTGACTTTTTAGGGAGCTTAAAATCCTTCTATCATCCCATGGAAAATATTTCCTGACCATTACAAAGACCCGATTCAGAGGGGGTTCGGCTTAGATCCAGTGTGTCCGATACTATTTGGGGCTACCCGACCCATCTATTGCTCAGTACTATTAGCTAACTACCAAGAAGATAAATACTCATATGCTCACGTGGGACGAAGGCTATTGAGTGGCCAAAATTTAACGCATATTTTCCTTATAGGTGACAACGCAGGCAACACTAGATCCTCATTACCATTACCTTGTTTGAATCTTCGACTGCTGGAAGGTGTCGCCAGTTCTTTCGGGATGTTGGACCCAATACCCATCAAAAGATATATCCGCAAGGCCTAGTTACTTTGAGAGTGGTAAGGACGATCATGTCTATATAGCATTTTTATCATATGAAAATAAACAAAAACCCTTCTATGCTTGATTTATCACATATTTTAATCTAAAGGAAAATTAAATTTATATTTTTTCTTGGTTTTATGTATTTTATTATATTGCATTGACAAAAATATTTTCCTCTCCAAATTTTACAAATCAAATCTAAACCATGGGGGACCCAATGTCTCTGCGTCGATATAGATGGTTTTTTAAATGAATAAGATGATTTTTGTCTCCTGCAAGGTGGTCCCAATTAAGTGATCTTTAGTATTATCTTTTAGGTTGACCCTTGTATATGTATAAAAAATCAGGTTGATTAGATTGTATATTAACTTGGATGGGTTGACCACTAGTTTGTAAAAGGGATTATTGACATAGTGGGCACAACTAGGCACAAGTTGTGGATTACTAAACATATTTCTAAGATGCTTGGCATAATTATAGGAATTATGGCATCAAGTGGCTTGCACATGAAACATTTGTGGCAATGATTGATATTGATGTTTTAGTCTAACAAACATTGTCAAGGCTTTAGTGCTACGATCATTAGTATGGATTGAAAAAGACTACACTGAGCAAGATGATTGCTTTTTTTGGTAGTTTAGACTAATCCGAATCACCCATGGGTTTCGAACTAATGACCTTGCAGACGGAGTGCCTTAATAGTGCACCCCATCACCAACTGCTCTATAGCATGTGAGCAAGATGGTTGTTGTCTCATGCAAGGTGATCCCAATTAACTAATCTTGAGTATTATTTTTTAGGTTAACCATTGTAGATGTATAAAAATTAAGGTTGATTAGACTGCATATTAACTTATATGGGTTGACCACTAGTTTGTGAAAGGGCTTATTGACATAGTGGTTGCAAGTGGACACAAGTTATGGACTATTAAACATATTTCTAAGATGCTTGGCATAATTGGAGGAATTATAGCACCAAGAGGCTTGCATAGAAACAATTTGTCGCAATGATTGTTGTTGATTTTTTAGTGTAACAAACATTTTCAAGGCTTTATTGATACGATCATTAATAAGGATTGACAAATACTACATCAAGCAATATGATTGTTGTCTCATACAAGGTGGTCCCAATTAATTCATCTTGAGTATTATTTTTTAGGTTGATTATACTGCGTATTAACTTAGATAGTTTGATCACTAGTTTGTGAAAGGGAATATTGACATATTGGGCACAAGTTGGAACAAGTTGTGGATTACTAAATTGATTTCTAATATGCTTGGCATAATTATAGGAATTATGGAACCAAGAGGCCTTCACAGAAAAATTTATGGAAATGATTGTTGTTGACGTTTTAGTTTAACAAACATTGTCAAGGATTTAGTGCTACAATGATTAGTAAGGATTGAAAAGGACTACACTGATCAGAAGTTCATAAATTTTTCTTAAAATTCAAAGTTATAGGATTTGGTTGAAACTAGGATGGTTATGTAGATCTCGTCTTCCTGATTCCGTTGCCGTGAACGGTTCGAAAAACTAATGTCGTATGAGGAAGATATTGCATTTTGATTGAAATGGAAAACAGGGAAAATTACAATAGTTTGATGAGGTTTCATTGGGATGCATAGTCAACAAAATGGATGCACAATCAGCAAAAAATGGAATATTCCTCAAAATATTCCTTCCATTAGACCAATATTTGGTTGACAAGTGTCACTATTCTATTTGTGGTATGGGATTGAAGATCCAATTAGAGGGTGACACGTGGCTAGCCCTGAGGCTGTCACGTGTCCCTAAAAATGTATTACAAAATTTTATGAGAGGTGGCAGGGCTCGACCCCCTGACCTCCCTCTAAGCACGCGTACCATTTTCCAACCGCTCTACACCTGTTTCTTAACCCTACAAGGTGGCGGGTTTCGTTTATGTTGTATTTTAAATATGGTCGGGGGTTGGGAACTGCCGACGGTCCCAAGCCGCCAATGGTGCCCATAGTATGTGTCACATGGAAACATTTAAATGCCAGCCCAACTACACAGTCAACCCTAACCAATGACACATACACCACGGTTCAAATAGTTAACTAAAGTTCCAACAGGAGTTTCGCTAACCATTATGTTAACTAACAGTTTGGGGGTTCGAATGTGGCCACCACCCAACCAAAACATTTAATGTGCATTCTATTTTGGCAAAGAAGTTAGGGTTGTGCCAAATTTGGCAGGCAGCCTAGATTTAGCTCCAGTTAACTGGAGTTCTCCACTTTTTGTGGATTTTTCCTACGAGATACTGGGAAAAAGTGTAGGAGGCTCAATTTTCGACCATTATAAGTGAATGAAGAGTCATTTTTGACTAATTGGAGCATTATGAAGCCATTGGTGTAGAGAAAAAAACCATTAGGGAAATTTAAATACATGTAATAGCAACATTTTGAGCATAATGAAAGATGGACAGGCCATTGGGAGTTGGACCAACAGATGTAGCCCAGGAGCGGTGAATTGCTTCATCATGCCTGCTGTGTAAGTTTCATGTGGTGACTTATTTCTCTATTTTACACTACTGTTCAGTGTTATTCGTGCTTTTTTTATGCTTCTAATTCACTAAAAATCATATACAAATCATGGAAAGACTCCTTAATCCTTATGCAAACTAATGAGCCAATTATGCACATGTTTTTAAAACTGAAAGACACTTAGCATAGAAAAAATAATATAGTCATTTCAGATCAAATGGTATCAGAGCTAGATTTTTTTTCTCTGGTGCTGTTTAATGCAAAGAATTGTTTAATTCTTTGCAAGTTTTAGATGCTTACAAGTCTCAAGCTTAAAATGGGAGAAGGCAAACTGGTGGAAGCAAGAGGGTCTCAAAAGGAGCCAAAGCAAAGGAGAGCAATATTTCCACAATCTCCACCACCTAGTTCACCTCCTAAAGCAGCAAAAGCTCCATTAAGCATGCCTCATGAGGAAGGAGAAATCCATAAAGAAGTTGACCCTAAGGAGGAAGAAAGAGTGTTTAGGAAAGCATTTCTTGACATGACTGAGATGGTTAGAATTCTTTATCAAGAAAGGAATGAGAGACTGGAAGGAGAAGGACTAAAATCCAAAAGGAAGGACAAGGATCTTTAGGAGGTCAACATGATCAAGACAAGTGTAAGGAGGGAAATGGAGGCAATGGAGAGCCATCATATTCACCCTCATCATCATCATCATCATTTTCTACTTCTTCTTCAGTACATCAGCCACATTTCCAATGTTTAATGGTGAAGTAAATCTATACAAGCTAGATAATTGGATTCAACAATTGAAGGTCTATTTAAGAATACAAAACCTTCAAGAAGATGATACAAAAATTCAATTCTAGATTCTTTGAGAATGGAAGATGCAACACTTATTTGGTGGGAATCCAAGACAAAGGAGGAAATCAAGAAACATGGTAAGATTATTCTATCATGGTCAGATTTTATTACTGCTATTAAACAACCATTTTATCCATTATCTCATATGCAGAAATCCATCATTAACTCGTAGAACTTTAGATAGTTAAAGGGACAAAATGTGCAAGAATACACCCAGGAATTTAGGAGAAGAGTTCTTTTATTAGGGGTGGATTTTCAAAGCCAAGACACTTTGCTAAAGTACATAGGAGGCTTAAATATCTACCTAAAACATACTATTCTCATGTTTAACCCCACTAGTCCAGATGAAGTTTGTGTTCAGGCCACACATCTAGAAGCTAGGGGAAGAACATTTCTGAAGAGGGTAGGAAGAAACCTTTTAAGGGTAAAGCCAAGGAAAATACCTAAAAAGATAAAAAAAAATAGAATGCATCTATTAAGAAAGAGGGAGAAAATTTTATTTGTAAACATTGTTCAAAAGAAGGCCATGATGAAACTCATTGATGGAAATTACATCCTAAATTGAGGCCAAAGAAACCCAATAACAAAGGGAAACAAAAAATGGTTGCTACAAGTCAACATGATTTAGGATCTGATTCTAGTGATGAAACTAAAATTATAGCCATGGGATTGAAGAAAATGAAGGGAAAAGAAATTGAAATTAAGCCCAGAACCAGTACATAAAACTGTCACATAAACACTCCAAATGAAGAAGAAATAATAGAACTGTTTCATGTGAGGGTCATCTCCAAGCATTCCAAGATTGACACATTGTTTGACAGTGGATCACAAGAAAATTTAATCTCTGAATATTTGGTCAAAAAACTTAACCTTGAGACCATACCACATCCAAAACCATATCCATTGGGTTGGATTTGTCAAGATGCAAATCTATAGGTTTCAAAGAAATGTATATTGAGGTTTGCAACCACTGCAAGGTTTTTTGACATGGTTGAATTAGATGTGGTTCCGCTTGACATAAATGGTATTGTATCACATATTCCTTACATGTATGATAGGAAAGTGATCTTCTATCGCCATGCGAACAAGTATCATTTATTCAAAGATGTAAAGGAGTTCATTGTTAGAGCACAGAACAAGAAGACAAACATTGCTTTGGTAAATGTTGGACAGGTAAAGAGGTTGGTAAATTCAAGTAAGAATTTTTTTTCTTCTTATGATTAAGCCCAAAGTTGATATCAATCATGAATATTTCGAGGGATGTGATCCTAAGTTGAAATCAGAATTATATGATGTGGTTAATGGGCATCATGAGATGTTTCAGGAGCCAACTAGATTCCCTCAAAAAAGGGAAATTTAACATGAGATTTAGTTGCAACAGGATTGTCCTCTTCCAAAAATCGGTATGTATCACATGTCGATAATGCAGAATGATCAAATAAAGAGGCAAATCAAAGAGACATTGGATAAAGGAATCATAAGGCCAACCACCTCACCATGTGGTTGACCCATAGTCTTGATACCGAAGAAAGATGGGACTTGGTGCATGTGTGTAGATTTTCGAGCTTTGAACAAGATTATGGTAAAAAATCGTTACCCACTCCCAAGACTAGATGATTTTCTTGATCAGTTGAAAGAAGAAATTTTTTTCACTAAGTTAGATTTACGAAGTGGGTATCATAAAGTAGGAATTGCATAAAGTGATATATGGAAAACTGCATTCAAAACCAAACAAGGACCCTTTGAGTGGCTAGTTATGCCTTTTGGTTTATGTAATGCACCGGAAAATTTTATACGAGTTATGGATAATGTTTTGCAACTATTCCTTGATGACTTTGTTATTGTATACTTAGATGAAATTTTGATTTTCAGTAAAACAAGAGAAGATCATGTCTTGCATGTGAATAGGGTGCTTGATATTTTGAAGAAAGAGAAATTGTTTATTAAAATGTCAAAATGTGAGTTTGGAAATACTTCTTTGGTCTATTTGTGACATATTGTAGGAGGTGGAGAATTTAGGATTGATCCTTCAAAAGTGGAGGCCATTGTGAATTGGTCCACACCTAAAACAGTTTCTGAGGTAAGAATTTTCTTAGGTGCATCTCAATATTGGAGGAAGTTTATTGCTAAATTTTCTTCCATAGCAGCACCTATGCATGCAGTGACAAGTGTGAAGAAAGGATTACAATGGGGAGGCAAATAATAGCAAGCTTTCTAGGCTTTAAAAGAAAATATTATTTCATATCCAGTCCTTACATTACCAAATTTGAGACAACCATTCAAGATACAAACTGATTCTAATGATTGTGCCATGGGTGCAGTCCTTTTGCAGCATGGTAAGCCTATTGCCTTTCATTCAGAAAATTTTAATGGCGGTGTGACTAATTATCCTACGTATGGAAAAAAACTATATGTGTTGGTACAAAGTTTCAAGAAGGGGAAACACTACTTGATGGGTAAAGAGACTATTGTACACACCGATCACCAACCATCACAGTACTTACAGTCGCAAACAAAATTGCAACAATCAAGACATTTTAGGTGGATGGGATTTATTCAATGATTTCACTTGGTTATAAGGTAGAAAAAAGGTATATTCAATCAAGTTGCAGATATGCTTTCGATACCAATCATTGCTGCTTCTACTTTACTCAAAAATTATTTTGTTGTACATGAGAGTTACATAGAAAAATATGCACATGACATTGATTTCCAAGATGTGTATGCTAGTTTGAGTGAAGGGAATCAAATTGAAGAAAAATATTATCACATGCATAACAATTTGTTGTTTCATTTTGGAAAGTTATGTATTCCATAAGGAGAGAGGCTGTGTGTCATGAGAGAAGCTCATTCCTCTCTTATTGTTGGACACTTTGGGGTAAGCAAACCAGTGGCACATCTATAGAGGTATTGTTATTGGCCTCGTATGATAGATAATGTGTCATGTTTTATAAGAGGTTGTTCTTTGTGTGCAACAAGTAAGCCTAGTAATAGTAAGCTTGGATTGTACACACCACTACCAGTACCATCAAGGCCATGGGAGAGCGTCTCCATGGACTTTGTTGGAGGTATACCTATGTCAAGAAAGAAACATGATTATATTTTTGTAGTTGTGGATAGATTCAGTAAAATGTGTATACTTATGCCATGTAAGAAAACCATTACTATTGAAAAAAATGCTGAACTTTATTTTCAAAATGTTTGGGTTCATTTTGGATTGCCCACTTCTATTATTAGTGACAGGGATTCAAGGTTCATTAGGAATTTTTGGTCAAATATATGGAGAATGATGGACACAAAATTGAAAAAGAGTACTACTTTTCATCCATAAACAGATGGACAAACCGCAGTAGTGAACAGAAGAGTTGTGCATCTATTGAGAGGATATTGCAGCAAACATCCTAAGTTGTGGGATGAACAACTACATTATATTCAGCACGCTTACAACTGGGAAAATCACTCTTCAACACAAACCTCAAATTTTGAAGTATGCTTTGGTTATTTTCAAAAATCACCATTAGAATTCATCTTTGGGAAGGATGTTTGATCATAATTGGATCAAGGACCTAAGGATTAGATCAAAATTCAAAGTTACAGAATTGGGTTGAAACAATGATGGTTGCATAGGTATCATCTTCCTGATTCTAGCACCGCAAATGGTTCAAAAAATGGACAATGTATGAAGAATTTATTTCACTTTCAATGCCAAGTGGGTCTGGCACAGCATAGAGGGGCCAGCCCTCCTCCCATGGAACCTCATCATATGACCAGTGTGGGAGCTTAATGTCAAAAGCACTTAAGGAGCCTAGTCTCAGGTTTAACATTTAATTAAGCTTCAGTTAAGTGGAGTTTAATATGGAAGAGATTCTGGAGGTGCTCCCAAATTTAGGTGGACTTCCACTTTTAGTGGAGGTAACTGGCAGTTGCCCCACATTTAGTGGAGAAAATTGGGGCAAAGTTGTTTTGGTCATAACTCTCTCATTATTGAACCAAATTGGATGAAATTTTAGTCAATTGTGGTTCTCTTTGACCTCCTGGACACTTTTGGATAGGTTTCAGGTCAAATGGAGGTGATCTTCAGTAGATTTTTCTTCAAGGAAGATGAAGGATCCATCAGGGCCACCATGAGACAAATTCATTTTGAGGCCTAAGCATGGGAATTAGAGTCCTTTTCCAAAGTTCCACTAGTATAAATTGGATAAATTATATTTTCTGAATCTGATGAAATGATTTTTAGAACATGTAGAGAACGTTTGAAGGCCAAAAAGCTTCAGTAAAGTTCCAGGGGTCATTAGTGCCAACTTTTGCCAACAGTAGTGCAGGGCTTAGAAAGAGTTGTTTGAGACCATTCACGGTGAACTGGTGGTCATTCTTGACTGAAAACATAAATATGAATCTAATTATAGAGGTTTCAGCAAGTGTTAAATAATTTTAGAGGTCAAAAACTTAGTAGAGAACTTTTCTTTGAGCCTAGTGCCAAGGGGTGCCGAAAATGTTTGGAGGCGAAAGTAGAGTAGCTGGAAGCCGTTTTTTATGAATGAATAGTCTAACTTGGCTATTTAAAAAATTTTGGAACCAATGGAAGTGGTTTCAAAACATTTTTAGAACTTCTAAATCTCGAGAAGCCGATGTGAAGTTTTGGGTAGCCCTAGCCAAACCATGGAGGAGAGCCTATTTGGGGAATGCAGTGCTCAATTTGAGAAATTTATCAATTTGTATTTGATGTATGATTTGTATTGGATACATAAATAGTTGTTTCAATGATAGAAATATAATTCTGAGGGATTTTGTGTCATTTGGAAGCTCAGAGTAGCTTAGTGCATTGATAGAAGGAATCGTGTCAACAAGAGCCTGAAGCTATTTTCATAGTTTGGACAATGAATTGAGGGATATTTATGGTATTTTCAGTCCTTTGGATCATTTTCATATTCTTTTTAATTAAGTATTTACTTGTAAAAACACTTACCATAATCCCAAAGAGCTGAGTCATGGTGACCAAGCTCAAAGGAGACGTAGCCCACGAGATTTCGGGTGAACTCTTAGATTAAAATTGTTGTTGTGTTTGAATGATTATTTTCTGAAATATTTTGCTGTCATACATGTTAAATTACAAAAATAACAAATGAATTTAAGACAGATAAATAGTAAAAATTCATACACCACTTTCAAGTAAACAATTCCACAAAATTGTCAAGTAAAAGCTAGATGATTTTAATTTAAACTGACTGGTAGGTTCTTGAAATACATACAAATTACACAGACCATTTTCAGATCAAGTTAGTATCAGAGCATAGTTTCTTTCTTGACAGAGCACTTGTTTTCTTGATTGTATAGCTTGAAAGGTGTTAAATAGTGTAAAAGATTAACTATTTTACTGTTTGCAAACTGATTTTTGTTTGAGTTTGCTTGATTTTTGGGGATAGCTACTGATTAGCTAAGTCTTGGAGAGGAAAAAAAGGAAGAAAAGGCATTAAGGCATATTCCTTGCACCAAGGGACCTCAAGGTCACTTTTGGAACAAACCCTCTTGACGATTGTTTGTTAAGAAGCTCTTGGAGTTTGTTTGGTGTTTGGCTGCTTGAATAAGAGTTCGTCTTTACAACCATTTGGTTAAAAATCTTTGCCATTTGTTTTGAAAATATTTGAGAAATTTTTTGAAGAAAATATGTTCATTGACATCATAATGAAAACTTCTACAAGTGAAGTTTCCTCCTTCACAAGATTCTTCGATGATGATATGAAGCATGACTTTATTATATTGAAGGACATGGTGCAAATTTTGTTTGAGGACAAAAGAGAAAGTACTAAACTTCGTGAACAGTTGTTTTCCATGAAGGAAGCGAAGGATGAAATTCTTCAAAGATTTCATGATATGGAGAGGCAACTCCATCAAGCTCAAGAGGCTTTGACCAAGAAAATGCACGAGGAAGAGGTAATCCATTCTAACTTGTCTTCAGTTTCCTCATTAGAAAGATGTGTTGGTTCTTTCGAAAAACATACAAGGGGAATAAGGTCCAAATTAATGATTAAAATGGGATATGAAAGCAAGGGATTAGGCAAGCATGCACACAGCATGGTTGAACCCATTTTTGTGGAAGAACGACCCAAGAATCTTGGTGTTGGTTATGTACAATTTAATGGCGAAGACTCCAAAGCCATGAAGGCATGTGATGCTATTTCAAAGAGAACATTTATTCCAAGTTCTAAGATGCAAATATGTCAAATTTGTTTCAAAGATTATTTACATTTCTTTAAGCCTTTGTTGCAGCAAGAATATGGTAGACATGCAACTTACGGCGAGCATGCAAGTTTAGAAATTTTTCAAGACAAGAACGATGATGTTAGTTTGAAAACGAAAGTTGTAGCCTCTATTAGTTCATATTCTCATGAAGACAAAAACGATGAACATTCAAAGATGTACAAGAGGTATAAATCTTCTCGTGATCAATTTGATTGTGTTTCTACAAATCATGATAATTTTGCATGCTTAAATGGGAGAAATATTTGTTGTACATATTGTGGTGGATTTAACCATTTTTTTTCGAGATGTTGGATGAGAAAGAAAGCATACAGGAAGTAGATGAGGCAAAGACTTTTTTCAAAGAAGGTGCATAAGATTTGCACATTTTTCCAAAAGAGGGTACATGTTATCTTCTATTGTTGGACTTTGCATCCAACTACTCGTCCAAAGCACATGCATCAAGAGGACATAAATATTGTCATAAGTGGAACTGTGGATTCTATTATCGATGTGAAAATGGAAGATTCACATGAGGAAGAGTTGCAACAACAAAAATCTCCATGGAGGTGGTTTGGAAAGAATTGGATGGACTTCTTAACACAGTAATAAATACTCCTTTGTACATATGCACATTTCGGTTGTATGCATGTATTTCTGTTGAAAATTTTGATGCAAGATTTCATATAAATGCAGTTCAGTTGAAGGAATTTGTTATTGTTGCAAAATTTCGCCATGGAGTTGTAAAAGATGAGTATGATACTCACTTATATTGCAACAATATCTTTTAGTTCAGCTCTTATATTCACCGACATGTTTTTGGGATTATGTACTTGTTGGTACTTGAAAGGAAGAGTTGAAGGTGTACATGTGCATGGAAGTTGTATGTGTAAATAACGAATTGTAAATAGGTTCATTGTACATTGATACATGCACCTGTGTTTGTCAAGATGTATCATGTTGTTTATCGACTTATGTCGATTGTGTCGCACATGTTTGTCGACTTGTGTCGATTGTATTGCACACCTTTTTACATTGATTTTGTGTCAATTGTATAGCACATTTTATGATGACTTGTTGTTTATGTAGTATGTTGCATGAATTATGTTTGAGCCACCTTGGATCATTGATTAAGGCGATGATGTTCAGATTCCTTCTACAAATTTCTCGCAAGAAATTTTCTGAGTGATTTCAAGAAAGGCAGCTCTTGACAGGAGGATAAGCGCATCGAGGAAGGGAAGTGTGAATTGTTTTCTAGTTGTGGTTAAAAGTCGCTAGCCATGCAATAAAAGTGTTTGGAGGCTGAAGAGAAGAGGGTGTAGTACTCTCATTTTTAGTACAGATCAGTTTCAGTAGTCCAAGAAAGATTTTGGGGTCCAAAACCTTCTCATTTGGGAGGTGTGATCAGAACTAGATCAAGGACCTAAGTATTAGCTCAAAATTCAAAGTTACAAGATTGGGTTGAAACCAATATGGTTGCATAGGTCTCATCTTCCTTATTCTAGCACTATAAAGAGTTCAAAAAATGGACACTATATGAAGAATTTATTTCTCTTTGAATGCTGAGTGGGTCCAGCAGAGCATGAAGGGGCCAGCCCTCCTCCCATGGAACCTTATCATATGACCAGTGTGCGAGCTTAATGTTAAGAGTGCTTAAGGAGCCTAATATCAGGTATAATATTTAATTAAGCTTCAGATAAGTGGAGTTTAATATGGCGGATATTCTAGAGGCACTCCCAAATTTAGGCAGACTTCCACTTTTAGTGGAGTTAACTGGTAGTTGCCCCACATTTAGTGGAGGAAATTGGGGCAAAGTTATTTTGGTCATAAATCTCTCATTATTGAACCAAATTGGATGAAATTTTAGTCAATTTTGGGTCTCGTCGACCTCTAAAACATTTTAGACAGGTTCTAGGTTGAATGGAGGTGACCTTCAATAGATTTTGCTTCAGGGAAGATGAAGGAGCGATCAGGGCCACCATGAGACAAATTCAGTTTGAGGCGTAACCAGGGGAGTTAGAATATTTTTCCAGAGTTCCAATAGTCTAAATTGGATAATTTAGATGTTATGAATCTGATGAAATGATTTACAGAGCTTGTAGAGAATGTTTGAAGGCCGAAAAGCTTCAGTAAAGTTCTAGGGATCATTAGTGCTAGCTTTTGCCAGCAGTAGTGCAGGGCTTAGAAAGAGTTGTTTGAGACCATCTGCAGTGAAAAAGTGGTCATTCTTAACTGAAAAATCATTATGAATCTAATTACAGAGGTTTTAGCAAGTGTTAAAGAATTTTAGAGGTTGAAAACACAACAGAGAAGTTTTCTTCGACCTTAGTGGTAGAGGGTGCCAACAATGTTTGGAGGCGAACCCGAAGCAGCCGGAGGCTGTTTTTGTTGAACGAATAGTTTAACTTGGATATTTGAAACATTTTGAAACTAATGGAAGTTTTTTTGGAACATTTTGAGAACTTATACAGCTCGAGAAGCTGATGTGAAGTTTTGGGAAGCCCTGGGAAAACCGTGGAGGATAGCCTATTTGGGGAATGCAGTGCTCAATTTGAGTAATTTATCAGTTGGTATTTAATGTATGATTTGTATTGGATACAGAATTAGTGGTTTCAGTGATAGAAATAGAATTCTGAGGGATTTTGTGCCATTTGGAAGCTTAGAGTAGCTTAGTGCACCGACAGAAGGAATCGTGTCAACAAGAGCCTAAAGCTATTTTCAGAGTTTGGAAAGCCAATTGAGGGATATTTATGGTATTTTCAGTCCTTTGGATCATTTTTTTATTCATTGGAATTAAGTATTTACTTGTAAAAACACTTATCATAATCCCAAAGAGCTGAGTCATGATGACCAAGATCAAAGGAGACGTAGCGCACGAGATTTCGGGTGAACTCCTAGATTAAAATTGTTGTTGTGTTTGAATGATTATTTGCTGCATTATGTTTTTTTCATACATGTTAAATTACAACAATACAAAGTGAAGTTAAGACACATAAACAACAAAAATTCATACACCACTTTCAAGTAAATAATTCCGCAAAATTGTCAAGTAAAAGCTAGATCATTTTTATTTAAACTGAGTGGCAGGTTCTTGAAATACATACAAGTTATCCATACCATTTTCAGATCAATGTTGCAATTGATGGCCATCGTGATATTGATAAGGCTCGAAATTTCATTGAGAAGATTCAGATAATACATCAACATGTTCAAGAACAACTTGAGAAAAGTCAAAGAAAATACAAAGAGAGGCATGACAAACACCGGGTTGATCACAAGTTTCAAGAGGAAGATGAGGTATGGTTTCACAAGAGAAAAGAAAGGATCCAAGGGGAAGGTAAAAATCTCAAACCCATTTGGTATGGTCCTTTCAAGATCACAAAGAAAGTTTTTAACTATGCATTCCAACTTGATTTTCCTTCTTACATGCAAATGTATTCAGTTGTTAATGTTGAAAAGTTATGCTTGTATGAGCCTCCTTTGATCGATGATCAAGGAAGTGATGTTCAGCTACCTTCTATTGAATATTTCTTGCTAGAATCTATGGATGAGCTCAAAGAAGATACAATTCTTGACAGGAGGACAAGAGCATCAAAGAGGGGAAGTGTTGAGTACCTTCGAGTTGGGCTCAAATGCACTAAACCAGGCAAGGCAAAATGGATGGAGATTGGAAAGGTGAGGGAGTTGTACCCTAATCTATTGAAGAGGTAATCAAGTCTTTTGGAGTCCAAAATCTTCCCGATGGGGAGGAATGATCAGGAGTTCATAAATTTTGCTCAAAATTAAAAGATACCAGATTGGGTTGAAACTAGGATGGTTGCGTATATCTCTTCTTCCTGATTCCGGAGTCACGAATGGTTCGAAAAATCAATTTCGTATGAGGAAGATATTGCATTCCGATTGAAATGGAAAACATGTAAAATTACGACAGTTTGACCAGGTTTAACTGGGATGCACAGTCAGAAATAAAAAGGGTATATTCCTTAGAATATTTCTTCCACCAGACCAATCGTTGGTTGACAATTGTCACTATTATATTTGTGGTACGGGATTGAAGAGCTAATTAGAGGGTGGAACATGGCTAGCCCCGAGGCCGCCACGTGTCCCTAAAACTGTATTACAAAATTTTATGAGAGGCAGTATGGCTTGACCCCATGAACTCCCTCCTGGCACACACACCATTCTCCAACCACTCTACACATGTTTCTTAACCATACAGGGTGGAGGGTTTCATTTATGTTGTATTGTAAATATGGTTGGGGGTTGGGAACCGTCAGTGGTCCCAACCCGCCAGCGGTCCCCATAGTATGTGTCACATTGAAATATTTAAATGCCATCCCAACCACGTAGTCAGCACTAACCGATGGCACATACACCACGGTTCAAACAGTTAACCGAAGTTCCGGCGGGGATTCCGCTGACCATTATTTTAACTAGCATTTTAGGGGTGCGCATGTGGCCACCACCCAACTGCAATATTTAACATGCAGTCTATTTTGGTGGAGAATTTAGGGGCATGAAAAATTTGGAGGGAAGCTCATATTTAGCTCCAGTTAACTGGAGTTCTCCACTTTTAGTGGATTTTTCCTAGGAGATACTGGGCAAAAGTGTAGGAGGCTCAATTTTCGACCATTCTGAACGAATGAAGAGTCATTTTTTACTAATTGGATCATTCTGAAGCCATTTACGTAGATAAAATAGCCATTAGAGCACTGTATCTACATGTAATTGCATAATTTTGATCATAATGAGAGATGGACAAGCCATTGGGAGCTGGACTAGCAGATGTAGCCCAAGAGGGGTGAACTGCTTCATCATGCTTGTTGTGTGAATTTCATGTGGTGACTTATTTCTCTATTTTACATTGCTATTCATTGTTATTCATTATTTTTTTATGCTTCTAATTCACTAAAAATCATCTACAAATCATGGAAAGACTCCCTAATCCTTTTGCAAATTAATGAGCCAATTATTCACATCTTTTTAAAACTGAAAGACACTTAGCACAATGAATATAATACAGTCATTTCAGATCACACACCAAGAAATATGATGTTTTCTCATGCAAGCTGGTCCCAATTAACTGATCTTGAGTATTTTTTTTTAGGTTGATCACTGTAGATGTATAAAAAATCAGGTTGATTAGACTACATATTAACTTGGATGGGTTGACCAGTAGTTTGTGAAAGGGCTTATTAACATACTGGGCACAAGTGGGCACAAATTTTAGATTACTAAATTGATTTCTAAGATGCTTGGCATAATTGTAGGAATTTTGGCACCAAGAGGCTTTCACGGAAAAAAATTCTGGCAATGATTGTTGTTGATGTTTTAGTGTAACAAACATTGTCAAGGATTTAATGCTACAATAATTAGTAAGGATTTACAAATACTACACCAAGAAATATGATTTTTGTCTCATGTAAGGTGGTCCTATTTAACTGGTCTTGAGTATAATTTTTTAGGTTGACCATTTTAGATGTATAAAAAATTAGGTTGATTATATTGCATATTAAATTGGATGGGTTGACCAATAGTTTGTAAAAGGGCTTATTGACATAGTGGGCACAAATGGGCACAAGTTTTGGATTACGAAACTGATTTCTAAGATTATTGGAATAGTTGTAGGAATTTTGGCACCAAGAGGCTTGCACAGAAAAAAGTTGTGGTAATAATTGTTGTTTATGTTTTATTGTAACAAACATTATCAAGGATTTAGTGCTACGAACATTAGTAAGGATTTAACAAGACTACACAGAGCAAGATGATTGTTGTCTCATGCAAGGTGGTCCCAATTAATTGATCTTGACCATTATTTTTTAGGTTTACCATTGTAGATGTATAAAAAAACAGGTTGATTATATTACATATTAACTTGGATGGGTTGAACACTAGTTTATAAAAGGCTTATTGACATAGTGGGCACAAGTGGTAGAAGTTTTGGATTACTAAATTGATTTCTAAGATGCTTGGCATAATTGTAGGAATTCTAGCACCAAGATGTTTTCACAGAAAAAAAATGTTTTCCTATCTTGATATTCTTGGATTGGTCATCCATATTAATGGGCTTCTGCTTATCGTCTAAAACTGAGTTTGTGTTTCTCCTACCACCTAACCAAAATATTGATGGATGAGATAATATTCTTGAGTGGTCAAGGCCACTTCAGACACGAGTATATATCTCTATTGGTTTTGGATCTGTTGATGGAAGTATATTGGTTGAGACAAAAACCTCTTCCTAAGGTAATCACCTTAGCCTACTTCATGGCCAGAGTTCTGACGAGGTATACCCTTACATTAGGCTTTCCTTTGATACATTTTACTAAATGAAGGATGAGGCAGTTTTGTGATTATTATTAGGCACTCCTCTCAGAGAATTTACTAAACCAAAGATGAAAGCAATTCCATGAATATGAATGCTCATACTAAGAACTGAATAAAAATATTTGTTGAGACAGACTCCCCTGTTGTATTTAAAACATGATCACTAGATATAAATCACCTATTTTTTATTCCATTCTTTCATAGGAGAGGAGTTGAATACACCAATTTCCTATGAAAGAATTACTTTTGGATTTGTTTAGTATAAATCTCTATCTCTATCTATCTTTTATAATTTCCAATTCACATGCAAAATATTATTATAAGAGGGCCATTGGAATCTTTGCAGGGTTTTTGTGTTGTTCTTGACTTAGATATGCAATATATACTTCAAGGATTATTCTATTTCTCAAAGGGGTTTGGATCCCAAGGATTTGAAATTCCCAGTATCCAAAAATTTTTGAAAGCATCCCTTAGTTTTCCCATAAGGTTTTACTTTTCTTCAATTTATCTACTCAAAGATTTATATGGGTTTCTGTGAACCTAATTAGACACAACTACTTCCCAATAATGTATGTGGTAAAAACCAAGGTACAAGATAACAATAGTTTGCCCTATCTGTACTATAAATTAAAATTGAGACTTGTATGGAAATGCAATGCCACCATCATATGTTGTGACCAAATGGGTTATGTTGGATGGAGACTCGGTTCATATTCCAATTGATCCACCCAAAAATTTCGATGGGTGTTTGTGAACTTGAGTATGTGCATCTGCCTCCCAACAATGTATGTGAGGAATTTTGATTGTATAACAATAGGTTTCCCTCTTTGTGTGTTAAAAAAACAGTCGAATACATCTTTTTTACATGTAGGATTCCTCATGTATTTCAGTCATCACCTGCAGTTTCACTTAGGAGTTTGAAGAAACCTAGTTGTAAACATACCGAGATTTTTTTTACTCTTCTGACATAGTCCTTGGGCGAGATCTAAAGTTAATCAACAAACCCAAATAATTTTACACCCACTGAAGGGCCTTTTAGTACCCATGGAAGGGTTGTCATGGCTATCAAAAACTACCCTTTACAAATCAATTATTTGAGATCTGTAGTGTTTAGGATGGATAGATGTACTTTCACTTGATAGGGACGATACTTTAATTCAGGAAGGGCCCTTTCTTATGGTAGTCAAATCTCATTCTTGGTCAGCTTACAAGGGATTTATACTACATCATTAAATTTCTGGTAAATTATACACATATACCACTAATGATACTCCCAACCTTGCCACTAGGATTGAGCATTATAGGATTCGTACCACCATCTGAAATCAATTAAAATAAAAAATCTAAAATCTAAAAACTGAAATATGAGCACCTGGTGAGTATTATTTAGAACAAAAAATCCACTGATTAAGTAATGATATTTGTAGAGTTTCTTATAAGTTCCTCTATGTTAGCTTGAGGGGTCCTAACCCAGGTTCAGAGTTTATGGATAAACCAAAAAACCCTCCAACTACTAGCCCTTTTGGAAATGACCTGCTTGCGCAAGTCAAAGTCTCATGCAAAGTAGTATGGGGGGGGGGGGGGTGCTAGAACCATGTTTCCCCACCATGAGGGAGAAAATAACAAAGTGTTCCTAAGAAAATCGAATGCGGACTTGTATCAATCATAAATGAATGTGTGCAATAGAATAAGGCAAAATCACAGAATGTGCACAACCCTTAACATACACTACAGAGTTGCAGATGGCTTCAATGCAGATAAAGCATAACAGAACTAGATCCATATTTAAACAATGCAATTACTTAAGCAGATTTATCGATCATCAATAAGAATGCCTAACCATAAATGATATCTTCATGCAATAATCAATAAGAAACATAGAAATAGTGTGATGTCAACAGAACAAAAATAGTAAATAACTCAGATCAATCACAACAAGTTTTCTAGAATATGTCTTATATTAATCTTCAGATCCATTCAATACATATCATACTTTCCCTTACATAACCCTTTCGTGCACACATCCAATGGATTCTGAACAAAACTAGGACTAGGTCTCCGCACACATAACCAGTAGGAGCCTTTCAACCCAACCCGGAAAAAACCCTTTAAAAAGTATTACAAATGCATAAAATTAGATCCAAAAAATTACATTTCATGACTAACTACTTTCCTTAGACTTGATCTATCTATTTATATTCATTTAGCATGCAGATACTATGGTCTCAAACCATGGTTTGAGGCCCACATCTTACCCTTAAACCCCTTTACATCAAAATTAGGGACATTGACCAACCACGAAACCCCTTGAATCATTGCGCAATGTAGATATACAATAATTATATAAATTTAAATCCGAAAGTTTGCCTCAGGGGACCCCGCTCCAATAGGCCCCCAACATAAACATGTGACTCGTCCCGAGTCACTGAGACGCCTACTCCTTGATATTGGCTTGGAACACGCTGACAAAATATTTTATAGGGAGAACTAATTCTAGAATTTGCACTGCATCTCCCTGTGCTTACTAAACTAAATTTTCTATAATATACCCTTTAGTGGCCATCTCAATGTTGCGTTGTGTCTACCGAATAGTCTTCAAAGTGGTATCCAACATCTGTGAAAGCTTAAGAGCTTCCTCAACCAACAATTGCATGCATGCTTCCATCAATTTTTCTTTGCAGCATAGGTCTTCAATATCTGTTTGTATCATTCGGAACTCATGTAGATGAGTGAGGCGCTGAGTAAGAACCAAGGTTGGTGCCATTGTCCTGATATCTTCATGAAACTGTTGGTCCTTTTGTTGCAACGCGTTTCTTAGCTGCTGAAATACTAGATCATTTTGTAGTGATGTCCATACACCCATAGCTTCAGATAACAAATTTTCAAACAGGGTGGTTGTTGCAGCGATATTATCTATGGCTTCCTTCACCTCAGCTTCTCTTTGGGAGCGGACCTCTTGGGGAGTCTGAGGCTGCAACTTGGTTTGCATATCTGCTATTTGTTTCTCATGCTCTGTTCTGACTGTCTACACCTCAGTGCGCAATTCTTTCAATGCGGCAACCAAGCCATCCAATTTTTCCTCTGGCGCTACTATGGCCAAGACAGCTAGAACACCTTGACAAATGTGATGGATTTTTGCCTCTAGCACAACGCGCTAGGCTTCAGCTTCACGACATGTTTCTTCCGCTGCTTGTTGTTTTTGGTGGGCTATTTCTGAGATTCCATTGTGTGGGTGTGAGAAGTAGTCTCTCTGTACTGAATTTCTTCAACGATCATCAAGTGCATCAAGTGTAACTTCCCTGCAGGTAACATAGAAATATTAATATTTATATCACCTAGTCCACGAAATTGGGCACACCAGTCGTCGTCCACCTGAATGGTTGGCGTCAGGATTTGGAAAAGGAAAGCATCCCCTGTGGCTAGTGACGAAACATCTAATGGTTGCACACTTGTGACTTGCATGTTGGTCTGGCTCTCCTGGCTAGACTCACTTGTATCTAGCTCACCTACATATTCAACTCCTGAATTCCAACTTGAACAAGTTCTAGCACAGTCTTGTACTGTAGCTCCATGTTGGTCCAACGATCCTCAGTCATAGACGTGAAATTGTTGGAAATTTCATGCAGATCATCTTCTATCAATGTTAGGACCTCCTGCCTAGACTATTTGGAACCCTTCCGCTTCTTTTTGGATCCACCAGCGGTTGGAGAGTCGCACTTGGTTCCCTTAGAGGTATCTTCTTCTGTTGTGTCCTTCGGCGCAGACCCATTATTCTCTGGCTCTATTTATTTTTCAAGGTTGATGGTCTCACCAGTGGTAGTGGGTGTTGCTTCTTTCTTTGCTACCTTATTTGTTGTTTTGGCTGGCTGGCTGTGAGTGCACGACTTTGTTTGTGTGATAGGGGTCAACCATGTGGGTGACTATTCTATCATTACTCTGAGAAAATCATCCTTTCTTACTAATTAAGGTAGCTCATACCATAATTCTTCCATGATGCCTTTCACGTAGATGTGCATGTTGTGGAATGTAGCTTTGAAGTTAGTTACCATCTTGTGCTGATCATATGATGTGGGTGATAGTCATAGTTTTGACTGCACAACTTGATAATGAGTTGCATCATACATAACCCAAAAAAAAATTATTTTCTGTGGCGCACACCAAGTCTAAAGAGTTCCATAAGGCGACATAGCATGCAACCTCACACATCTCAGGCTCAATCTCTGGAAACTGGGTGTCTTTAGGGGTTTCCACCCAATCAATGTAGTCAACAATAAAAGCCAAGCGTAATGAAATTGCTTGCCTTCCTCATGTGCTTAGCGCACATTTTCTAAAAACTCATTGCATAGATAGCTAGAGGAGTTGTAAATAACACCCTTCTCACATTGTCTAACAAGCACAATGACGTGCACATGCACCTCCTTTGTTATGCATTTGCGCATCATCTTGCAGGCTAAGAGGAGTGTGCCGAATCGAACTTCTATGTAATTTATTTCATCGACCACAAAACCTTAGCTCGTCTGCATGACTTTATATTTATTCTTAATCTATTCTGTGATAGTTTTCTCCTAGTATTTTAATCCAAAGTCAGCAATAGGGTCATCTCCTTTAGTAGGCAACGCAGTGATCCTATGGATCAATGCGGCATCAATAGGGATGTGCTCTCCCAACCATAACGCATCATCATGGACCAGTGCAAGAAATTGTTTGGCAATAATGTAATTTATGGGGCTATGCCCAAAAGGAGGGATCTGGAGTAAGTTTAGCAAGCCTACCTTATGCAGAATGAATACCCATATTTGTGTCTCGAGGCGCACAATTCCTCCTTGACAAGTGATCTGATCGAGATACAAGTCCGGCACAAGCTATAGGAATTTTTCGACATCTGCAATGTCTCAATCATCGAATCTAAGCTACAGTACTTTAAAGAACATGTCCCCTTCCATCAGGACATTCTCAAGGATCAATGGCATCTGGACACTTGCACACAACTTCTAAAGATCTTTGGGATTTATGACTGAGGGTTTGCATGGCGCAATATAACTCGGTAGCCATGAGAATGGGGCCACTTCAACCACATCCTCCTCTCCTTCAAAAATGGTTTTCTAGACCTTGGCCATAGGCCTTCTCATCTTCTCAGCCACAGGAGAGCGTGGCTTTGGGGTATTTTCCCTCGGTGATTTTTGTGTTCTAGAAGGCTGCCCCTTCTTAGACTTGGAGGGCACAGGTGTTTCAACAATCGGGACTTTGGGTGCAGCATGGTCATATTAAAGTCTTTTGGTCTTCATACATTTAGGAATAGCGTATCCCAACCTTGCTCAGTGCAATGCGTCCTCAAACCCCAGATCCAAACCAGAAAGAGACACAAAGTATGCAGTGACAATCAGGGAGCTCAAAAAAAATAATTCACTCAGAAATAAAAGGGAACTATTGTGACTCCATAAGTCATATTTATACTTGTGGCACGTCTTCAATGACTCCTTCTGCAGTAATGTGTCTCCATAAATGGAAAAACAGTCCCAAATCTGGAAAAATCCCTTCATTAAATGCAACCTAGATGCTCTCACAAATAGTAATATATTTGTTTTTTCCAGTTTTATTGTTCTAGCGGATATTTTTTGACAGCGCTACGACCAGGTAAACTTCCTCGTGTAGCTACCACGTGCATGGCACACCTTAGTACACATTTTCCATCCCATCTGCACAGGTGTGATGCTCCGGTGATATAGTCATTTGGTAGGCATAGGGTCATCCCTGTAAGGCCTCAGACGACTGCCATTGACATACCCAGGAAGATATTCTCTGCTCAAGGTCACCTGGTGAACTACACCTCCATCAGTTATTTCATTAACGATATAGGGCCCTAGCCAATGCATCTTTAACTTGTCGGGGTGGCGCGCAAACTTGATGTCATATATTAAGACAAAATAAACTTCCTTGAACACCTTTTTCCTATTAGGCCTATTATGCCATGCTTTTTCACACGCTTTTTGAACGTGCTGATGATAATTTGTAATAAATCGATCTTCTTCCAGAGAAACCAACTGCTAAAACCATTCTTCCAGAGCATCTTCTTTGGCCATATTGGTGAATGTTGCAATGTGCAGACTAGGAACAATGAACTCCATTGTCAACAAAACTTCCTTCCCATATACCATATTGAAAGGTGTCCTTCCACTCAAATTCTTGCAAGTGGTCCTATATGCCCAAAGAACTGCTAGCACTTTCTCATCCCAATCATTTCAGTTAGAATTTCACACCTTGGTCAGCATAGTTTCCAATATCTTATTGAATTCTTCAACCACACCATTTTTGTAAGGGTGATAGGGAGAACTCTTCTCATGACACATCTTGAATTATTTTTTCAAGGCTTCAATGATATCATTTACAAAATGCGTAACCTGATCATTGATCAGAATCTTAGGGCAACCAAACCGAGTCACAATATTCTCAAATATAAATTGCGCAACAGTATCATTCATACTATTCTTTACAGGTTTTTCTTTAGCCCATCTAGTGATATAATCTCTCGTAGTGATAATGTAATGCACACCACTCTTCTTTTCTAGAGGATTAATAGGTCCCACAAAATCTATACCCCATTTCTCAAAAACTTGCAGTTCCATCTGTGGATGCAAAGGCATCTCATCTCTACGTGATGGCTTTCCCATCCTATGGCACACATCAAATGTGTGGCAATAAGCATAGGCATCATTGTCCAGTGTGGGCCACCATAACCCAACTTGAAAAATCTTCAGCGCAGTGGCCTTACCTACATAATAACCATCGGCAACCCCTCCATGAGCTTCATATAGGATTTCACATCTCTCATACTCCAATACATATCTTTATAGAACCTCATCTGCACCCATTTTTCACAATTGTCCAATAATAATGGTGAATTCTGGTGCGCGCACCATGAGTTATTTCTTATGATGAGTTGTATATTCGTCAAGTTCGCGTCCAGTAGTCAGAAACTCAATGATATCAGGGAAATTCTCATCAACCAACTTTATCGCAAATAATTGCGTGTTTGGAAATCCATCTTCTAGATTTGTATGTTCCTCACCCATTTCAATGCGTAATAGATGGTCCGACCCAACATTCAATCATCCTGGTTTTACCATAATCTCAAAATCATTTTCCTAGAATAACAACAACCACCTGCAGATCTCCCCCCCCCAAAAAGGCTTATTGACCAGATACTTCAAAGAAAAATGATTAGCGAGCATATTAAATGGCCTCCTAACATATAGTGGTGGAATTTCTACAGCACGTACACCATGGCTAACCCTTCCCTTTCCATGGTTGAGTAATTATTTTATGCACTTGAAAGTTTGCGGCTTACATAAGTAATAGGATGATCAATTTCACCACACTTGGTTGCGCTAACATAGCTCTAAGAGCAATGAAGGAGGCATCGACATGTACATGAAATACCTTGGACCAATCTGGGAAGACCAAGATGGGCGCAGTGACCATCTATTCCTTCAGCAACTCAAAACTCTTTTGACAGTCTACACTCCCAGCAGAACGTTGCATCCTTCTTGAGTAGCTTTTCCATGGGCCCAGTTATTAGCACATAGCCATGGATAAACTTCCTATAATACCCAGTATGCGCCAATATTGAGTGCAACTACTTAAGATTATTAGGTACCTCCAAATTAACTATCACTGTGACCTTTGTAGGATCTACCATCAACCACTGTTGGCAAACAATGTATCCCAGTAGTATCCCAAATGTTACATAGAATATACACTTCTTCAAATTCAAGGAGATCTGATACTTCCTACAAGTATCCAGCATTAAGAGCATATTTGACACATGCCTCTTTAACAAACCAAATACAGTCCAATCATCAAAATATACCTCCAAAAAATTGTGGATAAATTCTTTGAAAGCAACAACAACTATGTGCGAGAAAATTACAAGAGAATTCTTCAATCCAAAAGGCATGAATATATATTGGAAGGATCTGCATTCAGTAGTGAAGGTGGTATTACTCCTATATTTTGGCGCAATCCAGATTTGATGATATCCTGAAAACCCAACAGTGAAGGAATATGTTTCTTGGCCTCCAACATTATCCAAGATTTCGTTAGAGAATGGAGTTGGGAATGGATCTTGCACACAACATCATTCAGTTTGCCTAGATCTACACAGATCTTGATTTATCCCTTGGTCTTCCTATCTAGCACAACCATTGGACTGACCCAGTCAGATTCATCTACAGGTTCAATGATGCCTGCAACAACCATCTTGTCCAACTCTTCTTTCACCTCTTGCTTATATCTTGGTTTCATCCTGAAGGGGCGTTGTTTTACTGGGCACGCATAAGGTTTCAATGTGATTTTCATAACCCCAAGTTCCCCAATGATTCTTTTCAACTCTAAGAACTTTGTAGTGAACAAATCTTGATATTTTGTTAGCAACTTAGAAACCTTTCCTACTGTATCATCATTCGAGTAGTCTCCAATATTTTCCCACATAGTTTTTTCTTTAGATCCAATATTCACCTGCCTAGGCTTTAGGGGCTTTGTCACATCTAGCGAGGTGATCAAGGTCCAAGCCACTACGCATTGTCCCTTAGATTCAGGTATCATAATATATTTCCTCCACTGTCAGATTCCTGAAATTCACAATAGCTTTCATCTGTGTGTCCCAGGCTGGTGGAGTGAACTAGATTGTAGGATTTGTTATATCAAATATGACTTCTTGATTATTATAAAAATATTTGACAACCGTATCAAATCCACTCTCAAATATGAAGGTAAGGACAAAAATATCTGTCAATGCAGACCATTCACCAGTGCCTCTGTCTAGCTCTATCTCCAAATACAATTCAGTAGGCACGTTCCCCAATGTATGAATAAACATATGGACCCATTCAGTTCTTGGTTCTACACCCCCTACTTGATTCCATCTTGCCAAATGTTTGCACGGATATTCTTTGCCGGAGTACACATCTTCCATTTTAATGACTGGACAATCAAACCACAACCTCATCATGCAAGCACATTCCTCCTAGTTGCCCATGTTCTCTTTATGATTTTCCCACCATCTTGTTGGAGTAGTGTGCAAGCCAAGATCCAAAGCATGTAATATTTGTCCTTCAAGAATGGTCCTTTCAAGCTCCCTTATAAACATGTTTACATTAGTTAATCCATCATACTGCGGAAAATCATGTACCTCAAATGTAATACATTGCAGAAATCGGGTCACGTGATTATAGCACGTAGATACCTCATGCAATCGGTTTTTCCAATTTTTGAGTTCTTCAACAGAGTATGAAAAACAAGAGCTATTGTTCTCCCACTTAAGATTTCCATCTACTATTGGATTAATCCAATCTTCCTCGTGCAAGGGAATCTTCAATATTTGATCGATCTCATCATCACCACGTACCGATTCTGGGTATCTTTGTCCTTCTGCAGGATCTAGAGGAATGATTACCCTGACTCCATTGCTTTCAAATTCCATCCTCCTTTTATTTATATTGATAACACCATCCATATCAATGGCCCAATCCAATCCTAGCAGCGCAGGATAGCGATCAGTATCATCTACAATTTGGATGAATTCAAAGTCTTCCATCACCTTAAGACCCTCTATATTGACAAAAACTTGTGAAAAAATCCCTAAAGGAATGATCTTCTGCTAATTGGCCATGCACAGTTGAATGGTAGACCACTCCATCTTTGGCTCTTCCATGCGCTGCCAGGTTTTCTTTCTGTACAAAATTAGCATCCAATCCCAGATCTAGAATAACTTGGTCCATTTCATAATCACCAATATGCATGTTCATATGCATATCTCTACCCATTATCTTCATGTTCTTGTATATTATTTTGACCACTCATTATTCTACCATTGGTTGTTCCTTCTTTGCACAATTATCTATCAAAGCATACATATTTTCTGTTGCCTTCTTATTACACAACAACTTTATAGATGCTTGTAGAAATGGTTTTATCTCATCATCTCCTCCTGCTTCCTTCATTGGTCTTCCTAATATTGACAGGCTTCCTTCTGTAAATTCATTTCGTGCTTCAACAAAGGTCTCCTTCGCACGTTGAATATTAAAAACTTCCTTTTTTTTTCAGGTGCTTTATGGATCTATACATTAGTGTTAGGTTGATTTCCCTTCTCTTCATTGGTGGCTATACTGCTCCTAGTAACCACATTCACACTAGGATCTTATTCACGGGTTTCTGCTTAAATCATCTGAAGATTTTTTGTTGGAGTCTACATCTTCTTTTACTACATTTTAGTAATCAAGGCAAGACAATATTCTATAAAATGATCAAATTGTCTACACTACTTGGAGGATTGTCATGCTAGATTCGGAAAATCACACGCATAATGACCAAAATCTCCACAGTTATAGAAAATGAATTTTCCTCTTCCTTGGCAAGCTGATCCCCCTCCTAGGCCTCTTCCTCTCCCTTGAAATCCTTCGCGCCCAGAAGGGGATGTTGTTAATGTAGGCTCATCCTGCATTCTATATATTTCATCTTTATCTAACATCATATAATAAGTCTGACAGTGCTACTCATCATGCCCTAATGATGAACATAATCTACAAAACAATTGCTTTAAGTCATGTTGATACTTTCCGATCCTTGGGTAGGATTCTGTGTCATGTAATCCAACAATTTGATAGATTGTGCACTATACATGATTCTTCAATGGACTAGGACCTCCAGCGTTAACTTTTTTTTTGAAGACATGACACTGATCTTTATGGTGCCCAGAAGCTTTACATTTTATACACCAGACCTATGTGCACACTTCCTTACCCTTTTCCTTGTGCAGGCTTTGAATTTATAGATGCATGGCTTCCAAATGATTCTAAATTTGTTGAGTTCCCAGTACCACAGGTGTTGGAGTAGCTTCTAGTTTCATTGCAACCTCCACAGCCTCAGCCTATGTGGAAATCTTTTGTTGACCTAAGGGTTGGCGGAGATGTGGGAGAAACATAGAAATTGACCATTCCTTATCTTGGGTATTTTTAATGAAAAATCCACCATCTCGAATGGTGTGCTTTGATATTTAATTGACCTCCCATACATATTCATTAGCCTCCTCACAAATTTCTTTCATTTATGTCACCAAATATACATATGACTTAGGTTTCTTAAACTTCTCTTTTTTTATCTCTTTTATTTGTTACAGGGTAGAATTAGGGTTTTCTTGAGCATACTTGACGTACCAATCTAATTTGTGATCTCAGAAAGTAGTTTCCAACTACGCATTCCTAATATCAATATTGTTAACCTGCTGAGTCTGCCATACAGCCTCAGTCACAAACCAGAAGACGTCAGTATCCTCATTTCCAATGCCTCTGAGATTAAGTAACTTCAACAATGAAGCCGTGTCTACTTCTAGGGGAGGTGGAGGTAATGGTGGAGATGGACTATGTAGTGTACTGGGCGTTCTATGATATGAATGCAGAAGTGGAGTGGATGGGGTTGGAAATAGACTCAATGGTTTCTAGTGTGATGAGATTTCTTCTTCAGAATCACTAGAGCTACTAGTTTCTGGTTCACCTTCACTCTCAGATCTAGGCTTCAGAGGGCTATAAATAAAAACTTCAGAATATTCACGGTAAATTTTTCCACTCACATAGTTGGGCCTCTTCAAGGCATTCAAGCAATATATTCACACAGACAACCACATTCACATAATAACATTTTCGGCAATAATTTCAGTGAGAGCGGAAAATTACCTCTAGGGCCTTTGAAAACTTCTTTCTACTTCAGAATATGACACAAATTGATCAATGGAAAATTCAGTCATAAAGCCTCCCAAGAGGTGATCGATCTAGTGAGATACCACGTGGGTGATCTCATTATCTAGCTTCTCTACTTTCTAGATCAATTCACGAGTCCACTCAATGACTACGTTGTCCTTTATGCAGGTGGTGAATTCATCTAAGTGCGACAACCACTCTTGTAGCTCATGCACAAAGGAGAAAAATAATATTTCATGCACTTCAACAAAAATATATTTTTGTACACATTGTTCATCCAATAGCTTAGTACTTCGATCCTCTTGGATTTCAAATTCAAGGATATTTCTTCCTATCCAATCTTGTAATTCATTTCATGAAGGATTCCACAACATCAAATCTCCCTCAAAATGATCCCAGTATCAGCAACGGAACCATTTTTTGCTTGAGGGGTACTAACCCAGGTTCAGAGTTTATGGATAAACCAACAAATCCTCCAACTACTAGCCCTTTATGCAATGAGCTGCTTGTGCACATCAAATTCTTACTTGAAGAAGTATGGGGGGGTGTTGGAACCAAGTTTTTTTACCTTGAGGGAGAAAATAATGAAGTGGTCTTAAGAAAATAAAATGCAGACTAAGAATAAGGCAGAATCAGAAAACATGCACAATCGTTAATAGAACATGGCATACTCATATATGGCTTCAGCGTGGATAAAGAATAATAGAACTAGATCTAGATCTAAAAAATTCAATTACTTAAGAAAATTTATCGATCATTAATAAGCATGCATAACCATAACTGATATCTTCACACAATAATTAATAAGCAACATACAAAAAATGTGTTATCAATAGAAAATAAACAGTAAATAACTCAGATCAATCACAAGAAGTTCGCAAAAATCTGTCCTTTATATTAATCTTAAGATTTTTTCAATACATATCATACTTTCCCTTACATAACCCTTCCATGCACATACCCAGCGAAGTCCGCACACAGCCCGGACTAGGTGTCCGCGCACACAGCTAATAGGATCCTTTCAACCCAACCCAGACAAAACCCTTCACAACGTACTACACACGCATAAACTTAGATAAAAACATTAAATTTCATGTCTGTTCACTTTCCTTAGCCTCGATTTATCTATTTATATACCTTTATCGCGTAGATACTATGGCCTCAAACCATGGTTTGAGGCCCACCGTTTACCTTTAAACCCATTTACATAAAAATTAGGGACTTTGACCCACCCTAAAAATCAACAAAAAGTATTTTGAAAAGGAGAAATGGAGGTTTATATAGATTCATATAAACTGCCTAAAATCTAAAATTAAAGGGATAAATTAAGTGTTGAGTTTATTGAAATAAGGTTTGATAACCTTAATATGGATGTATTTATTACTAAAATTGTTAGAATCCTTGCTATTTGACCTCCTTTGTCTAACAACATGCTTCCAAATTTTCTTATATATATAGGAATCCAAAGAATGACTCGAAGTGGGACCTAATTATTGAGTTGTAGGTTGAGGACCCAGAAGGAATGACAGAGTTTTCAGTGGAAGATTTGACATGGAATGAAATATAGGGAGACCAAGTGAAAATTATTTTGTATTGTCGACTTGAGGATATTATAAGTTGGAGAGAAAATTATGGAAAGTGCACCTACTCAATTTGTTGCTAAAACTTGTCGAAGTAAAGTTTTGAAGGATATCAAGAAGACAATTTCTTCAACATATCTAGAATATGTTTCGTGAGTCTCTCTCTCTCTCTCTCTCTCTCTTATAATTTTGATTTGAAGTTAACTATGTCAAACATGCATAGATATTTTAATGAATTTCTTGTAAATTCTTGATATATAGATATTGGTGTGCCTATGGTTTGAATCATGTAAAAGCCAGAAATGTAATTGAACATGGCTCTACAACTAAAAATGTCTTCCATGTCACATCAGTAAAGTTGGTTACCAATGGCACTTCATTATGCGATGACTTGCTCTTAAATCAAATGATTTTGTTCTAATATATATAGCTTGCATACATATTGATGAGAAAATTGTTGTTTGTCATGGAAATGAGGCAAATGACATGCCAAAGAAATTCAATTTTGGGCCACATTTAACAGAGAATACATGAACCATCGTCGAAAATTTGATTAGTGATGGTTTTAATGCTACGATGATATGGGACAAGTTTATCTTTGATGTAAGGTATGGATCTCGTGAGTTGTTCACAGGGCACCTCGAGGTTATTTTATAACAAGACAAGATGTGTTAAAGATCTACAATAATATCAAAAGGCTAGAATATGTGAGGAATGAAAGTCATTGAATTAGTGTGGATTTTTGGGTTTGTGAATGCCAAGAGAAGGTTTTCTTCTACCAACAGCAAGATGTTGTTAAAAACATCCTTTTCATTGTAGGCATACAAAAAAAGTGGATGATCTCAATGATGGCCAAACACTCACACAACAACGTGATATCATTGGACTCCATATTCAACACTAATAAATATGGGGTAAACCTATTTAACAAAATTTCATTTGTTCAACTTCATGTCGATGTTGTCCTCTTATATACTTATAATTTTATCTTCTTTTTATTGAAGTATCAACTTTAGACCTTAATGGTTTTTTATGATTATTGCAATGTAATTCCAGTAGCTTGGGTAATATCATCACGAAATAGTACTCCTGGTAACTTTAAATGGATGTCATTATTATTTGCTAATGGGGAAAAAAATCCATATTGGCAAGTCTGAGCTTTCATCAGAAATGATGCGGTAGCAGAAATCGAGGCATTAAGGTGAAATATTTATTATTTTTAGAATAAAAAAGAATTTATAATGTTTATGGATATTCTCTTTTAATGTTATGTTATTTTGGGACTTTCACAAACTCTACACTATTATTGTGTGTATGGCATGTGCATTGAGTGTGGTTGAATAATGTTTGGAATAAAGTCAAGGGAAATGAAAATAAAGTTCATATCTTTCAAGCATTAGGAGAAATCATGCATTCATGTAAAGACGATGAGTTTGAACAACATGAAATTGAAAGTTTTTTTGTTGAATTTGAAGAAGAAACTACGTTTCTAGATTATTTTACAACCAACTAGTTAGCCAACAATAAATTATGTAAGTTTTTCGAATTTGGGTTTTATCAGTTTATTTCCTAATGGACCACGTTCAATTATTTCTTTGCATCTAATATATATGTTTTTTTTCCAGGTATGTGGGCAAAGGCATATAGGAACTTCTCACATTATAATCAAGACAAAAATAATGCTATTGAATCTTATCACAGGTAATTAAAGCAAAGGTACCTTCGTGAGAATAACAATGCATCACATAGAAGGGCAGATTTATTATTTCATCTCTTATAGAAAAATATTGACTTTTACTACATTCACATGCAATGTTTAATAAATGATGGTTTTGTACGAGTTAAAAAAACAGAGCACCAATTAAATGTAAGTAAGAGGAAAGCAAAGAATATCCTAGATGAAGAATGTGTGGCTGATGAAAATAGTAAATCTGAGTGTTTGGCTCATAGCCAAATGATCTGAATGGAGGATGTTAGTAATGATCGGCTAATTCCCCTTTCATATTTTATAAACAAATGTCTTATGTGTGCTAAAGGGTTCACGTACTCGTGCAAATTATCAAGTCTCATGTGTGTTTTTCGTGTCAATTTAGTGAGCAATTTTGCATAAAAACAATACCTGAACAACAAAAAATAAAGTATAAAACATCACCATATATGAAATTAACACAGCTATTTGATGAAGGAGTTCACCCTCCTAGGCTACATCTCCTTGGTCCAGCTTCCATTGCTTGGGCCTCTATATTATGCTCAAATTATCAAATTGACCTGTTTACAATGCTCCTTTGCTCCTGTAACCTACTCCAATAAGTCCAAAATAGCTCAACATGGTCATATAGCCTCTTTCTGAGCTTGAATTGGTCGAAAATTGCAAATGTTATGGCATTTTCAATATCTCCCACTAAATTTGGCCCTAAACTAGTTAACTACAGTTAAAACTAGTGGTTTCCCCGAATTTGGAGGTCCGCCAATTAATTTTTAAGTGAAGGTTAGTGCTAATTAAGCGATTTTTAAGTGATAACTGTGCATTAATCTAATATGGAGGTACAAATGTGGATTAGCACTAATAAACAGGTTTAAACATTAAATAAATGTGTTTAATATTTTAATCCTCCGCTTTACATTGGTGCTCCCTCTGTCCCGACATGCGGTCCTATGGACTGGGGCTATCCCTTCAGGGTTGGCCCCCGCTTACCCCTGCCATATACAATAGTATTATTCAAATATATATGAAATACATATATTCTAAGGACTAATGGGTAGTAGAGGCAGTAGGTCATGGCTTTGTGTGGCGGGAGGTCACAGGGTCCAACTCCGGCACCTCCGCCCTAAATTTGGCCAAACATTTTACAATACATTTTGACCTTGGGGGGGCATGTGGCAGCCTCTAGGCTTGCCACCTGTCGTGGCCTCATTTTTCCAACTCAACACCGTTAAACCAATATGAACCCGACACTTATCACCACTTCATTGGTCCACCTGTGAGAATATTCCAAGAATATTCCAAGGAATATTCTTGGAATATACCTTTTGCTGACTAGATGGTATGGATGCCTAGTCAACATCTCTGCTCCAGAATTTTCTTGTTTAGCTAAGCGAACAAATCACGTTTCCGGGACCATACGATGACCATTTTTTGTGAAACCAAGTGCACCGAATTTAGAATGACGAGCACTATGTGGTCATTGAGGTTCCAAGACAATCTGATAAATTTGATTTTTAAGCAAAAAACTGAGCCCTAGATCATTCCTCCCCATTGGAAGCCTTTTGGACCCAAAAATCTCTTTCATTATTCAACATGTGGATGAGGGTAAATTTCCCTCACCCTTCTAGTCTCAATCCACTGGAATTTTACCAATTTCATAAATTTGATCTTTTCACAAAAACTAATATTTTTCCTTGACTCTGGATACCCTGTCTTGTTGTTGTAGACACCGTCATGCTGAAATTTCCCTGAATTTGCATAACAACAAGTTTTCCTTGTAGAAACAAACTTGTTTCCACCTCGGTCATTAATCAAAGGAAACTTGAAAACTATCTCACCTAGAACACTATCGACATGGGAATTTTTAGCTTGTCTTTCTTTGTACTTGCATTGAATTTTGACCAAGTGTTTTCACCATTGCCATGTACCCTTTGGAAACCAAAAACAAGAACTTATGGAACCTATGCCTTCTTTGTCAAATTTCTTTGGCACTTTCTCTTTGACCTTTTCACTCTCTTGCATTGGCATCTTGTTCACATCACTCCTCAACACTGATGTTGACTACTGGAAATATTTCACATCTTGTTTACCTCCTTTCAAAGGCAACCTATTATAGTCGTGAAACATCTTGTTACAAGCATTATCAACTTCAATGAAATAAAATTTATCATTCGATGCATATTTTTGAAAGGTATCATTCAAAACATCTTTATGCTTGAACATTAACAAAGTCAAATTTTGACTTACATTCATTATTATCTTCATTTATCCTGCATGTATAAGAGACAAACTTATATTGTTATTATGCGCTCTAACTATGTACTAAATTCCATCCCTAAGAAAGTGATACCTATTCTCATGGCGATGAAATACTGATTTCCTATCATAAATATAAGGACTTCCCAAAACAATACGTGAAATCTCAAGTGGCACTACATCAAGTTCAACTTCGAGAAAAAAATTTGAATTGATTGTAAACCTTAGGAAGCAATTCCTTGTTACCTACAAATTTGCATTCTTGCATATCCACTCTAAAGTATAAGGTCTTGGATGTGTAATAGTTTCAAGATTTAACTTCTTAACTATTGGAAATCAAATTAGCTTGAGAACCACTATCAAATATTGTGTCTATTTTGGTATGCTTTGAAATGGCTCTAATATGAAAGAGTTCAATTCTTGTATCTTCATCTTGAGTTACATTGGAAAAACTTGAAGAACTAGTGCTTGCTATGTTCTTACCTTTCAAACCCATTGTCGTAATCTCGGTTTCATATCCCGAATTTGAACCTAAGTCATGTTCAATGATTGCAAAATTTCCCCCCTTCTCTTTGGCTTTAAGTTTGTTTGGCTTCAACTCTGGATGGAGTTTCCAACAATGGTCTTCATCATAGAAATTTTTCGAAAAATGTTTACATGTGAGTTTATATTTTTCTATTTTGATAGAACTATTTTTGTTTCCTCTTCCATTAAACTTGCACTTTCCTTTACCCTCATACTCAAGGAAACCATCACTTTTCTCATCTGCACTATGTTTCTCTCTTGCTTCTAGATGTATGGCTTGAATGCAAACCTCATCTAATTTTTTGCGATTGAACATGAGAATAGTATGTCTAAGATAACTGTGAAAACCCCCAATATAATTTAACAAAGTTTCTTGAGAATAAAAATTAACACCCAAAATAAGATCTCTTCTCCTAAATTCATGAGTATAATCTTGCACACTTTTCCCTTTCAATTGTCTAAAATTTTTCTAGTCCATAATGGATTTTCGCATGTAATCTAGAGGATTTAATTTCCTTTTGATGGAAGCAATAAAATTCGACAAAGACATTGAGATCTTACTGCTTTTTTAAATCTATTCTTGAGTGCTTGCTTCCCACCATACAAGTGTTGATCCCTCCATTGTCAAGGAAGCCAATTGAATCTTTATGTCATCTCCTTGAAGGTTCTTAATTCTGAAATAAACCTCCAATTTATTGATCCAATTATCCACCTTCTCTTCATTCAATTCACCATTATACATCGGTAGCTCAAATTTGACATCAAGTTTAAGTAAAGGTGATTTACGAGCTCCTTTTGAATTATGTGGATGAAGGGTTTGTAGGGTTGTGTTAGTGGAAGATGATGAAGAGGAAGGTGAAGATGGTGGTGAGGATGATGGTGGAGTGGATGGCGGCTTCTTACCATCTCCATGGCCTCCTACTCCTCCAGAACCCTCTCCTATTCAAGGCCTTGAACTCTCTCCTTGCATCCTTACATTCCTTTCCTCATAGAGGACTTTAACCATCTTCGTCATATCAAATAATGCCTTCCTGAATGCTCTCTCATCTTCTGTCAGGATAGGTTCTCCTTGATGAGACATGCTCACTAAAGACTCAACTTAAACTTGAGGATGTGTTGGTGTTCAAGACTTTGGAAACCTTTCCCTTCTTCCTCTAGACCCAGCTATAGGGCTCTCAACCAGCTTCGCTTCTCCTCTTTTGAGATTTAATTACCTTGTAAGCATAACACAAACTTGCAAAAAATTAGATGCCTTCTTGCACAACGAAACCTAATGAACTTGATATCTGATACCAAAAACGATCTTAATGGAGGATGTTAATAATGCCCAGCTAATTTCCCTTTCATATTTTATAAACAAATGTCTTATGTGCGATTAAGGGTTCAGGTACTCTTGCAAATTATCAAATTTCATGAGCGTTTTTCATGTCAATTAAGTGAGAAATTTAGCATAAAAACAAGAGTTGAACATCAGAAAATAAAGTACAAAACATCACCATACATAACATTAACACAGGTATTTGATGAAGGAGTTCATCCCTCCTGGGCTACATCTCCTTGGTTGAGCTTTCATGGCTTGGGCCTCTATATTATGCTTAAAGTGTCAAATTTACCTATTTACAATGCTCCTTTGCTCCTGTAACCTGCTCCAATGAGTGTGTAATAGCTAAAAATGGTTAGCTAGCCTCTTTTTGAGCCTGAATGGGTCGAAAAATGCAAAATTTATGGCCTTTTCAATTTCTTCCACTAAACCCAGCCCTAAGCTAGTTAACTGCAGTTAAAACTAGAAGTTTCCTCGAATATGGAGGTCTACCAATTGATTTTTAAGTGGATTTTAGCGCTAATTAAGAGTTTTTTAAGTGCTAAAATATGCGCGTTAATCTAATCCATAGTTAAAAATCTGGATTAACGATAATAAACATGGCTAAATGGTAAATAAATGTGTTTAATGTTTTAATCCTCTGCTTTACATTGGAGCTCCTATTAGCGGTCACATTGTTTGATCCTGTGGACTAGGGGCTGACCCTCGCTTACCCCTGCCATATATAAGAGTCTTATTCAAATATATATCAAATACATAGTTTTGTAAGAACTAACGGATAACAAAGGCAGTGGTTCATGTCTTTGTGTGGTGGGAGGTCGCAGGGTCGAACCTTAGTGCCTCTGCCCAGAATTTGAAAAAAAAAAAAAAAATACATTTCGACATTGGGGGGCATGTGGCAGCGTTCAGGCTTTCCACGTGTCGTGACCTTATTGGTCCAACACAACACCATTAAATCAATCCGAAGATGACACTTGTCACCACCTCATTGGTCCACTTGTGGGAATATTTCGATAATATTCCAAGGAATATTTCGAGAATATTATAAGGAATATTCTATAATATTCCAAGGAATATTATTGGAGTATACCTTTTGCTGACTGGACGGTATGGATGCCTAGTCGACATCCCTGCTCCAAAATTTGCATGTTTAGCCAAGCGAATAGATCGCGTTTCTAGGAGCATACAACAACCATTTTTCATGAAACAAAGTGCGACGAATTTAGAAAGACGAGAACTACGCGGTCCTTTAGGTTCTAAAACAATCTAAGAAATGTTATTTTTGAGCAAAAAATTGAGCCATGATCACCAAACTATGGACACACGTGGTACATGGTATAATGTCATCTATAAAGGCCCACTCTACACTTTTGTAATTAAAAATGCGCCTATATGGACAAAATTTCAAAAATGTTTTAAAAGTTTAAATGTTATTGACCAACAATGCTTTGGGGGACAATTTATTGCTTGATTTAAATGAAACATTTGTTCCACCTTCTCCTTCCAATTTTATGTGTAATAATGAAAACCATGTTTATGATGTGGAGGATTTATCATACCATACTGATTCATCCATTGTAAGACCAGATAGTGCACTAAATACCGATGATGAAATTAAACATGTTATTTCATCAACTCATAAGAAATTGAGGGGTTTGTTACAAATTACACCCACAACATTAGAGTAGGCATATGCACTAAATAAATTGGTAGAAAATGTAAGGCAAGAATACAAAAAAAAAAAAAACGGTGTTGTAAATCCATCTAATATTGCTACCAAGAGACGACATAGTTTCTTGAGCCCAATAAAAAAAGGGGGAAACATGTTAGTGTGTTGAAATGAAGAAAATGTGAACCATAGTTTCTAAAGTTTATACAGGGTCATGGAAGGAAAAGAAACATGAATTAACAATTGGAGAAAGCTTCTACAAAAGAAATAAATCTGGACCACGCATCTAGAAGGGTACAACAATCTATTCTACAAAATTTTGGTATTGAAATTTCAATTATGTATCATTTTATGTAAAATTAAACATATCATTATCTTCATCATCTTTCATGAAATTGCATAGCTATGTGAACTTTTTATTGTTGTAGCCGATGATTCCACATCTCACAATACTTCAAGCTATCAAATTCTATTATTTGATGACAATATTATGGAGAGTAACTTTGTGAATCCAAATATTGGGAGTACATTCGTTCCTTTTCCATTTGATTCACTGCTTCCACCTCTCCCATTTGATCATTGAACCCCTTGGTTGTTTCCACCATATGTACCAAGTTCATTCATTGGGAACTCTACCTCAACCCTTAATAATTCAGTTCCACACCTTAGGGTAATGTACCCTATTGTACAAATAGTCAGATTGTATCACCGCCCATACACTATAGATTGTTCATTTATGACATCCAACATTCCTCCAACCATCCCCCTAGAACCACAAAACTATTACACACTTCCAATCAAAAAATTACCAAGAGATACAACATCTAATGCGGAAATAAAATATTCTAGAATGCCTTCAAACATTATGGTGATTATATTTGGTTTATGAAAATGAATCAAATTTACTATTTATATTTTAAGAGAACATATATTGGTAACTTGATTTGTAATGGATGAGCCAAAAGCATCTGAAAACAATATTCTTATTATGTTTTACAGGGAATAACGGGTCAAAAGAACCATAAAAGTGCCAACAATCAATGGAAATATGGAATATATTATATCAAATGAGTATCCATGGAGAAAATGCTGAAGAAAATGGAATCCCCAAGTTCGAAGAAAAGGGGATGTTCATTGTGGCAATTGTGGACATCATGTATGATGGTCTAGTCTCTTGGGAAAGTGCATAATGTATCATTTAAAAAGTGGTGAAGAGGGGAAGAGGGAAAATATAAATTTGAGAGTGGTAAATACCTACTAAGAAAATAGAGCACAATCTATGTTTGTGCTTAACTCTGAGGAGATCTAGAGGCTGGTAACAGCTATGTTATGTATAGGATGTATGAATTTTTATGAAATAAAAATTTCATATCTTTTTGTTTTGAACTTTGTCTATCGAATGATTGGAATGTATGGTTAAACAATTAGTTTAGAAGATAATATGCTGAGTATTTATATGTTTACAATTAGGATCTCTTGGGAAATCAATCTTTCATTAAAATGTATTTAATGAGGATACTTGGGAAACTTTTAATGGCAAGCTAATGACAAGAACAAGGATGTGTTTCAGATTGTGTTTGGTCAAGTGTTGCATGCTTTTTTTGTGATTTTTAATTGTTGTCATAATTGTTGCATGCTTTTTCTGTGATTTGTAATTGCTGCTAGCTGAAGAAGAATATTTGTCAGCAATTCTTGTTTACTTGCACTTTCATATTCTCAAAAAACTCTAAATTTTTTTGTGGTGACTCATTAATTTATCATTGAAAGAGATTGTAGAATAAGTTTTATTCTTTCAAGTGATCCAAGCCATTGGTTACCAGTGTGTTTAATTGAAACAACATAGCCTAATTTATAACCACATGCTCCTAAAGGTTTCTACTTGTCTCAAATATTGAAGTTCTTCTTATTTCTTAGTTTCAATTTCATTTCCTCTTATACTCCTGGAAGAACAAAATCAAAAGAATTTTTTTTCTAAGAGAAAAAATTAATTGTTTCAAAGGAGCACTTATTATCTATTGACGTATCATTTTCATTGCCTTCTCTCTTTTTCATTGATATTCTAATCTTAGCTATCGAAGTAAGTGGGGAGTATCATAAATAATTATTGTTATTTTTGAATCTTGTCACTAAGGATTGTCTAGCCACATATCAGACCTAAAATAAAATTGTTGCAGTCTATTACAAAATTAACACCCAATTTGAAGCTAAAAATACGCTAATTTTATTGAAAAATCAATCCCACATTAACTATAAGTGTTGCCTTGTATTTCATGCATATTTGGATGATTTGACTCACTTTTAAAGGAATAAAATATTTATTGTAGAAGTCTAATATTTATTTCTAGAGTGGTATCTTTTCATTTATTTCTAGCGCTAAGATTTGTTATTGATCATTGGGATTGTCCCTTGCATATTGCATAGACTTTTCTCATCTTAAAGTGGACTAATATGCACCCAACAATGGTTACAGTGAGCTCTTGAACCTGAACATATCAAACTTTGAAAACTTAACAAAGTTCCTCTTAATATTTGTCATAAATTCAAGATAAAATTTTAATAAATTTCCGAGTGATAGTAAGCTCAGTTTTCACACCAATATAAAGTACCTTGGTGTTCATACCAATATAAATTTTTTTGACATGTCTAGGAGAATTTCTAGCTATCTAACAAGTCATGTTGCCACCAAAGATCAGATGATGAAGGTTGAAATTTTGATAATTAGATGGATGAACAAAATGATGAATGTGTACTTCTTAATGAACAAAAAATTGATTTCAAGGTAGGAATTGCCAAAAACAAGTATACACATCCACGAATACCACCTTAAGAACTATGATAATGGCACCATCATTGAAGAGTGGTCCTTAGAGAATAATAGTGGAAGGTCATACATATTGTATTTTGATGGGCCATCAGTCTTTAATGATGAACATTATGAGGACCGAGTATGCTTGAACAAAAATTCAAGTGATATAAGTCAACTCAGGTCCAATGGAAAAGGGATCTACTCAGACATTTGGCATCTCTAGAGTAGGCTTGAAGATTGATTCTAAGGAAAAATTTTGGGAGGTACATCTTGATGGAAACCCTAATGGTGAACATATGGACAAGGAAAAAGTAGACATGCTTATAGGTTTGATTTTCATTTTATAAACTACAGCAATTAGTAGCTTTGTAAATTCTTCCAACATTACTTTATGCTCATAACCCTTCAACAGTCACAATGAAGAGGAGAACAATGTTGTCTTTGTGATGAGTTGTGACCAAAATTTTGATAAATAATTATGGTTGGGCAGTGGATGATGATGGCCTCCTTGAATATCACAAAGAGAGTAAAGAAGAAGAATTCAATGTAGATTTGAGGCCTTGTGGTATGATGGGTTGTGATAAAATGAAAATGCCACATTCCCAAAGCTTGGATACTTTTGAAAATCAGACCAATGAAAATCAGACTTTGGTGTGCAATTTATGGAGCTCCATGATGATGGGATGGCTAGTGTTTGGAAATTGTTTCCTGTGATGAATTCATCTTGCTTAAGCATTTTGAACAATCAAAGCTATGTAAATTTTCCTCAACTTGCATCAGATTTATATACTAATGCATAGTTAAATTTTGGTGTGTTGGTGGTAAATGGAGTGATACTAGTTGGGGATGGATTGATCACTGGTTTGATAGTGACATCATGTAAGAAGTATCCACACTTTCCAGGCCCTTACATTTGTATATATTACATTTGGGTGGCCTTTATCTATAATTCTCCTCCCTTATTTTCGTGTTAAAAGGAAATGACTAAATCCTATTAAACATACAATGTTTTCTAGTTTGACAATGTATTTTCTGCGAGGAAATGGTCAACCGATCATTGCAGTGTTCTTGCAGGGTAACCATACAAATAATTGTTCAGTAGAATAGAGTGACCGTTGTGGCACATCCTCTGCCACAGAGTAATTATACAAATAAAATGAAAATGTCGATGTAAGGATGATGGAGGAAAACATTAATTCTTCCTCTGGGATTTAAAATTAGTAATGATGTGTCACGACCAAGGAGTAATGTGATACCCATTAGAAATGAGATGGCTCTGGATGGACTTATGGTGTAGAAATTTTGAATGAAGCATAACATAACATTAGTACAACAAGGCATCTGGGATAATATCATAAACAAATAATTGGTTGTAGGAGAAGTAAGGGTCATCTCTATTTGATAATAGTTGCAACATTAATAAAATTTAGAGGATATTTCAAGATGATGGAATTAAAACTTCAGAAAGGATATGTGTGAAGCATTATGAAATTCTTCATGGTTTCCTTAAAGGTTCATAGGCAAGATGGTGAAACTAGTGGAATACAAAAGTGAATGATTTGGGAAAGCTAAATGGAAATGATTCTATGATGATTTGTTCATCAAAATATTTGTGCCAGGCCATGGCATAGTTCTAGATGCCATTTAAACTTTGAAAATTTTGTTCTAATATTTAGATGTAAGATCTAAATATGGGCAAGTAAAAATTATATTAGGTACAAGAACCATAACAAGAAAGTAGCAGATATTTATCTTCAATGTATAGTTAATAACATATCATATGTAATATGATTTTAGAAGATATGGATTTACTTTTTCCTTTTTATATTTTTGTATTCTATGGTTGTTGCACAATGAAATCTAGTTTAGTTGTAGGTCATTTCATCTTGAACCTTAAATACCCCTCCATTGTGTACTTCCAACTGCATGTAGCAAAATTAATACTCACCTAATTGACTCTAAAGTAGAAAGTGTAGTAAACTGTGTTGACGATGATTATATTATATACGAAAATTTATCTATAAAATAAATCAAAAGCCAGCTAGAAAATAGGCTTAAAGGGGACCGAGTGCTACTTGTACATAAATTACATAAGAAAAAATTAGGGATGAAATCATGGGTAGACTATATTAATGATCATTTTAATTGCTATTGTGGCATGGATTTCAACTACATTTTAGTAAATTTAGGAGGCCCCCTCCTGTCATAGCCATATGGAAATGCCTTGTTTTATTTTTTGTTGTGCAAAATGGAAATATTAAATATAAGACAATTTTCCTTAAGCATGCAAAAGAAATTTTGGACTTGAGCTTGTGGTTTCCCCACTAAGAGTATATTTCATTGGTTTATGGCCTTAAATTCTATCCTTACTAGTAAAAGCGATACCCTTGTGATAGTTAAGTGGCCCAACAATAATTTGGTTCTTGGTCTTAAAGGGAAATAGTGATTATACAATTTAATAACCATGGGATTTATCTAGGCTATCAACCATGATTCTCAAAGTTAATAACCATAGGATTTATCCAAGCTAGCAACCACAGGATTCTTGTGCCTTGATGCCTTCTATTAGTCGGTATTTGATATTATTGTAATTTTACTTAATATAGATTATTGAACATTGTTGTAATTATACTCAGAGGTGTGCGATGCATATGGTTATTACTACACCTATTGATGTTTAGTAATAAATAATTATGAATTTTATAATACGAGATTTGGGCTTCTTGGAACCCTTGTTATTCAACTTGGGTTAGTTACACTTTTGGCATTAGGTTTGTTTGTATATTTATTTGTTGAGGTCAAACTTGTCTCTAAATAGAGATTTAGCTTCAAAATTAAAACATCTACCAAGGTGACCAAAATCAATTTTAACACTCATCTTTGCATAGGTAGCAATGGTAATATTTTTATTATAACAAATACGTGTGATATATTTCAAAATATGTTTCTTTTAATGTCTAGCTTGTTATATTTCAAAACATTTTAATTCCAAGTAATTATCATTCCTTTGAAAAGTTACAGGTTGAGGACCCAAAAAGGAAAAGAAGAAATATATTGATGAGTCATTAAGCATGTGCAACAAAGCTTCTAGTTCCTTGTAGAGTTCAATTAGGATGGATGAGAGAGCATGTAATGAAGGATTTGTAGGCATAGTATTCGTTTGAAATTTACAATTTCCTTATGAACCTGATCTTGGATGAGTTGAAGTATTGATAATAATAAAAAAATTCAAAAGAAAAAAACACTCATTTTTATATCAGATATATTGATTAGTACATGATTCATAATTTGTCAGTATATCCCATTCATAAGTGGGAGAGAGTGTAGCACGTGCACCCCATAGTAGAGCATGTAGCATAAAGACCCTAAGTGCATACATCAATAAAAAAAATTGGTAAAGGCTATGAAAAAATATAACATGAGTAGACATTTAAGCTGAATGATATTACAAATTTTATATTAAAAGCTTCTTTATTAGGGAAAATTACATACACATTAAAATAGAAAAAGAGTACATTAACAAGTTCTTTAGTGAAAGAACCATGCTATGAGAGTCCCAAGAAAAATGATAAAAAATGTGTATACACATAGTGGGGACATATGCTGATGTTGATCAATGTTTGCAATGGAATAATTGGTGATTCTATATCATCTTTGGCCCCTACATATACACTGGAAATTTCTCGAACCAATAGATCAATGGAGATTCTATGGATCTATGCAAGGTGCTTTATCGTAAAGGAATGAAATTGAGCACTCCATATTTTTTCTTCTCTGTAGAGGGGATTCAAATTGCCTTTGTGAACATTGTATATGCCTTCCATATGATAACATATTAACTCTGAGTTAGTCAATATCGTTATGTCACTGACCGCATTTATTTTTTCCTCTTTTAGGCTTGCAACAAGTGTAATGTAGTATGCATTGATTATTTGATTTCATTCCATTTCCCATATTTTGTAGACCATGTGATTTTTTTCCACATTGTAAAGGAAAAATTTTACCGATGCTCGACCCGGATTTGGGCGACAAGATACTTCAGAGGGTCCACTTTTCCACCATTCTGTAACATTAGAATAACTGCATAATGAAAACACAATATATTCATATTAGAATATGAAATACGATAAAATATCCTAAATGAAATTGATTATTTTTTTGTCTACCTCAAGTTTGAATGCGCATCCTTTTTAGCAGTAGTGCAATTCAAGGTGCACAATGATGTAACTAAATTAGAAAGGTAAACCAAATAAAGAAATTTTTGACACCAAACACTATCCATGCAGAAAACAGATCACCATAAGTAAACTTTGATGATTTAAGGTGTTTGTTCTTCATTTCCTTATTTCATTTGGCTTTTTTACCTATAAAACCACCATGCATCCATGTATATATGTAAAATGTTAATTTTTGACTTATGAATCTCTTGTTATTTACATATTTCCTACAGAATTTATAATGTGGTATTTAAACACTACCAAATATAGTTATATGACAATTTTGCATTCCCTTACAAAGACATTTATCAATTTTTGTTTATGTTAATTGTTATATGAAAATTTTCCATTTCTTGTCTATTTTTTTGTTGAATATCCTCCAGGGCTAAGACACCTTGGTCTCCATATCGAGAGTCAAGACTCAATAGGAGTATCTTTGCTCAAGATACAATTTTGCAGTTCTTGTTTATTTTTCTGTTTACTGTCCTCCAGGGCTAAGGAAGAGGTAAGGACAAAGTAAAAATAAATGGAAAATATAGTATGGGAGTGAGCCATAATGAAATGGAATTGTAATATACTAAGGGCTTTAAAATGTTATAAGAAATGAAACTTGAGTGAAACTCTGGCTTAAAAATTTTAACATGTTATAATAAACGAAACCATGATGCAGAAAGAAAAAGGCAGGAAAAAAAATATCGTTGCAGACATTGATAATATCATATTAAATAGTGTTTCAAGATGCAAAAAAAAATCACTTGGCTTCAGTAACTCATTATTCTTGAAAGTATTAAAAAAATCCTGCAATCACCCATTTTATCTAAGAGTATAGATAAGACCTAATAATCTCCTCAAAGAAGATAAAAAAACACAAAAACATCTAAATCATTAATTCTTCAACCGAATATTAAAGTATGCAAACATAGTTTGGGTATTCTCACATGTACCCTATTACTATCATATTAGAAGCCTTCATGTTTGCAATAGAATTGATATTGTGTTGTGGATGTCTCTATTTAGGTCAATTCTCTCTTGAAGATTTTGTTTACTTGGGGAGGAAATTTCGACCATATGAAATAATATTGTAAACTCAAATTTTATCAAAATAAGATGAAACTCATGTTGAAATTTCTGATATCCATCATTTGAAAAAATGCATGGAAGTGTAAAATTATCATGGATTGTTTTTTTCCTGACCAACAAATTAATTAAGTCAACATGATGGAAACATGAAATCAAACAGGATAGAAAAGATGGCTACTTCCTTATATGCACACATGGTTACATGATAACCAATTTTTTTTCATCTGAAGCTAAAATCACACTAAAAGGGAACATTAGATAATAGTTTGTGTTTTACATGAGAAATTCTATTGGTTAGAAGCTACACACAAATCATTCTAAATCTTCTATACCATATGCTGCAAGAAATGACATCCATCCTAGCTACCTATATTTATACATGTGTTTCTTACAACGACCTTGTCTTGATAATATTGTAGAGCAATGTCAAAGGGACCTTGGCTACACAAATGGAACAGAGGTTTGAAATACTCCATCTCCCAGCAAGGTTCATTTCACACTGTCTTGGATGTGTTTTGCGGAGGAAGACATGAATTTTATAAACTCCGAATTAGAGTACCACCTATTATCAGACTAGAAAGGAGAAGCCTTTGATTATAGCTTTCTTCTTCTTGGTTCTATCGATTAGAGCATGAAAAAATGTTTCTCTCTTTCCAACAACTACATATCAATGTTTCAAGTTGGCAATGGATTATCTTCTACAGCCTATTAGTTTTAAAAACATATGTGACCATGTGCTTACGTATTCTAAAATTTCTTAATGTGGTGTTCTCTTCTTTTCACCCTTCCTCCTTGATATTCATTAGAAACTCCATTAAATTCCACATTGATAGTCCTTCTCTAGATGCAAGGGAAATAGAAAACATATGCCAGGATTTCCTTTTCCTTGTTTTCGTTGCATCTACCATCTTGGGGGGCATTGTTCACGATGCAGCATTATTTGTCATATGATATGTTAATATATTGTTATTCTTTCACATTTTCGATTTGCTCCAAACTACGATGCTTTAACTCCCAATGTTTAGAATGATTGAAGATATATTTCTTCGAATTGCATTTATATAGTGATAATTGGCCAGTCAGTAGTCTTCTTCATTGCATTGTATATAAATTGTCTTGTATTGGTGAATCAAGCATGGAGCTTCAACAAATGTCAACTGTCAATATAACAGCTAATGTTAGCATAATAAGACCAAGTTAACACATTCATGATTTTCTAGTCAGTAGTCCACTGCATTGTATTGTATATGACATTTTAGTTGTGCTTTTGAATCAAACATGAAATGGTACCTTGTAGTTTGGAATATTGCAATGAAGCAAATAAATTTCAAAACACATGGAATCTATTCTCAGTTATGAATTTACATCTGAGGTATTTAATCTACCATGACCCACTTATACAAGTAAGGTGGCTAGTGAAAGGTGAACATGTCTTTGGAAAAATTGAACTTTGGTTGGGAAACAGTAACACCTTCGCTTTACCAGCAAACCAATATTTCATGGAAAACATTGGTTGGATTGATCTCCATAAAAGATTAATCGGTTTATAAGAAACATATATGAGAGGTGAGACTATGTGAGAGAGATTAGGTGTCTAGATGATGGAAGCCTACATCAGGTTTTTCATGGATGTGATTTTCTGCAGAATAATATAATATAATCCATGTGTTCTCATGTAACCCGTCCATCTCGGTTTATGTTCAAAACACTTGAAATATTCTTCAGCAATATGAAATGCATTTGTTTATGCGAGATATTTTGTACCTGATATAACATTTAACTTGTGGAAGTGATCACCAGGCTTGATCCATGGATAACAAGTGTATGTGGGCACCAAATGGATCAATGGTTAAATGGAAATGTTGGAGGAACAATATTGATCTTGAAAACTTTTACTCAAATAATTGACCTGAAAATATTACTTCATGTTGGAGGAACAAAATTTATCTTAAAGGCTTTTACTCAAAGAATTGACCTGAAAAGATTACTTCTTTGTTGGATAACGGTTAATCTCGAAAGACAAGGTTTAATCAAGACAAAATTCTATCAATTTTAATCAAAGAATTGACCTAAAAAGATTAATTCTTTGTTAGATAAGGGTTCTTCTCCAAAGAAAAGTTTTAATCAAGACAAAACTCTATCAAATTTCTAGCCTCCTACCACCAACACCCGCACCACAAATCATACAAACTTCAACCACATTTTTTTTTAATTATAGAGCACTTTTGCATGATGGAAATTATTAAAGTTGTCAACGAAAACCCATCTTCATCCATTGTTTAAAAAAAAAGGAAGCAAAAAGAATCTGTTGTATATAATTTAGCATATTCAATTAAATTTTATTATGTCACGATACATAAAAAAACACATAGAAGTGTGCGGCAAAAATATTATTTCAGACTTATAAATTCATTAAAACTTTGGAAATATAAACTATAGGGCGAGTAAGAAAATATCACAATTCCACACCAAAGCATAAAATGTAATTTACAAATTTGACCTGTGCTCTTTTTTTCTTACATGTTTAATTCAATTACACAAGGGCTTGATAACTTAAAAAAAGAGCCCTCCAAGAGTTGATGATAGCTGAAAAGCTGAAATTGAAACTAAGTTATTTCACATCTTTTCATAGATGTGACGGATATTAGCACTTGTTGACAGAAAATTCCACCTGATTGTTAACACGGTCAAATGAAACTCGAGTAAAACTAAGTTATTTCGCATCTTTTGTTAGATTTTGATCGATATTAGCACTTGTTGACAGAAAATCCCACCTGATTTCAATCTCTGACAAGACTTCCCTTAGCACAGTAGGACTCTGGTTCTTTCATGAAAGTTGAGTTTTCCTTTGAAATTTCTTCTATAAATCTCCAGATTGAAACGACTTTTCGTTGTGGGCTTTTCCCTGGTCTGTCTTTGTGAGTAATACGATGGACGAGCAAAGGAATTGGTTTAAGAGAATCATGTTTATTATTATATTCGTGGTTTGTTTAACCTTTGTTTATGCACGCCCTTTGTATTTTTCAAAACAATGTCGTTTTAGTTATGAAAGTTTCAAACCTGTAGAACGACATTCTTAGGCGGCACCTTCAATCCCGATTCAGGATCACCTTCAATGGTAGGAGCAGGAGAGCAAGAAAGCCAACACGTTCAGGATTATTCGAGGAACTGGTTCTGACAAATTTACGGAAGGCAGAGAGACTAAACAACAGAGTGAGAAAGAAGTGAAACAGAAAAATCGTGAGAACACACATCCTTTGATAGATTCATTAAAGTGGATTTATACAAGAAAATGGACGGTTAACTGGACGGTTATCCAGAAACTGAAATCAAACTAAATCAAAACTGATTCTAAACTAGTCTGTAGCATAACTAATACTTTAACACTCCCCCTTAATTTTGAGGGTTACATATGTTTTATTCCTAACTTTTGACATTGAAATTCAAAATTAACTTTTCCTAGCGGTTTGGTGAAAATATCCGCTAACTGCTCCTTGGAATCACAAAATTTGAGAACAATGTCACCATTCTTGATGAGTTCACGAATGAAGTGAAAACGAGTGTCAATATGTTTTCTTCTTTGATGAAACACATTGTTCTTCGACAAGGAAATAGCGGAAGTGTTGTCACAAAGGATTGAAATAAGTTCATTTTATGTATATCCAAAGTCAGAGAGAAGTCTTTTTAGCCACACTGCTTGACATGATGTTGAATTTGTTGCAACATACTCGGCCTCTGTTGAAGATAGTGCAACTATGGGTTGCTTTTTGGACGACCACGAGATCAAGTTTCTGCCAAATAGAAAAGCATAGCCAGAAGTGCTTTTCCGATCATCAATACAACCTGCATAATCACTATCTGTATAACCCACAAGCTTACTGTCTGCAGAGGCTGCATACGATAAACCATAAGTAGATGTACCTGCAATGTATCTTAACACCCTTTTTCCAGCTTTCCAATGACAGTCTTTAGGAGATTCCATAAACCTGGAGATATAACTAGCTGCAAATGCTATATCAGGCCTAGTAGCAGTGAGATACATAATACTACCAGCAAGTTGCTTATACAAAGTCGCATTAACAATAGTACCCACATCATCTTTACTCAACTTTGTACCAACTTCGATAGGAGTATCAACCGGTTTACACCTGTCCATCTTAAACTTTTTCAAAATGTCAGTAGCATACTTCTGTTGACTCATAAACATACCATCCTATGTTTGTTTCACTTCGATACCTAAGAAGTATCTCATTAATCCAAGATCTATCATTTCAAATTCATTTTTCATTGCAGATTTAAATTCATCTAACTGCATGTTACCTGTATAGATTATGTCATCAACATAAAGACACAATATCAAAATATTACCTTGATGATCATTCTTGATATACAAAGTGGGCTCGTGGTCGCTCCTTCGGAAACCATTATTCAACAAGTAATGGTCTATTCAGCTGTACCAAGCTCTTGGAGCTTGCTTCAAGCCATACAACGCTTTCTTCAACCTGTACACTTTATGTTCGTGATTTTTGATTTCAAAACCAGGTGGTTGTTCAATATACACTTCTTCATTCAAGACACCATTCAAAAAGGCAGACTTTACGTCCATTTGGTAAATAGGCCACTTGTTTTGTGCTGCAATAGCCAATACAAATCGAACTGTATCAATTCTTGCTACAGGTGCAAATGTTTCACCATAATCTATGCCAGGTTGCTGAGAAAAACCTTTGGCAACTAATCGTGCTTTGTGCTTATCAAATTCACCTCTCTCATTTAACTTTGTTTTAAAAAACCCATTTGACACCTATTGAGTTTTTATCATGAGGTAGATCAACCAAATCCCAAGTTTGATTTCTTTCAATAGCATCGATTTCATTATTCATAGCATCTACCCATACTTTATCTTTTATAGCCTCTTCAAAACAAGTAGGTTGGAATGAAAGAAATGCAAAATTTACAATATCATCAACATCATCTTGTGCATAAATATCACTTAAGTTTCTCATCTTTGGATTATCAAAATCAGACTCAGAAGACGATGAACTGCTACTGCTCGATGAACTACTACTGGTTTTTTCTTGAACCTGTAATCTTGGAGTGCTTGTTGCAGGTGTCTGAGGTTCATCTAACAGAATAAAAGGATCAGGACAAGTATTGTTCTCCATTTCATTCCAAGACTTATCTTCCAGAAATTTCACATCTCGACTTACGACAAATTTCTTAGTTATAGGATTAAACAATCTGTATGCCTTAGATTGATCACTATATCCTATAAAAATATACTATTCACTCCTATCATCAAGCTTTTTTCTCAATTTTTCTGGAACATGAGCGAAAGCAATACAACCAAATACGCGAAAGTGTGAAATTGTTACCTTTTGTCCACTCCATGCTTCTTCAAGTACAAAATTTTGAACACTTGAAGTTGGCGATCTATTCAAAATATATATCGAACATGCAACTGCTTCAGCCCATAGATCTTTAGACAAATTTCGTGTTTTAAGCAAACTTCGAGCCATATTCATAATTGTTTGATTCTTTCTTTCTGCGACTCCGTTCTGCTGTGGAGTATAGCTGGTTGTCGTTTGTTTTTTAATACCATGTTGTTTGCAAAAATCAATGAATTCGTTAGATTCATACTCACCTCCTTTATCAAACCTTAGAACTTTAATAAACTTTCCACTTTGTTTTTCAGCCTCGGCCTTGAACTCTTTAAACTTCGAAAATGTTTCTGATTTATATTTGATGAAATACACCCAAATTTTCCTGCTAAAATCGTCAATGAAAGTAAGAAAATAGAGACTGCCAACAACTGATTTTTCTTGCATAGGACCGCATAAATCTGTATGCACTAACTCTAGTTGTTCTTTGGCTCTATTAGAGGCTGAAGCAAAACTATCTCGTTTATGTTTACCCATAATACAACTTGTACATGAAGAGATATGATCAGACAAAGAAGGCAACCCTTTCACCATGGACTGACTTTGCAAAAAACTCATACTTTTGATAGGTAAATGACCATATCGCAAATGCCACAAATCAGAGTTAGTTGGCGTTGAAACATTATGTGCATACAACTTCTCACTTTTTAACTGTAACTGATACAACCTGTTCTTTGTCATTGGGATCTTTGCAACAAGAGACTTATGCTTATCAACAATCGTGCAAGTAGTGTTGTGAAAGCTAACATCATAACCATGTGCATCTAACTGACCAACACTCAAAAAATTATGCTTGAAATTGGGTACATAATAAACATCATAAATATTCTTCACAACATTTTGTTTGGTTAAGACAGGTACAACACCTTTTCTTGAAGCTTTAACCTGACGATCATCACCCAAACCAATAGATGAACTGAAAGATGTATCAAGATGTGAAAACAAATCACTATGACCAGTCATATGATTACTACATCCACTGTCAACCAACCAAACATCTTTATTAGGTACTTGCACAGTTACTTGGCATGCCAAAAATAAAGCATCCGATGTTTCACATTCAATGTTTGTGACATTGGCTTTGTTTTTATTCAAAACATACTGTAGTTTTCGACATTCAGACTTATAATGGCCATATTTTTTGCAGTAGTGACACTGAATTTTAGATTTATCTATCCACCTATGACCATGATCATTTTGAGACTTCTCTGAATGTGTTTCAGTTACCTGTGATCTATCATCAGACTGAGACTGTCCTCTACCTTTACTTTTCCTGCCATGAAAACCTCTGCCTCTACCTCTATCCATTGACGCTTTAGATTTAAAAGCATGCTCTAAATCACTGACATCTAAATTAATTCTTGCTTCATGTGCCAACAAAGAACCAATTAATTCTTCCACAGATAATTTTGTCAATTCTCTCGATTCAAAAACAGTAACGATCATATCAAATTTTTTTGGCAAACATCTAAGAACTTTTTCAACAATTCTTTGGTCATCAAGTTCTTCACCATTCATCCGAAGCTGATTTACAACACCCATAACTTTAGTCATAAACTGATCAATGGTTTCTGAGTCAGTCATTTTAAGCGTTTCAAATTAGGTTCTAAGTGTCTGTAATCTTACCATTTTTACTTTATCATTTCCTTGATAAGCAGCCTTAAGTATATCCCAAATTGATTTAGCAGTTTTAGCAGCAGTAATTTTAGGAAAGATAGCGTCATCTAATGAATTTAAAATGCAAGACTTTGCTCTACCTTCTTTTTGTTTAATTTCATCAAATTGTCTTCTTTGGGCAGCAGTCACACGAGCAATTTCATTTGCGTCAGGTTCTTGGAACCCCAACTCTATTAATTCCCAACACCCTAAGCCTTGTAAACATGCTTGCATTTTAAGACTCCAAAAATCATAATTTTTCCCACTAAATAGATGTGTGGGGATCGCAAATTGATTTGACGAAGCCATGTTGTAATCAGTCAGAAATCTGATAAAAAACTTCAAAGAAACACCTTTCTTCAAAACAAATAAGGCACTCTCTTTTCCCCTCAAATATTTCTTTGTTGTTGAAACTAAACCAAATATTCCGGGGGCAAATTTATCAACCTCAAATACTAACCAAAAGAGGGTGCAACCATAAACTATTTTACCACACAAATTTTAATCACACTGTACATAGCATGTCTTTTGATTCTTTGTTTCACTCCGGAAATTAAGGAAAGAAAAATGATGAGTATACAAACATCCAGACTACAGGCAGCAGCGACAGGTAGGCAGCAGCGGCATGTAGGGCTATTTGTCTTGAACGTAGAATTCAACTCCCTTCAACGCAAGGAACCTGAACTGCACTTCAACCTTTGTCTTCAACTAGCAGGCTGCTATCTTCACCCACGTTGGTTCTGTCGTCTTATACAGGCAGCATCAAATATGAAGGTCGTCCTTCCTTCTCACCCACGCTAGCTTTGTCAATTTCTTCACGCAGCAGCAAACAGGCAGTGGTAGCAAACAATAAAACAAATCTGAGACTTCTCTGTTGCTGCAGCAAGCAAATCTCCAGCCTTTGCCCAAGAAAAACCCCAAGGCTCTGATACCATGACAAATTTACGGAAGGCAGAGAGACTAAACCGCAGAGTGAGAAAGAAGTGAAACAACAAAATCGTGAGAACACACATCCTTTGATAGATTCATTAAAGTGGATTTATACAAGAAAATGGACGGTTAACTGGACGGTTATCCAGAAACTAAAATCAAACTAAATCAAAACTGATTCTAAACTAATCTGTAGCGTAACTAATACTTTAACAGGTTCGAAGCGGAAGCGGAAGCGAGAGAAAAATCAAATATGGTGGGAGGGTGAGTTTAAAATTCGATTAGAACGCACGGGGGTTCAGCCAGCATGGCACACCAGCGTGGAAGGGAGGCAGCGACAATCGTGAATAAAAACTTCAAATCGAGGATAGCCCATTTATATGCATGCCATGTCAAAGGTCTGCCGTAGGCGCATTAAATGCCCTATGGCAGGCTGGTTATTTTGTGCCTTATTAAGCGCGTAGTTTACGGAGGCCGCGTTTTGACCCAGAATCCCGTAACAATTTTTAGAAAATTTAGCAAAGATTTGCCCAGAAACTTGTTTACAGTTGTTAAACATTAGTATTTTGAGTGTCTCAGAGGTTTTTGATAGTGCTGAATCCATTTCCACTATCAAAAATGGATTCCAAGCACTGCAACTACCTGTTTTTTTAAAATTTAGTTGACCAGATTCTGGCAGATTTCTGCCAGCCAAAACGCGGCCTCGATACCCAACTCCTTGTTAAGCAACGTTACTAGTATGGTCGCTTAAAAAGATTGTATTTTGGCCCATAAATCCGGTGTACTCAAAACTTAAAATTTAGTTACATATATCAAGAAATTATATTAATATAAATTTATTTTTAATTTTTATTTATTAAATATTTTGATTTAAATATTAAACCATTTAATAATTATTAATTAATATTCTTGAAACTCTTTTATTATAAATCACATAGGTTTATTGAGTGGACACGGTTAAAAAGGACATAGATGGATAGTCTCATTCATTACAAACAGTAAAGATGAGACGAGGCTAAATCAAAAAATAGACGTTATAAATTAAATTAATATTAATACATAAAAAGTAAACAACAAAAATTGAAATTAGAAAAAACAAAAAAAATATAATGTAAAAGCTGAATATTAAAATAATAATATTAAAAGCTAAAAGAGGAAAAAGGGGCAAAAAAGGATTGCTAAAAATAAGGAAAGATTTAGAATAAAGCAAATATATTATATTATAATAAATTATTATATAAAAATAATTATCTAAATATATATACAAAGATTTAGAATAAAGCAAATGTATTATATTATATTAATTATTATAATAAATTATTATCTATATATAATGAAAATGAATAAAAGAATAAAAGTGAAACATTACAGTATCATTAAGAGAATCTCCAGTTAGGAATAAGGTATAATATAATAATTATTTATTTCAGACTTTTGTAATCTAAAATGATGGTTTGAAATTGAGATAAGTCTCATTAGTAAGTTCCAAACGTCCATTAACAATTTATTATGTGTGATTTATCATGAAATCAGTTTCAAGCAATAAAATAATTACTTAAAAAAATGTTAAAATATATATCAGCAAGTAATCATAAAGAGAACAATTTAAAATAAAAATAAAATTTGATTAATTAAATCAATATAGAATGAATATAAAAAAATAAAAAAAATATCAAATTTAAAAAAACTCAAAAAAAAAAATTTAAAATAATAATAATAATAAATCTTCCAACAAATAGAAAAAGATCAAATAAATTAAAAAAACTCAAATATAAGAAAACAAGAATATAAATAAAACACTAGAAAGAAATTAAAAAATTAATAAAACTCAAATATAAGAGAACAATAGTGGAAGAAAAAAGTGAAGAAAAAAATAAAAGACCAAACTTATAAATAAAAAGAAGGTATCTAGCAATTACTAATCTTCCAACGCGCATTCCTATTTAATGTATCAAGCATTTTTTTAATTTTAGTGATAAAAATGATCGACCTTAACAATGATCTAAAAATTTTCAATATTTTAATTTTTGTTTTTTTTAACTGAAATGGTTATGAGTTTTTATTTATAGGGAAATCCAGGTTGGGCGGTGCCCTAATGAACCTTGAATACAAGAGTTCTGTAATTTTCCTATTACATGCTGAATTGCTTTCCATGGGATGCAAGTTTGTACCGGTATTCCTTCGTTTATACTGAGGTCTCCATGGTCCAGAAGGCAACGTTTGTTGGCATAAATGTCTGCTTCTTTGTTTGTTTCTCTGAGAATATGGAAGCATTTGAAGGAGGTGAACTCGTGAAGAATGAATCTCAACCTTTGTAGGTTCTTGTTAGGACAACATCATTAAACCGACCTTTCGAAGATATCTTTTTTATCACGATTTAAGAATCGCCAAATGCTTGCAGCGCCTTGAATCCTCTTTCTTTAGCTATCTGGCAGGCTTTTATTAGGCTCAGTATTTCTGCTTGGTTATTAGTTCGTTGTCCTAGCCCCCAGCTGAAGGTTTCTCTTGAGAAATCATCCGGAGAATATATAAGACCTCCAGCACCTGCAGTCCCAGGATTTCCTTCGAAGGCGCCACCGAAGTAGACTGTTGCTTTTCATTGCTTCCTCCACTAGGTCTGAAAAATTTCATCCTTATCTCTTAATCTCCACTCCAGATTGAGTTGGGGTTTTGCAGTGCTTTGACCCCTTAGTCTAAAGACAAAAGTACCAAACCATCTCTTTTCCTCTTGATGTAACAAAGTTTCAGGTTTGAGAACTTGGGCGCTCAAAGTTTCCAGAAGCAGGCCTTTTGCTTTTGTGGCAACAATGTTGGGAGTCCAGGTTATATTGTTGAAGATAGGTTCATTCCTGGTGAGCTATAATTTCCAGCAAAGAAACTTGGGGATGGTGATCTAGACCTGGGCCCAAAGAGGGTTGTTGGTGAGGGTCAAGGGATAACTATCCTTCCACTTATAGAAGAGATCCACTGCTGAGATTTTGGAAGGGGTAGCGACATTTAGGCCATGAAGAGCAATAGTCCAGACTTTAGAAGCAAAAAGACAGTCCACAAACAAATGGCTGATGGTTTCCAAGGCTTGATTGCAGAGAGCACATCTATGAGGGCCAATGATGCTTCTTTTTAGAATTTTTTTCCTGTCGGGAATTTTTTATGCATTAATGTCCAAAAAAAGAAATTAATTTTGGGTAAAGCCATTGAATCCCAGACCTAAGCCCAGAACTTTGTAGGGAAATTCCTATCTCACTATGGTAGCAGCAATGTGTATCCTTTGCCCGAGGTGTAAATCCCTGAGGTTCCCCAGCTCCATGTGTCTACAACCTCTTTGTGGACCGGGGCAGCGTCACATAGCTCGTTTTTGAGCTTTTCTACCTGTTGAGTGAGATGAACTAGAATGTTACTGATATTCCAGTCAACCCAATTTCCGTCTCTATCCCAAATTGAAATATCATAAATGTATTTGATTCCTCTGTTTTCCAGAATTCCACGAATTTCGTTAAGGCTGGCGATGGAAGCCAGGGATGCGTGGCCCATAATCCTGTCCGTCCATAATTTAATTTGTTTCCCATTTCTTAGGATTCGATGCAAATGCTGCGTGAAGAAGTGAATTCCATTTTTGCAGAGAGTCCATAGATGCGTACTTTTCCTGTTATTTGCAAATCGAATGTTCCTTAACGACGCTGCTGGGATGTATTTTTGTCTGAGTATTCAACTTGTTGGATGCTCAGGATCGGTGTGCATCTGCCACAGAATTTTGCAACCCAAAGGCGTATTTGCAAGGTCTGGATCTCTGATTTGAAGGCCACCATTGCTCAGAGGTCTTTTAACTATATCCCATTTAACCAAATGCATCTTACGCTGGTCACCTTTGCCCCCATGCCAGAGAAAGTTGTGCATGAGCTTGTTGATTTGCCCAGAAATCGATTTTGGAGCCAAGAGGAAGGATGCTTGGGAGTGATGATAGAACCGATTTGATGAGAGTAATCTTACCTCCATGCGTGAGCCACTGTCCTCCCCAAGCTGGGATTTTTTCTTGAATTTTGGATAACACTCCTTCCCACAGAGAAGTCCTGTGTGTGCCCAATGTTAAAGGCAACCCAAGGTAAATGATCTTGTCCCATCTCGAGTAGCTCGTGAACCCCAAAGTGCGGGCTATATTCTGTGTCTCAATTTCTTCGAGAGTCCAGCTGAAGATAGCACTTTTTTTTCACTTATAATTGCACCAGAAACTCTGCAGTAAGCTTGAAGAGTGGATTTGAATGCAGATTCTATTCTACAGGAGGCTCCTCTCAACATGAGGGAATCATTAGCAAAAAGAGCATGGTTTATAGGGTCTAGTTCCTTCATAATTCTCAATCCTGGAGCAGCCCCATTGTCCTGATCCAATTTCCTACTGAGAGTATCTACCAGGAGAATATATAGGAAGGGAAAGAGGGGGCAACCTTACCTTAGCCATCTCATCACTTGGAAATAGCTATATGGCCTCCTATTTTCCAAAGGGGCAATCCAAGGCCTGTTGGTACATGCTTTAATCAAGTTTACAAATTCTTGCGAAAATCCAAAGGAAAACAAGACTTTATGAGAGGAAGGACAAGTTTACTCTATCGAAGGCATTGGCTATATCTAGCTTGGCCAGCATGCCTTTCTCATTTCTAAGATTATTGGAATGGATGGTTTCCTGAACTTGAATTACATTGTCCAATGTGTGCCTTCCTTTGACGAAGCCTCCTTACGCAGAGGAGATGAGGCTACCCAAAAGAGGCTTCATTCTATTGGCAAGGAGTTTTGCGATGATCTTGTAAGAGGCGTTACACAGAGAGATGGGCCTGAACCTGTCGAAGGAAGCATAGTTTGTATCTTTCGGAATTAATGCAAGAAAAGTTGAGTTGGTGTTGCCTCCCATTTTTGCTTTCGGGAAGAATCCTTTAATCATTCTGATCCGATCTGATTTAATTATATCCTAGAAAATCCTGTAAAAATGAATTGAAAACCCATCTAGCCAAGCGCTCTCAATATTTTAATTTAAATATTAGCAATCCACTCATAAAAATTTAATTGTTATTGAATATCATTCTTACAAAATTTGAAAACATCCTCTCAACTATCCAATTTTGCTCGACGTTAGTCCTATTATATCTCTAGTTGTTTGCCATACTTTGTTATCTTAATTTATTATATTGGAAATACTACCATGTTTTCTTAAAGCATAATATGAAGTCTAAAGAAAGTCTATGCAAAGCATAATACGAAGTGTATAAAGGACTATGGAATGTGGGTAAGTAGTCTTTTTTAAGGAGACTCTAGCTATGATTGTGTTAGTTATATATATATATATATTTTTTTTTTGATTTATTTTATTCCATTTATTTATTATAGCAAATTGATTTCAAAATTTTAATTATTTGTATTTTTTTAATATAGTTTTTGTATTTTTGTGATATTAAAACATAAATTAATAATAAAAGGTTGTGTGGTCTTTTTATTATTGTTAAACATTAATAAAATTGTGGAATTTGAAGAGGGTCAAGTTGGAAAGTAGTCCAAACAATAATTACAATTTTAATTTCTTAAAGGATTGTAATAATTTTCATTTTGTAGGGTGATTGTCTAGGTGATAGGGTCAATTATTAAAGACAAATAGATGATAAAATTGATTTTGTATAATATTTAATTGAATTTTCAAAAATATTGTGGGAGGTGTAGAAGGTATTGAAGTGTGGATGTCTTTTTTACATGTTCTTCATTCTACATATATTTCGACTTTCGTGTTTTTGTACATATTTTCCTCTCTGCACATTTCTTCGACACACCTCCATCCTCCAACAACACTTGTTTTAGCATATACATAAACTTCTTTTAATGTGCTCCATGATAAAAGACACTCATATGGTAATATGAGTTTCAACATAAATTTCAAGTGTTAGAAAATACACACTCATATGGTCATTCAAGTGTTAGAAAAAACACACTCATATGATCAATGGTAATACCTTGTTTGAACATAAATTTCAAGTATTATATTTATATGAACTCATGTCTACAACTACCAAAAGAGATAGGAACTATTCTTCTTTGCTATCCACCTTGTTTAAACTTTGTTTAAACTTTCTTGTCTATTAAATTTACTTTTTAATAAAAAAATTCATAAAACCTCTTTTTAATATTGTTAGTAATGTGAATTTTAATACTAATAATATAACAACGATTAGTTAAAATTAAATTATTTTAAGCAAAACCTTTTATACCAATGTAAAATTAAAATAACTATAAAGCAAAAAAATTATTTTTTATTTATTTATTATATTAATAAATATATTTATTTTAACTTATTTTAAAACAAAAACAAAAAATAAATATTTAATTGAAAAAAGAAAATTTAATTAGAAATTAATTTAGATTTAAAACTTTTGTGATCCATAATTTAAAAAAGTGTGTCTTTATGATTAATCTTAATAATGTGATTAATTTGAAGAACACATTTTTCTATAAATTAATTTATTTTTAAAATTTTTAAAATTAATTAGTTAAATAATCACTCATTGATTATCATAACTTTACGCCGCAAATAACATCATGAATTAATTAACGAGGATTTTTTTGTTTGAGGTGCTTTCTTTTGGGACATAAGTGAGATTGTGGCTTTTTACCTTATTTATTTTTTAGGGTTTAAGTTTTTGGAAGTACACTATATCTGATATTGATTTGGGACATGATTGAGATTATAGCTTTTTACCTTATTTGTTTGGGTTTAAGTTTTTTTAAAGTACATTGTATCTTGTTTTGATTAGGTTCAAAAAGTAAGTAGTCTAGAATTTTCACTCAATCAGATATTGTAAATTCTTGTTTAGTAAACTAACTTTTGTTTAGTAAAGTAGATAAAGAATGGTATATTGCACACAGAAGGTGTATGTGATCAAAACACACACACACTGAGTACATTCAGATTACTCTATTAAATAGAGTTTCTAAGATCCAACTTATTCCTAAATTAGAGAGAGAGGTTGAGAGAATTTCTCAACCATCACAAACCAACTTCTCAAATAGGATGAAAGCATTAATTCCAGCATCCCCTCTTAATGCTTACATTACATGAATGTATTGAAATCACTCATAAATAACAAAATACACAATCATTCTTTAACTAGTTTTCAGCTTATCAATATAGGCTCCATCAAGTTGCCTCATAACTCTCGTAAAGGTGTAGTTAGCAAGTTGAATTCCCGAGTTCAGCTACTGAACTCCCGAATCAAGGACCTCCCGAAGCCAATTACCAAACATCATCCCAATCTGTCGCAAAACCTCAATAGGAGACCACTCCATGTCTACGACTAATGAGGGATCCTTCCTTAGATCCGCAACTACCATATTATCTTGACAACCATCCATGTGTGAGTCTGAACTGTAGCTGTTCTAAAAAAGTTTAAGAGGTTCATAATCTTCATTGAATTCATCATCAGAATTCAATGGGTATTCATCTGTGGCTATATTTGTTGATTCTTTCCCTTTTAACACCTCACTGGCACGACTTCTGCAATTCCGCACTGTAAGCCCAATTTTCTTGCAATAGTAGCATTCAATTTCACCTTCGTTTTCATTTTTATTTCCCATCCTTGACTTTCTAAGAAATTAATTTTCTACACGAGAGTTCTCTTTTACGTCCTCTGGTTTTAGTCGCTTTTCCTTCACCAGAAGTGTTGCAATTTTCTGATGCAATGTTTGTGTAGACATTTGACTCAAAGTGAAAACAACATTACTATAACTTGAAGGAAGAATATTTAGTAATATTGCTTTAGCATATTCATCCTCCACCTTAGTACCTTCTTCACCTAATTGTCTTAAAAGAGACATTACATGACAAGACATAGATGTCTCCTTATTCATTTTCAGACTAAATAATTGCAGCTTTATGGAAAATTTTGCATTTGTAGCTTTTACACCAAATAACTAAGCCAAATGTTCCCATATTTCCTTTGATTATTTAGTGAGATCTACAAGATGTATTGCGAATCTGAAAAGGCAAGTCCAATAATAGACTTAGCTTTTCCATCTATATTTTTCCATTCAAGTAACTCCTTGGCATCTGTAGGTGCTACTTTTGAACCATTCACTATACCCCACAAGTTTTTATTCATTAATTGCATTTGAATTTTACTTTTTATGAGGGAAAATTTAGACAGCTGAATTTGTCTAAAACCATGAACTCAATGATCACAGGAAGGATTCATAACCAAAAATGCCTTTTAATGTTTAAAGTCACCTTTCTCTAAAATACTGAAAATGTTGTATTTCTCTTACGCCGACAAAGAAAGTTTTAGGTACTCAATTTGCAATCGGCAGCAAGGATTTTGAGCTAAGTATATAACTTACTACACCTAATGCGCAGGCAACACACTTGTCTAGAGTTACAATCATTTTCCTCCATTACTCGCAAGTGCAGCAAAATATTGATTTTGCATGATGCGGAGGATTTTTCGATCTTTGTCGAGTAAAAGTAGTTCCATGGTACCAAATTCAACCAGCAGTGATCCTGAGTCTGTAAAGAAAGATAAATTGCAGCAACACATGACAAATTTGGATGTTGTCAATACTGTGGACATCAACAAATGTTGTTGGCATACGCAGCTGAAAAGGATTGGGTTGAAGAAAAAATCATTGTAGGCATATGAGTTGAGGGACAGAGGGAAATCTGCTCTTCTCTCTTGCACTTCAAGAAGTGAACATGACGTTGTTGTTAATTTGGCACAACATCAAGAAAATGATCATAGAGACCGGCTAAACAGCGTCAAGAAAATTGGTCTTCTGAGTGGCGTATTCATAGCTCGGATATAACAACAACAAAGCGCTTTGTTGATTCACCATCTCAAACGTCAATGTTCACAATATGCACAGTTCATTATTTGCACAACTTCTCTCACAATCTCAACACGAGCCTAGTGCTCCGATACCAAGCTAAAGGATTCATGTGTTGGAAAAATTGGTGATGTACTTCTCTTCATTTATGTGTTAGTTCATTGATTCCATTATTGTTCTTTCTTAAAGCTTAATTACATTACAGAAATGGTGATGATCAGGATTTGTTGAAATATACACCATTTTTTGGATGTAAGTAATTTTAATGTTTTCTTATTAAGTCAAACTAAGGTAATATTAATTTCTATTTAGTTTCAATTGAATCTTAATTTTTGTTATGTTCCATGCCATTTTAAATCTAAAAGATTCAACTAGTTCACCTATCTTTCCTTGTGAAACTCCTTTAAAATTTGGTAGAGATTCATGTTTATTTTATAGACTCCATAGCCCAATGGAAGTATAAGAATTAAATCAACCAAATCAATCAAATCAATTACAAACAAAAAAATAATTGCGCAATCATAACTAGCCTAAAATTTACAGAAAGCAAAGCTAAATCTTACAGAGAGATCACTCTTCGAGTTTAGAAGGGTTAGCTTCTAGACTTAAAAGTGGTTTTGATGTTACATTCTATGTTTACTCTCACAATCTCAAAAATTAGAGAACGATAACAATCACAATATCAACTATCAGAACTATTTCGTTAGTCAGATATTCATCATAAGTCATACATGTTAAATCCCCAATACATTTCATTACCTTTCTCTCATTTGGTTTAGATCTATATCTTCCTAATCGATATATGCTTAGGATTTCTTTCCTTTTTCTTGAATTTTAGAATTAATTTTCATTTATATTAATCATTGAAATTGTAGAAGTCCCCTTACCACAGGGGAAAACTTCAGTGTTGCTTGGATGAGCCATAAATTCATATTAAGGGTCGCTTTATTGTAGTCATGAAGCAAGGAGGTACATCTGATAGCTCCCTTCTTGTTTGATGAATAATTATATATGTCACAAGTCATTAGGGAGAGATAGGGGGTAACTAGACTCGATAGAACCAGTCATAAATGTGAAATCAAATATATAATGGATTAGTTAGGGCTCTGACTAGGTGGTATCCCTTACCTATTGATGAGGTGATTTTTTCCATCAACAAAATCTAAGGAGAAAAGGACTTGTTTATAAGCAAGATATAAAGATATATTTGCTATGCATAATTTTGTCACATCGAAATCCCACTCAGAATTCACATAACAAGTCTGGAGGTGCTCCTGCTTCAAAGAACACTACCAGCGAAAACAAAACAAGTCTAGCACTCCTGCCATTGCGGATAAAGCTACACCACATGACTCATCAACAAAATGTATTTTGGTGGTTAACACAATTACAACAGTGTGGAAGATATGAAAAGAGTTTATGTGAAAATTTCACTCTTTGAGCTCCCAAGGATGATGGGCTAGTGTGACCTGATTCCCCAAGCGCTCTCATCGCAGACTCTGGCAGGTAAAGAGGGTTTTGCATCTACATCGCAAGTAATGTCTGGAGACTCTCGTGATATCCATGAATATGTTGTAAATGTTGGAAAATTAAATTATAATACTCTCTACCCACCTTTTATGTTAACTTTCGAAACTTTCAATTATAATGTTCACAATTGTTTAGTCAATCCTGGTGCATCTGCGAATGTGCTTCCATTGTCAGTTTCTAAGAAAATCAGTGCACAATGGGATTAGACTGATGCACAGATTATATAGTTATACAGATCATTTGTCTGGGATATAGGTGAACTTAGGAATTTTCATATTCGTATTTCATTTGAACACACAGTTCATTAATTGTGTAACAGTATTGTGGTTGTGGACATCCAAAAGTGTATGGTTTACTCTTAATTAGAGATTGGTCCAACAAACCTCAACGATACTTTGTGATGGACTAGTCTCACTTATAGATCAATTCGTACAAGGGAAGAAATAATTGTATTCGAGTTGATAGTGAGGACTACATGAATCATACCACGACACAACTTGAAGAGAAAAAAGAACCCATGGGCTTCGCAGAAGTCATTTTCAGAAATAATTTTATGGAGGTCGATCATGAATATTATCTAAATCAGCGTTCGCCAGTCCCACCAAATGAACAGTTGGAACTCCTTCCTATAAATCTAACTAGTGATAATGACCTTTGTATAGTAGACGTATGTAGTACTAGTGTAGGACATAGCTCTAATGTTTATAGTTTTCGGACTTTATATTTTGACGATTTGAAAATGAAAGAGAGCTCTGGAGTTGGTTGTGTTTTAGTATAAACACTACAGATAAAATATATGGACTATTTCCACTTGTAATTTTAGTACACCAACAACATCGCAAATTATGACGCACTCATCTTGGGTCTGAAGAAAACCATCGACCTCAATGTTTAGGTACTCAAAGCAATAGGTGCCTGTAAGATCGTCGTACAAAAATTATGGAATACCATACAGTATGTCACCTAATCTTAAAGGTTATCAACAAGAGTTATGGAATTTGATTTTGTAATTCCAAGATTTCAATATTATTTATCGTCCTAGTATTTGTAATGTCACTAATGATACATTGGAAAATAATGCTACTATGTTATCATCGCTAAAGGATATTTTTTCTATTGAAATTATTTATAAGTCATATATTCATGATAATATCACTAACTTTCAAATTCACAATGATGACCAACATATATTTTACTTTATGGTGAATGCTTATGTATTTAAGGATGCAATCATTGATGAGGATGAGCACGATAAAGTATTGCAGGATGCAACATAAGAAAGCAGATAAAAATCCATGCCTTTACTCAAGAATTTATATGACTTGCAAAATCCCTTCAAGGGACCAGTGAACGTGAAGATTCATAGTTCAAATTTGTCGCATGAGCAGATTAATCTTGGTATGGAACAAGATCTGAAGTATGTCAATATTGGTACTTTTTTGCACACCCCAGGAGCGACAAGCTTTCATCTGCCTTTTTAGGTAGTACTGGTATATTTTCACATAGACATATGACGATATCAAAACTTGTGGCATGTGGATAATACAACATGTGATTCCAATCAAGGAAGGGGCCAATCCTTTTCAACAGAACTATGAAAATTCAATCGGATGTTGAGCCTCTGATTCTGAGATAGTTACAGAAGTTGTTGGATTCTCGGATCATATTTAAAGTGTGACATTCAACATGGCTCTCAAATTTAGTCCCTATAAGAAACAAGTCTAGATTTTCGTAATATTAATCGCTCCTCGCATAAATATAACTACCCGGTGCCATCATTGTAGCAGATTCTGCAAAAAATAGTGAGGCCAAATTTTTTTTCTTTGTTGAACGGTTTTTCAAGTTACAACAAGGTTCTAGTGTGATAACCTAACAAACATAAAACAACTTTTTGAACTAATTGGGGCATGTTTACTTTTAAAATAACTTCATTTGGATTTATTAACGTAGGTGAAACTTTCCAATGTGTGATGGACATGATCACACTCCTTGATATGACTGGTTAAAGCGTAGTGGTTTACCTCGATGATGTAATCGAGTTTTCCAAAACTAGATTAGATATCTTACGCCATTTGAAACATATTTTTGATCTATGTCGTAAATACATGATATCGCTTAATTCCAAGAAAATAATTTTTGTAGTGTTTGAGGGGAATATCTTCAACCACATTATCGCAAAAATTGGGAGTAAGGTAGACCATAAAACAGTCATAGCTATCACAAAAATTACTTTTCCCATGAGAAGGAATGCCATGTATTCCTTCTTGGGGAAAATTAAATTCCTTCGTAAATTCATTTCCGACTATGCATAGATCATGAAACCAATGCAAGAAATGGTAAATAAGGATGTGATATACAATTGGGATGAAAGGGAAACATATTCATTCTCTCGTATAAAGTAAGATATAGCAGAAGCACCAACATTGTATAGTCTAGACTTCAACAAATATTTCTTTCTCTGCACCTTCACTTATGGATATTCTCTTATTGTTCTTCTTACGTAGAAGGATGATCAACATAATTAACAACCTATATCCTTCATAAGTGCAAGGTTACAAGGGCCTGAACGTAACGATCCCACAATCAAGAAAAAAGCTTACGCAGTCTACAAGGCGGTGAAACAGTTTCGTACTTACCTTCTAAAGCATCATTGTGATATCTTTCTTCTAATCCTAGCGGTCATATTGTTGTCCATTAAATAAGAGTTCAGTGAAAGAAGCATGAATTAGATGAATGGCTTACAAGTGTATGATCTTGAGTTCAAACTATTTCACACAATCAAAGTCCATGGTCTTTGTCAGCTAGCAGTCGAATCAGTAAATGGACCGGAATATTATTCCTCTAGATGGGAGTAGGTGATTGAAATGTACAACATCGAATGTGCTAACCCCACTGACACACCAAACTCTTGGGCATGCATACATGCGATAGTATCCTGAGCACGACACTCTGCCCTCTCACTTATTTACAAGATAGAAGAGGGAAATCAGATTGAAAGCTACATCTTATCAGTTGATACACAGGTTTCTTTTCAGAAACCACCACAATGAAGCCATGCTTATATGCTTGGAAGCACTATATTCAAAAAAGGTTTTGTGTGACCTCCATGAAGGACCCACCAAAGGACATTTTGTGGGTGACACAAACTCACTCAAAGTTATGCGGCCTGGTTTATATTGGCCTACACTTTTCAAATATGCTAATTCTTATTCCCGTAAGTGTTTGGTCTATTAGAGATGTGTCGATCAAGAAAAAAAGGCAACCACCCCATTGTAGCTCAACAATGGGGCCTATATTTTATTGGTGATATATTTCCATAGTCATAGAATCAACATCGCTATATTCTCACAGCTACAAAAAACTTCACCTAGTGGACATAAGCAGTTCCTCTTAACCAAGTGAATGATTAGGAATTCATCAACTTCCTCAAACAAAATATTATTAGCATGTTTGGCATTCCGAATTCACTTGATTTTTACAATGCCACACATTTTTCATGGTTGAAACTTTATGATTTTGCATTGGAAAATGTTATCGTATTGAAACACTCATCTAATTATTACTCGCAAAGAAATAGTCTTGATGAGTCAACCAATAAATATATTATTTTCATAATCAAAAGGAACGTCTTCTATGAACAAAGGAACTGGAATTCTACTTTGGTGAACCACCTATGGGCCGACCATGTCACACTTAAACCTTATTTGAATACCTCTCCTTAGTGTCTGGTGTATTGAAAATAATCCATCCTACCTTCGAACATATACCTACCTTCCCTTAAACATTCGTAAGAATTAGAGGGTAATCCTCACCTCTTGGTTCAGATTAGGATAGACACCCTCCTTAAGCTACAGGAAGAAATAAATAAGGAAAAATAAAAATGTCATCTTGTTATGAAAACAACTCCCAAAAATAGAAGAAAAGAGAGATCAATGCCTTAGAAAAAAGCCACTTTGAGGGGGCAACCTCCAATACATTACATAAATGAACAATTCTTGGATGATAAAAATGAAAAAACCTCCCTTCTATACATAGGAGTCCATGGGGCCATAATGTAATCCTAGTCTACCTAACAATAATAATGTAAGGGCACAATAATAACAATATGGGGGTTATAGGGGTACAACAATAACAATAATGGGGTTACACTAACAACAATAAGGGATTATACTAGTAATATAGGGACGTAACATGCTCCTCTCCTTCAAAAAAGTGTTTTCCTCAGTGCTTGAGTAGCTCCGGGTGCTTCTGTATAAAATTCTCATCCTCCCATGTAAAACCTTCAGTGGGTAAGTTCTTCCATTTGATGAGATACTCTGAAATTGATTGATTTCGTAGCTGTCGAGTTCTTGTTTCCGTGATTGCTTCAGGTTACAATATGGTTTTTCCTTCGTCATCAAGTTTTGGCAATATTGTTTGAACTGGAAGTTTGTCCCCTATAACCTTCTTTAAGCATAAAACATGGAAAATTGGATGCACTCACGAAGAAGCAGTAATCTCCAATTTGTATGCCATAGTACCAATATTTTACAAGAACTTTTAAGGACCATAGTACTTTGGCGATAATTTATTATCCTTCTTAGTTTTCTTGAGGGAAATTTGTTTGTATGGTTTTAGCCGTAAAAATACCTAGTCTCCTACATCAAAACTTCTCTCTCTACGATGTTGATATTCCTATTGTTTCATTGGATTTTGTGCCAAATTTAGGTTATCCTTTAAGAGTTGGAGAACTTCTTTTTGATGCTCGATGTGATCTTCCACTGCTTGAACCCTAGAATTTTCCCTTAAAGAAGATGTGATGGACGGTGGATGATATCCATAAAGTACCATAAATGGGGTCATTTTTGTTGCAGTATGGAAGGAAGTGTTATACCACCATTCAATGGGAGGTAGCCACTTGATCCATTGTGCTTGCTTATCAAATACAAAACAACGAAGATATCCCTCCAAACATTTATTCACTATCTCAGTTTGACCATCCGATTGAGGATGATAAGATGAGCTATGAGCTAGTTGAGTACCGGAACAAGAAAATAATTCATTCCAAAAAATTCCTGTAAAAATGGGATCTCTGTCACTTACAATAATATTCAGGTTTCCATGTAGCTTTTGAATTGTTTCCATAAATGCAGTAGCAACTGTACTTGATTTAAATGGATGAGATAATGCACAAAGTGTGCATACTTGGTAAGTCTATCAACTACCACCATGATGAAACTCTTTCCTTTGGACTTAGGTAAATATGTGATAAAATCCATTGAAATCTCCTCCCAACGTTGACTTGGAATGGATAAAGGTTGTAGAACACTCGGGGTCCTAATTGTCTCAACTTTATTTTTCTGGAAAACCAAACATTCTGCCACAAAATTTTGAATACCAGATTTAAGGTCATGCCAAAAAAATTCTTTCTTCACCCTGTTGTAAGTTTTTAAAAATCTTGAGTGTCCTCCTAAAGGAGAAGTGTGAAATTCCAAAAGAATCTTTTGTTTTAGTTGGGAATTCTTGCAAATATATAAGTGACCTTTGTACCATAAGGAATCATTTTTCCAACTAAATGTATCAGATGTACTGGGATCTTGCTGCAAATTTTGAAAAAATGTCCACATTTCTTCATCCTTCTTCCATTCATCCTTTGCTTCGGTTATCCAATTTGGTTGGATAATAGAAATGGCATAAAGAAATGCTTCCACCTATTCATCCTTTCTTGAGAGTGCATATGCAACAACATTTAGCTTCCCTTTTTTGTAGATGATTTTAAAGTCATGACCCAACATATTTGTGATCCAATTTTGTTGCTCTTCTGAATATATTCTTTGTTCCAAAAAGTATTTAAGACTACCATGATCAGTTTTTACCTTAAAGTGTCTTCCCATTAGGTAACGTCGCCATTTCTTTAGTGCATGTAGTATTTCCAACATTTCCTTCTCATAAATAGCCTTTTGTAAATACTTTCCTTTAATTTAACAACTTTCAAAATCAATGGGTATTCCTTCTTGCATTAAAACAATGCCAATTCCATTACCTTAGGCATCACATTCCACAATAAAGGTTTTTGTGAAACCCGGCATAGCTAAGACTAGTGTTAGGCACATTTATTCTTTAAGATGTTCAAAGGCCATAGTTTCTTTAGGAGTCCTTGAAAATGCATCTTTCTTCAATAATGTTGTTAGAGGTGCTGCTATTCTCCCATAATTCTTAACCTACTTGCGATAATACCCTATTAACCTGAGAAATCCACGCAACTTATTTATGGTTGTGGGGACTTTCCATTTCTTAATAGCTTTAATTATGTTAGGGTCTACCTTAACACCCTCGTGAGATACAATATTACCCAGATATTCCACCTCTTGTACTGCAAAGAAACATTTGGATGTTTTTGCATATAATTTTTTCTCCTCCAATAGTTTGAGGACCCTGTCAACATGTTGAATATGATCCTTCCAAGACTTGTTGTAGATTAGTATATCATCAAAAAATACTAGCACAAATTTTCTAAGGAAGTGTTTTAAAATGCAAGTTTATCAACCCTTGAAATGTAGAAGGTGAATTGGTAAGGCCATAGGGCATGGCCAAAAATTCATAATGACTCTCATGAGTTCGAAATTTTGTTTTCGGAATATATTCAGTCTTCATTTTAATTTGATGATATACTAAACGAAGATCCAACTTGGTAAAATAAATTGCTCCATATAATTCATCCAATAATTCATCAATCACAAGAATGGGAAATTTATCTTTAATAGTGAGCTTATCGAGCTCCCTATAATCCGGACACTTACACCATGATCCATCATTCTTGTGCACCAATACTACTAGAGCAGAGAAAGAACTTTGAGTAGGTTCAATTATACTAGCCTCTAACATTTATGCAATCAAATGTTCAATTTCACTATTTTGGACATAAGGATATCTGTAAGGCCTAATGTTTGGAGGAACACTTGCTGTAATCAAATGAATAGCATGATCATGACCACGAATACATGGCATTCCTTTGGGAGTTTCAAACACCATGGAATGATTGTCCAATACTTTTTGGATATCTGGAGAAATAGATGATTTTGATGTTGGAACTTCTAGTGAGCATAATTGTGCAATTACACCTCGTTGTTCTTTCTTCAGAAGCTTTTTCATGAAATTAGAGCTTATTATATTTCCTGGTTTCCCTATTATACCCCTTAATTCAATTCCCTTTCCTTCCGAAAAAAATTTCAAGAAGAGTTCTTGAAAATTAAAAGCTACCATCCCCAAAGATTGTAACCATTGTACTCCTAGTACAACATCAGCACCTCCCATTAGAATGGAAAGTATTGGAATATTCAATACATATTCCACTAGGCTAGCTTGATATTATGGAATTTTCAAGAGCAATTTATAGTTCCTCCATTTGCAACCATCACTTGACATTCTGGTGTTGGGTATAGGAAATAATTCAATTCCTTGGCTACCTTACAATGAATAAAATTATGGGTACTACCTGAATCAATCAACACTATTACATTTTTCTTCTTGATATTTCCTTCTATCTTGAGAGTTTGAGGAGTGGTAATTCCTGCCAATGCATTACACGATATGGTCATACTCATTTCTTCTTCTTCTAGGGTTGGTTCTTGGTGTATATCGTCTTGTTTTTAATTTTATTGTTCATTTTCTTCCTCCTATTCACAATTTATGTAAAATAATTTCTTCTCATCACACTTTTGACCTTTACCGTATTTTCTATCACAACTGTAGAAAATCCCTTTTTCTCTTTTTTCTTCCAATTGTTGTGGTTTCAACCTTGTAGTTTGTGGAAGTCTAGGAGTAGCAACACTTCCATGTTTATAGATGTGAGTGGTAGGCTTCCTTGTCGGCATAATTTTACATTCAATTTTTCTTACCAACGTGAATGCCTTCTCCAATGAATCAGGTTCCTAAACGTGAACTTCATGTTGGATGTTATCCTTTAAAGTCCCTATGAAGACATCAATCTTGTGTTCCTATGAAATATCAGTTACCCCTATATTCAATTTTTGGAGGTCCTCAATGTGCTCCACCACTGAACCCTTTTGTTTGAGATTTATCAATTGGCTAAAGAAGGTGTTTATCTTTGTATCCTCATAATGTGCTATCATTTTCTCTGTAAAAATTGACCAAGTGAAAAAAATTTTACGGGATCAAAGCCATCCATACCATACAAATGTTTTTTGTTCTAAATGTAAAGCTGCAATGCGTACCTTTTGTGTGTTTTTCACATTATTGAGATCAAAATATTGCTCCATCTGTAGTATCTATGTTACGGGCTCTTTCCCACCAAACTTCCTCATATCCATCTTTGGAATATGGTGGTTCTTTAATCCAACATTAGAGTTTATGAAATCATGATCAACATTTATTTTGTTCTCATCATGAGTTTCCTCTACTATCTTTCGTCCATTAGGAATCATTTCTTGTAATAACCTTGTCATCAAACCTTCCATGTCTGATTTTAGAGCATTCTTCATGTCTTCCATGTTTTCTTTCATTTTTTCATCGATCTTAGCTTCCATGTCATCCATCTTAGCTTCCACAACTTTCTTCAAACCATCCACCTTAGCTTCCATGCCTTTATTCAAAACTTCCATTTCATTTTTTGTTTCTCTTTGTGAGAGTGAAATTTTCTAAGCTTGCTCTTGTAATTTTGATTTGTCATGTTACGCTTCTTCTTCTTCTTGAGTCATAGTAGAGCCTTCTGAAGGCTTAATGGGTGTTGAATTATTTTTAGGTGGCATTCTAGAAGCCTTTACTGATATCTATGCTTCAATATGCCCTTCAAATCACTTCAAACTAATTTTTCACACAAGACTTATGCAATTCGAAAAAAATATACACACCTTTTTCTTGTTTTTGAAGAGCTCGGTATTGAAACTGAATTATCTCTATGATTTCGGATCTTCAATATCTAAAATTTTTCCCTATAGTAGCCCTCTCAATCTTCTTTTGAATTCCATAGGTTTGACCTGATTTGGATTCTTCAAGGCAAATTTATGCCCAATCTCCCACAATGACCTAATTATGGACTAGTTCAGTAGAGAGAACTTGCACGACGTGCCACGTGTCACTGTCTCCTTCTTTGGCTCTGAATTTTATAGAAAGGAGAAAATATTTGGTGTACTTGTGGTCACATTTTATAGAATTCCAATCTGATGCTTAGAGAGAGATTTATGGCGATTTTCCCACGGTCGCCTCTTTGAGATGAGATTCGTGAGCCTGAAAAAACCCTACATTCCACAGATCATATCTCCACAAATATTTCGAACTAAGGTCTAATATTGACACAGGAAGTTCCTCAGGATTTCGGCTTCGTTTTTTAAAAATTTCAGCTTTTGAACCTTTGTAGAACTAAAGTTATAGCGAAAATTCCACGATGACCTGTTTAGGTGAAATTTAGTAGCATGAAAAAACCCTAATTTCCACAAATCATATATCCGAAAATATTGCGAACCAAGATCTAAACGTTTTACATGACATTATTCAGGATTTTAGCTTCACTCTGTAAAACATTCACCTTCTGAAACTTCGTAGAAAAATGTTTATAGCTAAAATGCCACAATGACTTGTTTGGAGTAGTGAAACCCTAGAATCCAAGGATCTGATACCAAATGTTATGAAACCAACTCCCAAAAATATAAGAAAAGATATATCAACGCCTTAGAAATAAGCCACTTCGAGGGGGAAACTCCAATACATTACACAAATGAACAGTTGTTGGATGATAGAAAAGACAAAACCTCCTTTCTATATATAGGAGTCCATGGGGCCACAATGTAATCCTAGCCGACCTAACAATAATAATGTAAGGGCACAATAATAACAATATGGGGGTTACAGGGGTACATAAATAACAATAAGGGGGTTATACTAACAACAATAGGGGAATATAATAGAAATATAGGGATGTAACACATCTTCACCAGATTCATGTCAAGAGATGGTCTGACAAGAAGTCTACAGGCAAAAGTGAATTCTTTGTGGGTGACATTGGCTTGAAGTGGGAAAAATTCCACGAGGATAAGGGGAACATATTAAGTTCCAATTCCCGTGGATCGGACCATATGTTGTTCTTGAGAAACTTTTCCATCACAGTTATCATCTCCAATATTTGGACAGGAATACTACCTCTCTTCATGTAAATGGCCAAGATTTAAAACAATATTTTCAATAATAATCTAGGGTTGTGCCCTACCCTATGTACATAGTCTGTTGTCTTGGTTTGGTTGTGTTCAATTCTTTTTTGTTTTATTTTATTTGTTTATGTGAATAAGTGTCATGTGAGTATGTTTTGGTTCAATGTATTTGGTAAAAATTTTGATTTTTCATGATGCAGAGGATTTTTCGATCTTTGTCGAGTAAAAGTAGTTCCAGGGTACCAAATTCAACCAATAGTGATCCTGAGTCTGTAAAGAAGATAAATTGCAACAACGCATGATGAATTCGACTGTTGTCAATATAGTGGACATCAACAAATGTTGTTGGCATACGCAGCTGAAAGGGATCAGGTTGACGAAAAAATCATTGCAGGCATATGAGTTGAGGAACAGAGGGAAATCTACTCTTCTCTCTTGCACTTCAAGAAGTGAACATGATGTTGTTGGTAATTTGGCACAACATTAAGAAAGGGATCATAGAGACAGGCTAAACAACGTCAAGAAAACTGGTCTTTTGAGTGGCGTCTTCATAGTTCGGATATAGCAACAATAAAGCACTTTGTTGATTCACCATCTCAAACCTCAATGTTCACAATATGCACAGTTCATTGTTTTCATAACCTCTCGCACAATCCCAACATGAGCCTAGTGCTTCGATACCAAGATAAAGAATGGTATATTGCACACAAAAGGTATATGTGATCAAAACACACACACTCTGATTACATTACATCGAGATTACTCTATTAAATAGAGTTTTTAAGATCCAACTTATTCCTAAATTAGAAAGAGAGGTTGAGATAATTTCTCAACCATCACAAACCAACTTCTCAAATCAGATGTAAGCATTAATTCCAACAAAACTAACTCTTTGTTTAGTCATTTTATCTTCCTAATCTATCAATATATATCGATTCTTATTATTATTATTATTATTATATATATAAAAAATCAAAATATTCCTTCAAAATTTCAAAGCCAACTAAAGTATTGGTTCGAAGTACGTTTAGGTGATGGCCATATGGAGGTTCCGTTTGGGGGCAACTCGGTGTTTGAAAGCATTGTTGTTGAGTCGATGTCGATGTCAATGTCAAACTATTTCTCATGCGATTTGATTTTGCGAGTCAATCACCCTGCCTCGACATTGTTGCTCCGCGTGAAACAAAGTCATGAAAGGATTGTCGTTGTGTTTGAATACGAAGTTTGTTGTAGGTTCGGGTCGTTGTAGGGTAAGCACCAAAGGAAACTGCCGATATTGTGGAATTCAAAAACCCGGACCGACAATCGAGCATAGGATGACCCTCTAACATTTGAATGATTCAAAGCACCAAAGTCAACTGCTGACATTGATGCTGGTCCCTCCAATGTGAACTTGCAATCGGGTTAAGGATAACCCTGTCAAACCACACATACGATTTAGAGTACTCCATGTTCTTTGCATGAGGTATCCCAAAGTTGACAACCCATACAAATTTGATGAATTGTAAATATTGTCAAACTTAGCATTCCTCCTCAAGATCAAACAATAACATGAATTTATGAAATAACAAAAAATGTCGAATATGTACTGAATTTAAGGATTTTGACCCACCTTTACAATCCTCCCCAAGATCAAGCAATCAAATGAATCTATGAAAGAACACAAAATGTGGAGCATGTACTGAATTCAAGGAATTGGAATGAGAAAGTGATGAATTTAAGGAATCGGTCAAGTCAAGGGAAGCGTGGGAATGAAATTTCCAGGCTCTTGCTATTTCATGCTAAAATACTCAACCTGAATATGCTTAGTCACCTTCCTATAGCTCTCTTTTCCCTATACTTCGCCTTGCCATTCTCTATATAAATACATTATCCTCCCTGTTGTATTGTATCTGCCTCCTCATTTTATTCAACTTCAACTGATAATTCTGAATCAATAATAGCCTATTTTAAGAGGAGTTTCATTCTTGGTGAGATCTCTAGAATTTTTGCTTTGTCTTGAATAGAACATCAATATATTACATTTTTTATTACTATACAATTCATTGATTGATTGATGAGAGGCACCCACACTAACATCCTCAATACCTCAAGTATTATTATCGAACACGGGCCATGAAGATAGGCACCTGGTTTTTGTTCTTTCTTTTTTCTTTAGTGACAACACTATTATTGAATGAAGGTGCATTCGATGCAGGTGGAGTCTTGAAAAAGAGGAAAATTGTAACAGCCCAAGCTGATAAAATTCCATGTCATTATCACAATATTCCTAATGGGGATCATACAGTAGGAGATATATTGAAGAATAAACTTCCTTCTGGTCCAAGTGGAGGAGTAGGTCACAGATACATAAATTCCTTGGGCCCTTTGAAGTTGAAAACAAGTAATGAAGGCAATACATTGAAGATTAACAAGCTTCCTTTTGGTCCAAGTGGGGGACTAGGCCACAAATACATCAATGCGGAAGGGCTGATGAAGGCATCCATAGTAGTGTCAGAGAAGTTAATTAGTAGTGTGGCCTTAAACAAACTTCCATCAAGTCTGAGTGGGGGAGTAGGGCACAACAATAACGATTGATCACCACCTTCAAAACCTACTCAAACGGTGATCAGTACAATGAAGATAAAAAATATCCTACATGCATTATTGACGGATCAAAGTACCAGTAAATGTAAAGATTAGTCACAGAGATGGGATTAGTAATCATTTCACGATCCATGATGTATTTTTCATTTTAAAACTCATGATGCTACAAAAAATAATAAATGTGGAGATCGCCATCATTAATTTAACCATCTTTTTGTAGTCATGCGATTCAAATCACAACTGTTGTTATCAGTAAGCAGCATTAGTGGCCGAAAATATGGTCACTTAAAAATACTGTAGATGACACTTAGCAGACAATATCTCAACAAAACAGTAAAATAATTTTAAGGTATTGATGAGGAACTAAAAAAAAAATTATGAGTCCAATTTTGTTGCAGATTCGGTTCATCTCATGGTCCCTGCAATTATTCGAACCTATAATCCAATTAAGGATGACCCAAGCGAAGCACACTTTGGAACGATTTAAAGCAGACCATGTCTTAATTCTGCGTGAGAAGCCACACAAATTTGATTAGCTGCATTTAATGTCACCCTTCACATTCCTCCTCAATCTCAAACTATCTATTGGAATTTATGAGAATTCCATAACAAAACACAGAGAGAATAATACTCTCCTCTAAACATTGAGAATTGAAACAAAAATTTACTTGCTGATAGACAGAGTTTGAACAAAAAAGCTTCTATTCCGTTAAATGTAGAAATATATTACAAAAATTTGTCTTCCTTCTCTGAGAGATTACATACAGACTGCTACAAGACGCAGTGCTGAAAACAAAAAAAACTCTCTGTTTTTGTTACAAACAAAATATTCTATTCTTTTCAGAACTCTGGTACTCTGTATGTCAAAAATTTTCTTCATGCACTCTCACTCTATTTTTTTAACACTGTTGTGTGTAAAAATATATACGAATTACATTAGCCTCTCAGGTTATTTACCTTTGTGACGCAGTGCAAGTAATAACAAAAACATATAACTAAAATAAAAACTATGTATGGCCCACCGGGCTCATATTACAAAAGCGCATATAACATATGTTAAAAATACAATCTGGAGGTTCAATGTGCGATATGTTTTTAAAACAAACATTACAATTTAAAACATTTAAAAATTGAAACAAAAACCTTATAACAAAACATCAACGAACTGTTTCACCGGATTTCAAAGAACTTTAAACCAAAATGTAATAAAACTTCGCATCACATTTGGGGTCGCTGACGTAGGCCCAGTTTGTGATGTGAAAAGGTTTATGGACTACCACCTATAACCTTTTTGTGTCCATATTTGAAGTTCTCGGATGGGCCAAAATAAAACCCAAAAACATTATGCATTTCGGCTTATAGATTCTTTGGGTCCGGATCTGAGGACCGCGAACCGGCTCAAATAAAATGCGAGCCAATGAAACTCCTCGACATGCTTTAGTGACTTGGCAAGTGGGACCTGTGACTGCAAAGGTATGTGGGGACCTCCTCAATGACGTGGCCTCCTTATTTAAAAAGCTTTGTCACACTTATTAAAATGAAAAATTTGTTGTGTATAAAAAAAAGATGCTCTGTTTTTCATTTTTGAAGGACTGTAAGGTTTTAAACTGGCTGTTCAACAAGAATAGAAAGCGGCTTTTGACAGGGTTTGTCAAAAAAAAATAAGAAAGTGGCGTAGCTCTGCAGGGCAGTTGAAATTAACACTTCAACACTCCCTCTTAAGTTCAACTGCTGGGTTATCAGTCATACCCATGCATTTCCTCAAATATTTAAAGCTTTTCTGCACCAATGGCTAGGTCAGAATGTCTGTAAATTGTTCCTGAGTCCTGCAATGTTTTAAAATAATTTCTCCATTGTTCACTAGCTCCCTGATGTAGTGAAACTTAGCATCTATGTGCTTTGTCCTTTTGTGAAACACAGAATTTTTAGACAATGCTATGGCTGAGGTATTGTCACAATAAATCACTGTGCCTTTTACCTGTTCTTGATATAAACTCCTTAACATTATCCTCATCCACACTACTTGACATGATGCTGATGTAGCTGCCACATACTCTGCCTCTGCTGTAGATAATGCTACAATAGGTTGTTTCTTAGAAGTCCATGAAATGGCTCCTGGACCCATGTGAAAAACATAACCAGAGGTACTTTTCCGGTCATCTACACTTCCAACCCAATCACTGTCAGTGTATCCAATTAATTCTGAATTTTCTGAAGTAGTAAATAAAATTCCATACCTTTTAGTTCCTTTAACATACCTCATAATTCTTTTTGTTTCTTGCCAATGTGCTTATTTTGGCCTCTCCATAAATCTGGAAATTAAACTTACAACATGCATAATATCCGACCTAGTTGCAGTCAAATACATGAGGTTGCCAACTATGCTCTTGTACAAACTAGGATCAAAATCCTTACCGCTGTCCTCTTTGATGAGTTTTAATCCAATCACTATTGGAGTAATTGCTGCCTTGCAATCCTTGCATATTAAATCTTTCTAAAACTTCATTCACATAATTTTCTTGAGAAATAACAATTTTGTTTTCATTTTTCTTTACTTCTATTCCTAAGAAGTATTTCAGCAAGCCCATATCAGTCATCTCAAATTCATCTTTCATGACTTTCTTAAAATTTTCAACAAGGTAATCATCATTACCTGTAAACATCACATCATCAACATATAAAACAACAATCAAAATATTACCATCTTTCTCCTTGATGTTTAAGGTGGGTTCTCCCTCACATTTTTCAAACCCATTCTCCAGTAGATAGGAATATATCCTCCTGTACCACGTTCTTGGTGCTTGTTTCAGCCCATAAAGATTTTTCTTCAATCTGCACACTTTGTGCTCTTGGCCTTTCTTCTCATAGCCTAGAGGTTGTTCAACATAAACCTCTTCTATTAACACTCCATTTATGAATGTTGATTTCACATCCATTAGGTAAACTTTCCACTTGTTTTGTGCTGCAATAGACAACACTTCTCTCACGGTTTCCATTCTTGCAACCGGTGCGAAAGTTTTCTCATAGTCTCTCCCATGTTGCTGCTTATACCATTTGACAACAAGTCTGGCCTTGTGTCTTTCAATATTACCTTCAGCATTACTTTTGGTCTTGTAGACCCATTCAACTCCAATTACTTCTTTACCTTTTGGGAGTTCAACCAAATCCCATGTTTTATTTCTTTCTATGGCATAAATTTCTTCATCCATAGCATCTATCCATTTCTTATCTTTAATGGCTTCTTCAAAATGAATAGGATTATCAACATGACAATACAAAGCAAATAAAGAGTTCATACCTTCATTTTCTGCCTCTTGCTCATAAATTTCATTTAAATTTCTGAACTTTGTTCCTCTTTCATTTGGTGTACAAGTGCTTGAAGAAGCACTCGAATCTGCTCCTTGTGGTGTGCTTGGAGAAGCACTCTCATTTATTCTCAAGGGTGTCCCTTTCCGTCCTTGTGTTGGTGCTGCTATTGAGGGATGTATTTCAGCCATCTCTTCCTCATTTTCATTATGAGACAAACAATTTTTAACATTCACTGTTTTCTCAATGCTTCCATCCCAAGCTTCCTCTTCAATGAACTGAACATCTCTGCTCACAATAAATTTCTTGGTGGATGTTTTATACAACCTGTAAGCTTTGGATTCCTCATTGTATCCAATAAAAATACATTTATCCCCCTTGTTGTCCAACTTCTTTCTCAGCTGATCTGGAATGTGTGCATAAGCCACACAACCAAAAACTTTCATGTGGGTGACTCCTTGTTTTATCCCACTCCATGCTTCTTCCGGAACTCTGTTCATTACTGCTTTTGTTGGTAATATATTCAAAATGTACGCTGCACAATATACAACTTTAGCCCAATAATCATTTGGCAAATGTTTTTCCTTTAGCATACTCCTTACCATATCCATGATTGTCCTATTTTTCCTTTCGGCAACTCCATTTTGCTGCGGAGTGTACCTTGTCGTAAATTGCTTATGAATCCCATTTTCTTTGCAAAAACGTAGAAATTCTTTAGAGATGTACTTACCTCCTCTATCAGTCCTAAGGAATTTGATATGCTGCCCAATTTGGTTCTCCACAAGTGCTTTAAAATTACATAATTTTTCAAACACTTCACTTTTATTTTTCAAAAAAGAAACCCAAGTTTTTCTTATCAAATCATCAATAAAAGTTAACATATAGTGGTTGTTTGCAAGTGATGGTGTTTGCATTGGTCCACATAAATCTGAGTGGACAATTTCTAAGGGTGCTTTTTCCCTTATGCTTTTTTCGGATGGGAAACTTTCTCTGTGTTGTTTACCCAAGATACAACCTTCACTTAGGCTGTCCGGTTTCTCAATTAATGGAAATCCTCTTACCATTCCTTTCCTATGTAACAAATTAAGACCTCCAAAGTTGAGATGTTTAAATCTCAAGTGACATAACCAATTCTCATCTTTTGCTTCTCTTTGAAAAGCCTCTTGTGTCACTGCTGCCATTTCTTCTCCATTCTTCAAATGTGCCCTCATCCTGAGAGGGAACATTCTGTTCATTGTCATCCTTATTTCAGAAATACATTGTTTGCTTGGAGGTTTATCCATGATGGTGCATACATCATATTCAAAGAAAACATTGTAGCCCTTTTGAATGAGCTGCCCAATGCTTAACAAATTACATTTTATACCTAGTACATAATATACATCAAATATGCTCTTATTTTCTCCCTTCTTTGTCAAGAAATTACTATGCCTTTTCCTATGATAGAAATCTTACTATCTATTCCCAATGTGACTTGAGACTTCACATTTTCATCTAACATAGAAAACATAGAAAATTTTCATGTCATATGGCTGCTACATCCTAAATCTAGAAACCATAACTCTTCACTCTTTTCCTCAGCCATATTACATGCTAAAAACAATTTATCTTGGATAATATTTTCTCTAGTGAAATTTGCACTGGGTCTATTACCCATATCATTCTGCTTCTTCCTACATTCATTTGCATAATGCCCATATTTTTTACAATAATGGCACTGGACATTGGATTTATCATACCTTTGTCCATGAGCATGTTGTTGTCCACTTTGCTAGCTGCTGCTTTGGCCTTGGTCCTAATTTTGATTGCTGCCCCTTCCTTGAGCATTTGCTGGGCTGTTTCTTCCTCCTCTGTTTTGGCTTCTTCCTCTTCCTCTCTTGTTTCCTCTGCCTTGAACTCTTCCTCTTCCAAAGGACATTTGGGTCTTGAAGGCATGCTCCAAAGATGAGTTTTCATTTCTACCCAATCTCTGTTCACGTGTCATCAATGATGCATGAAGCTCATCAACTGAAAAATTTGAGAGATCCTTTGTCTCTTCTATGGTGGTGATTATAACATCAAACCTTGAGGGTAAGCTCTTCAAAAATTTATCCACAATCCTTCTTTCTTCAAGTGTCTCTCCATGAGACGTTATCTGTGTGACCATTCCAATCACATGTCTGAAGAATGAGTCTATGTTATCAGACTCCTTCATGCAGAGAGCTCAAAATCTCTCCTCAACAATTTTAGTTTTGCTGTCTTCACTTTCTCCATGCCTTGATAGGTTGTCTTGAGAGTTTCCCACGCTTCTTTGGATCTCTTAGCTGCTGCTATCCTTGGAAACACACTCTCATGTACTGCTTGATACAAATAGAAGAGGGCTTTAGAGTCCTTCTTCTTATTTCTCTTCAACAAGTCCTTCTCTACTTGTGTTAAGGCATTAAACTCATTTTCATCTATTGGTTCTTTAAAACCATCCTCAACAAGTTCCCATAGGTCTTGAGAGGCAAACAGGGCTCTCATGGTGATTTCCCAGTAATCATAGTTCTTTCCATTGAACTATGGGAGCTGAGCATTACCAATACTCATGCTTGTGCCGGCTCTTGCCATACCTAGCACTTTGAACTATGCTTTAAATCTTGACTGTGAATTTTTAAAATAAACTAACTGTCTTCAAACAGTAACACCAAAAAAAATATGTCTTGAGAATACCTTGGATTCTTTTTGACTGAGCCTTCACTCTACTGGAGAAGCTGCTGCAACAAAAAAATCTTCCTTCAGCTTCTTTGACACCTTCAAAGAGCCTGGACTAGCTCTGATACCATGTTGGAATTTCTGAGAATTCCAGAACAAAACACAGAGAGAATAATACTCTCCTATAAACACTGAGAATTAAAACAGAAATTTTCTTGCTGGTAGATAGAGTTTGCAAAAAAAACTTGTATTCCATTAATTGTAGAAATCTATTACAAAAATTTGTCTTCCTCCTTTGAGGGATTACATACAGATTGCTACAAGACGCACTGCTGAAAACAAAAAAAAACTCTCTGTCTCTGTTACAAACAAAATACTCTGTTCTTTTCAAAACTCTGCTACTCTATATGTCAAAAATTGCCTTCGGGCACTCACTCTGTTTTTTTAACACTGCTGTGTGTAAAAATATATATGAATTGCATTAGCCTCTCGGGCTATTTACCTTTGTGGCACAGCACAAGTAATAACAAAAACATATAACTAAAATAAAAACTATGTATGGCCCACTGGGCTCATATTACAAAAGCACATATAACATATGTTACAAATACAATCCGAAGGTTCAATGCGCGATATGTTTTTAAAACAAACGTTGCAATTTAAAACATTTAAATATTAAAACAAAAACCTTATAACAAAACATCAACGAACTCTTTCGCCAGATTTCAAAGAACTTTAAACCAAAATGTAATAAAACTTCACATCACATTTGGTGTCGCTGATGTAGGCCTAGTTTGTGATGTGAAAAGGTTTATGGACTACCACCTATAACCTTTTGGGGTCCAGATTTGATGTTCTCAAACGGGCCAAAATAAAACCTGAAAACATTATGCATTTCGACTTATAGAATCTTTGGCTCCGGATTTGAGGATCGCGGACCAGCTCAAATAAAATGCAAGCCAATGAAACTCCTCCACGTGCTTTTGTGACTTGAAAAGTGGGACCTGCGATTGAAAAGGTAAGTGGGGACCTCCTCAATGACGTGGCCTCCTTATTTAAAAAACTTTTTCGCGCTTATCAAAACGAAAACTTTGCTGTGTATATAAAAAAGATGCTTTGTTTTTCATTTGTGAAGGACTGTAAGGTTTTAAACTGACTGTTCAACAAGAATATCAAGCGGCTTTTGACAGGGTTTTTTCAACAAAAAATAAGAAAGTAGCGCAGCACTGTAGGGCAGTTGAAGTTAACACTTCAACACTATCAAGTGAATTTATGAAACAATAAATTAATGAATCTATGTTTCAAAATGAGTGAGTGAAGGATTTAAAGAATTGTTCAGGTCGAGCAAAACTTGGGATGAAAGCTTCCAGGATTTTACGTGCTTTTATTTCTCAACAACTGCTTCTGTGGTCAGCTATTCAACCTGAATATGCTTATTCACCATCTTATAGCTCTCTTTGCCCCATGCTTGGCTTTTCCATTTTGATTATAATACACCTTCCTACTGTTGTATTGTATCTTCCTCCTAATTTCTTTCAACTTCAACTAATAAAGGCTACGATTACTTCTGATGAGTAAATCTAGTTTAAAAGGAGTTGTATTCTTGGTGCGATCTAGAGCTTTATTGCTTGGTGCGATTACATAGTACACTTTTCATTACATTACATCTTCATTGATTGATGTGGTGAGAGGTGCCAACACTAATACCTTCAATACTTGAAGTATTATAGAAGACAGGCCATGAAGACGGGTAGCTAGTTTATGTTCTTCTTTTGGGCTTCACTAGCAGCAATAGTATCGAATGAAGGTGTTATCGATGCAGGTAGAGTCCTGAGAAACAGGAATATTGTAACAGCCCACGCTGATAAAAATCCATGTCATCATCATAATCTTGTTAATGGAGATCACAGAGAATAAAATTCCTTTCGGTCCAAGTGGAGGAGTACGTAATAAATAGATTGATTCCCTGGACCCTGTGAAGATGAAGACAGGTAATGTAGCCAATACGTTGAAGATTAACAAGCTTCTTTATGGTCCAAGCTGAGGAGCAGGCCACAAAAATATGAATGTCGGGTTGATGAAGCCATCAGTAGTACCATCATAGACCTAATTACAAGTGTGCCCTTCAACAAACTTCCTTCACAAAGCTAATTATAGTGTGCCCTTCGACAAACTTCCATCAGGTACAAGTGGCCAAGTAGGGCACAACAATAACGATGGAACACCACAATCAAAAGTAATTCCTTACTTGGAAACTCAAACGCTAATCAGCACATTGAATAAAATGAAGATGTGTTAGTGTGGAACAGTAGATGTAAATATTAGTCACATGGATAGATTTAGATATGGTGTAGAAAATATAACGTCGACATTTCATTTTAAATACGATATCTGAATAAATCGAAATTCCACCAAGAGGTGCAAAGGAGGTGAATAACATCTTGTGGCTCCCAACGCAATTCTTGGTAATGAATGGTTTAGATGTAGGACGTTAAGTCCCACAAAATCTTGTAAATGTCGAGCACTCTGAAGAGAATTATTTCACTACAAAGATACAGAAGCCCAAACAAAACACTTTCTCTTAAACAAAATGTAGATATTTATGTCACAATCATAACAACATTACAAACACCATATAACATAAGAACATACATCTAGACATATCTGTGAACTCAAGCTCCCTTGTGTTCATCAAACCACTCAACAACAAAGTAATATTAGGTACGCTTGCTCTATAGAAAACTAGGAAACACAACCTATACTAAATCTACTTATATATTATTCTCATAGACTCATTCGCTGCAAAAAAATCCAAATTCCCATAGCACAACTTCTGAACCTCAAGGAATTGTTTTTTCTTTTTCTCAGCCTTCCGCTAAGACCACCTCCAACACTGACATCGAGGTCACCACCATCAGAACATAGACATCCCAGGCCACCACCTATACCTCCACCACTACCACCACCAAAGCTGCCACCACCTCCAAGACTAGATCCTCCACTAAAGCCACCACCAACTCCCACTCCTCCACCTACACCATCCCCCCCACCGCCACCACCTACAAGGCTTGAACCACCTCCAAAACGAGCACCACCGCCCAGAATTGAACCTCCACCCAAACCACCACCTCCACCTCAAGGAAATCATAAAGCTAATGTTAGTATAAACAATACTAACTCCATGTTCCTAGCATGCAACACCATGCATAAACCATCTGATAAGGTGTGGCTATTAGATAGTGGGTACAGGAAACAAGAATTTGGTTGAAAATTTTGATCAATCTTTGAAGATAGAGGTAAATTTGGGGATTGACGAAACTATGGATATAGATGGAAAAGGAGTGGTCAATATTCCAACCAAGGAGGGGGAGCCAAAGACAATATCAGAGGTATATTATGTCCCTGGGCTCAAACATAATTTGATAAGTGTTGGTCAATTGACACAGAAAGGATACAGAGTTATCTTTCAGGAGCAAGAGTATGTTACTTATGAAAAACCCCCAAGAAAGTAGCTGGTAGAAAAGTTGCAGATGACAAGGAACAAACTCTTTCCTCTAGTTATGAACTACAACGATCACGTTAGTTCTTTTACAGTTGCATGTTCTAATGATTTCTAGTTATGGAACTTTCAATTTGGACACTTTCATTTTTCTGGTTTAAGATTGTTGCAGCAGAAAAAAATGGTCAGATGATTACCTCCCATCAAAGAACCTACTAGCACTTGTGAGTGTTGCATCCTGGGAAAGCAACACCATGAAATTTTTTCGAAGCTAGTTTCATATATAGCAAAGAAAACACTTTTTTTGGTGCATACAAACTTATTTGAACCTATGAGGACATAGTCGATTGGTGGAAGTTGTTACTTCCTCACTTTTACTGATGACTATAGCATAAAGACTTGGGTTTACTTCTTGAAGGAGAATTTTGAAACTTTTTCAAAGTTAAAATAGTGCAAATCCTTAGTAGAGAACCAAAGTGATCGACAGATCAAGGTATTCAGTTCAGATCATTGTGGAGAATCTGATTCAAAAGCATTCCATGAGTACTACACACAACATGAAATAATAAGACATTTACAACAAGATACATACCACAGCAGAATGGTGTATCAAAGAGAAAGAACAAAACAATCATAAACATGAAAAGGAGCATATTGAAAGCAATAAACTTGTCTAATGAGTATTGGGTAGAAGCAGTTTCATGTGTTGTTGATGTGATAAACAAATATCCTACAAAGAGTGTGATGAACAGAGTACCAGAAGAAGCATGGTCAGGTATGTCATGAAATGTATCTTATTTCAAATTTTTTATATGTAGAGCCTCTGCACCTGTGCCTAAGAAGATAAGAGGAAAATTAGATGATCAAAGTCAAAAATGCATATTTACTGGTTATAATGAGCAGTCAAAAGCTTACAAATTGTATAACCTTGTCACCAAGAAAACAATAATTAGCAAATATGTTGTGTTCAAAGAACGAGAGTCATGGAATGGAACTATAGACAAGACAATTGATGCACAAACACCATTGATGGAAGAGGATGATTTAATATAAAATGAGAAGTAGTAATAAAAAAGGCAGACACCAAATAGAGTTACACCAGCAAGGACTCCAATATTTTCAGAGCAACATAGATCTTCAAGCTGATCAACAGACCAGAATTCTCCAAGTAGCAAATTAGGTAATGAAACAAGCAATAATAAGAAAAATATGAGAAGTTTAAAAGATATTTATGATGATTTTGATGTTAGTTCGAATTTTGCATTGTTGGCATTCCAACCTTCTTCGTTTGAAGAAGCAATCAGAGATGAAAATTGGGTGCAAGCCATGGATGAAGAGAACGATTCTATTGAAAAGAATGATACATGGGATTTGGTTAATTCTCAAAAGGATAAAAACCTCATTGTTTTGAAGTGGGTGTACAAGAATAAGTTGAAAGAGAAAGGTGAAATTGACATATTTAAAGCAAGACTTGTAACAAAAGGATTCTCACAGCAAATAGGAATAAACTTTCGAGAAACGTTTTCTCCGATAGCTAGATTGGATACTGTAAAAGCCGTTCTAATGACAGAAACTCGGAACAAGTGGAAAGTATATCAGATGGATGTCAAAATAGCCTTCTTGAATGGAATTATAGAAGAAGAAATTTATGTGTAGGAGCCTCCAGGTTATGAAGTTGAAGGTAAAGGAGATAAAGTTTACAGGTTTACGAAAGTGCTCTATGGTCTCAAGAAAGCACCTAGAGCATGGTATAGCAGAATTGATAGCTACATGATCAAGAATGGATTTTTTAGAAGTGACATTAATCCTACCTTATACACAAAGGTAAATGATCATGGAAAGATTTTTATTTTTTTCTTATATGTTGATGATATGATTTTTATAGGTGATCTTGAGTTAGATAAATTTAAAGCAGCCATGATGAAAGAATTTGAGATGACAAATCTTGGTCTCATTAAATATTTTCTTGGCATAGAAGTTGAGAGATCTGAAAAGGAATTTTTATTTTCCAAAATAATTATGATAGAGATTTGATGAAAATATTTAGGATGGATAACTGGAAACCTGTACCTACAATAGTTGCAACAGGTACAAAGTTAAGGATGATGAAGGATCAGATGTCAATCCAACGCTATTCAACAGATTTGTTGGCAACCTCGTGTATCTCACAACTACAAGAATAGATATTATGCAAGGAGTGATTTTGATTTCCAGATTTATGGAGACTCCAAAAGACAAACATTCAAGTGCAGGAAAAATAATGCTGAGATACATAGCAGGAACTAGAGATTGTGGCATAATGTATGCAGGTACCGAAAATAAATATTTGAATGGATGTACAGAAAGTGATTTTGTAGGTAGTTTGGTTGAATGGAAGAGAATATCTGGTTATGTGTTCCATTTTGGTTCAGGTGTGACTTCATGGGAATCTAAGGAAAAACCTATTGTGACACTATCATCACCAGAAGCAGAGTATGTAGCATCAACTTCAACAACATGTCAAGCAGTATGGTTTAGAAGAGTATTGGATGGACTCAAGAAATAACAACAAGGATTAAAAACGATATACTGTGACAACACATTAGCGATTGCACTATCTAAGAATAGTATGTTTCATCAAAAGAGCAAGCATATTGATACTAGATATCACTTTATTAGAGAACTTGTGAGCAATGGAGAAGTTCACTTGAAACCTTGTAAATCTAGTGATCAATTGGCTAATATATTTAAAAAGCCATTAGCAATATATGTGTTTGAGTTTCACAAAAGAATCTCGGGTGTTGTAAGCCTAGCTGAGACATAGACCAACAGAAATGTTTGAGTTGTCATGAGTTATATTTTAGTTTAGCGGTCGTAATTAAGGGGGAGTTTTAAAATAGTTAATTAACTCTCGCATGAAGAGTTAGACAATGAATTAAGTAAGCATTGAGTTAGTTGAGTTGTGTGATATATGAATTTGGTAAGTGAGTTACAGAGTTAGTTAAGTGAGAGATGGTCAAGTCGAGTTTGGCAAGTGTATGAATGTCGAGCGATTTAAGATAAATACCCTTCACCGGGTTCATTGTATTCATTGAATGAGATTGAAGTTCTTATGATTAATAGAAGAGCCGCAACTTGTATGTTTTGTGTGTGAAATACTTGTGTTATTTTGTTTTTAATATCTTCTGCCTTTCCAACAGATATTAGCAAGAACAATATTTCTGGTATTATTCCTAGGGATATTAGCATTCTAGACTCCATTAATCTTAGATTGAATCAGTTCAGAAGTCCCATCCACGTAGAAATATTCAATGTGATCTCTCTAACCTATATAAATGAATCTAGAAATAAATTAGCACGTATGATTCACGTGGAGATTGGTTTTCTTACATTAGTTGATCTTAGCAAGAACGGTTTTTTTGGTATGATTCCCAAGGAGATTGGAAAATTTAGTAATTTACAATCCATTTATCTTAGCGAAAATATGTTTTTCGGTATGATTCATAAGGAGATTGGAAACTATATTAATTTGATATCAGGTTATAATCTTAGTGAGAACGAGTTCATAGGTCCCATCCGAGTGGAAATCGTGAACTAGAGCTCTCTCATGTTTCTGAATATATCTAGAAAACATATCAACTATAGCACTCCCATTGAATTACAAAACATGCAGAACTTGATCCAACCTGACTTCTATTATAATAAATCTTCAGTAATTTTTCAAGAGGGTAGTCAGCTTTTCTATTTGGATCCAAGATATTTTGCAGGGAATCTCGACTTGTGCAGACCTCACATGGGTGATTGCACTTCTCACATCAATCACTCGCTATATAAATCCCACTTTAAGTTGTTAGCGTTGGGACATCTGTTGTTTTTTTTGTTGCTGTTGGTAGTTGGGGCATCCATATACAAAGTTAGAGCTAGAGCCATCAAGAAAATATGTGACACCAAGTTATGGGAAATGGAAGCGATGACATTGTACAGTGCATAAAAGAAGACACCGTCATCGATAGAGTTGGAGTTGGAGTCGTGTATCAAGGCATCATCCCCAATGGCCAAAAAATTCAAGTGAAGGAACTTACGATGATTAGCATGGGTTCTTCAATTGATCATGGATTTTCTGCAGAGGCCAATATTGTAGGCAAAATCTGCCATAAGTGCATAGTGAAATTGTTGGCCTTTTGCTCCAATCATGACACTAACCTTATGGTGTATGAATACATCAGTAACGGAAGCCTGGGAGAGGTGCTCCATAGAACAAATGGTAGGGATTTGCAATGGGATAATAGATAAAAAATTGCAATGGAGGTTACCAAGGGGTTGTGCTACCTTCACCATGATTGTAGGAAATATACTTTTGGATTCCAATTTTGAAGCCCATGCTACAAATTTTGGGTTGGCCAAATTATTGCATTATTCACGTACCATTGTGGAGACATTTTCTAAAAATCCCTTAATCTCCACATTGTCAAAACAAAAGTATGGTTATAACCTTACAAAAGGTAAAAAATAAAATAACAAACGGAGGTTTTCCCCATCAATTCATACATTCATTATCTTATTTAGTTTCAGGTGCTTCAGAACTGACATATCGATCAGCCAACTGCAATCAAATGAAAGCATGAACACATATTTACTCCTCACATTATGATGTTGAAACCCTCAATAACATTGACAACGTATGATGCGTGAAGAAAATCAAAGAGTGAGAATGAGTATTAATGGCAAGAGAAGGAAAAAGAGGGCGAATTTGTGATTAACGAGAGGAGCTGGGCGCGAGAAAGGGAAATTTTAACAAGGTGTGACCGGAGCAAGGCATGAGAATGGTAAACATTGGTGTTGGGAGGTGGAGGGCACTAGTTCTCTACAGGAGCTGGTGGAGGAGGTGGAGGGCACTCGTTCTGGGCAACAGTGGGCAGAGGAGTTGATGCGACGGGCAAAGGTGGTGATGCAGCTGCGAGAGGAGGCAATGTCGCAGCTGCCGAAACATGTCAAAATATAGTTCATTAAAAAAATGAAAATAAATCTTTTTGATTAGGTGGAGTAAATAGTGTTTACCCACCCAATCTCATAAAAATTGCCTTATAAAATAATTACTTTAAAAAAACGCCTTACGCCTTATGAGGTAATTACTTTTAAAAATATAGTGGTACCATTCAAATCTAGTAGATTAAAAAAATTGGTTTTCTTGCCTAATATTAGGAATATTACTCTCGTGAGACACTTGTATAATATTCGAGAGATTAGCATAACCGACAAAATAAAGTTTTGAACAAACGTATGCCCATCTCACACTCGGTCGTTGTTGTTTTCATCATAAGAAGGTAATATCGATATCCAAAAACCACATTGATATATGGAATTGGCCCTTGTAGATTAAGGGTTTATGGATTATTAATATTAAGAGGATCAATAAAATTGACACGTAAATATTAATGCTTCCAATTAAGTTTTAATCTTAAAATCCATGATAAAATATGTTATTATTAATTATTTTATATTTTATCATCATGTATGCTTTATTTTATTATTTTTATATATTCTTTTCCATTATTCATTATAATTATAATAAGGGGAAATTATCTCATTTCTAAATTTATTATATTTTAGGAGAGTTAAGATGAGAATGTGAAGAGTTTTCACTATCTTTTATCGAATAAATAAAATAGTAACATATATTTATTGATTTAAAATGAGAAGGCGTTGTAATAGTCTTAACATAATACATTTATTAATAATAATATTACAATATATTCATTGAATTTAATAATATTACATTATATTCATTGAATTGATTTATTATATTGTAATTTTATGTGACACTCATACCAAAAAAAAATATTTTTACTCCACAGTAAAAAAAACTCTCTTTACTATAATTGGTACTAAAATTTTTACAAGAGGTTTTTACTATAAACATTATTGTTCCACCTTAAAAATTATTATATAAGCTTTAACTTAAACTTACCATAATAATTGCATGAATGTATTAATACATATATATTTTTATAACTATGATCTCAAAGTTATATCTGAACGCAATTGTTTTACTAGCCTTAGTCTTTAATGCTAGGTTAACAATATTACAAACCATATCGTCGCATTTAATAAAGGAGCTTCGTGGAATGTGATTCATACACTTTTGGTGCTGGCACATTTTGGTTAATTTAATGTTCTCGGTTGTCTCAAGTACTTCCTTCTATAACTGAGCGATTGTCCATAGATCTAGTGCGGGATTCAAGGCCACCTGCCCTAATCCTCACCATCCATTCACCGGGAGATCCATGGTCCATTTCTGTAGCGGGAAGGATGAGTTAATCTCATAAAACCCTATGTGAAATTCTCATTTGACTCTCGACTCTCATTTTTTCGGCTTCTTACCTTGGCTCTGCAAGAAATATCATCGTGGATTTTGAAGGGTTGGCTCCATTTGTGAATGGTTCTACCTTCATTGTGGTTAAGGTTTTCCGATGGCAAACACACTTTGGTTTGCAGTGAGAGAGAGATTTTCGGGTGTGGGTTTTGGTGTCTCGGCTCCATTTTCCTCTGGTCTCTAGCAGGAACTCTGCTTCTAATGTCGTTGTTCAAATCTCCAGTGCCATTCTTGACGGCTTCCCTCCTATGCAACTCAGGTAACATTTGATTCCATGTGACGATTTCATTTTACTTTGTGTATTAAATTTTCAATTTTTGTCATTGATTTTTTAAACCTTTAATCGCTTGTAACTTCCAGCGTTGGGTTTGGATGATTCGCGAGGACTACCCTCTACAAGTGTACCCAGTTCCAAGGTGTCTTTCTTCTGTTGTGTTCAAATTCCCTTCACATTTTCAGTTTGGATTCATGTTTACCTCAAAACGTTTCGGGGTTTTCTTTGTTTGCAGGTGGGTTCCTGTATCAGAAGGGCGTTATCTTCTACAATTATTTCCGATTATTCATAATGGAAATTACAGTTCCCAGCTAACCTATTTGACTCTTTCTAGGTATTTCTAAGGGGTTTCGCATAATGACCAGGGTTTATCATTCCTCTGGCGTATTTTTCTCTTTTACGGACAAAACATTTCTAGCCATGTTTAGTTAATGTGTTATCAGTTGAGCTTGCACCGATTATTTTTATCTAAGAAATGTTCTTGCTACATTTCTTGTGAAGACATTTAAATATTTATCGGGTCATATCTTTGAGGCCATGGTTATGATAATTGCAATTGTTAATACATAAATCTTCATCATTTTTGGTTAAGTAACTTTTCTAATGTATATCTATGAGTTCTACTTCTACAATTTGATAATGAATCCCCTTTGTTGGATTTGTTACTGTCGCATTATTTTTCTATTTTCCAAACTATAGTTCTTTTCATTTGGTTTCCTATATATATACAGTAGCTACTCACATTACTTATTTCAGTGTATAGTCTTCATGCCCAGAATCTGTATACGTTATATGTATATCTTTGTACTCTAACACATATTTTTGTTGTCATTTTCGTCTCTGGTTTGTAAATATAAATAATCTACGATTGTCTTTACTGTAACTCTATTTTTCCAATTTTATGTTTTCAAAATGATGAATATAACTTCTTACTCTTAATAATTTCATAGTTACTTGGTGTTCGGACCACCGTCTAATTCTGTCCATGTATAGTTAGCAGGGGTAGCATCGTGTTTTGGGTTGGAATTATTTCCTATGCCCATAACCTAAAGTTCACCCCGATTTAGATGATCCTGAAATAATCTTTCTTATACAATGCTCTTGTATAGTAAACACATATTTTATATCTTTCTTCGAAATATATCTCGGTCTATGCATTTTCTGGTTACATTCAACCATAATAAGGATTATATCAATTTTTTCTTTTTGCTGTAAAAATTCATACATAGTTTGGCAGTGTTTTATGTAAATAACCATCTACTGTAATTCTTTCCTAGATTCTTGCAATAAATCTTGTTCTTTTCCGTTGTATATATTCACGCGGTTATCCTATAGTTTTCTTATAGAAGTTATTCCAAAATTTGGAGTAAATGTTATAACAGTCATGAAACTCAACCTGATTTCGTTTCCTACCTTTCTTGTTCCAAAAGTAAGTATTAATTTCATGAAAAACAATTAACATATATTTGTACATAAATAATTTAAAAACAACTTTCCTCCTAAAAAAATTCTAAATGAAAGTCACTTATCTGAAAATAACTTTGGATGTTGGTTTCCACCCAACCTTCAAGAGAGGCTATTACGTCCTCCTCTTGCCCTCATGCTCTAGGCCTCAAAGGTATGGGCTGACACTGGTTTTTCTACTATGACCTCATGACTCCTAGTCCATTTAGTACCAAAAAATTAATCAGGATTGCTGGGTGATTTCCACTGGTCTCTACCAGCTCAGGAAAATCTCCACCCTCTCCTTAATCCATGAAAAAAACCCCTATTCCTCACTAGGATGAGTCTCTTATCCCCAAAGGAGTCGGTAACTGTTCAAACTGTCTTACCACCTTTCAATTCTTGGAAAACATTTATCATCAGCCATTTTAATTTTTATGGAACTACTTTCCATAACCAATTTTATTTTTCATAATAATAATAAAAAAATATATTTTCCAGGAAAACATAAGTGTCTCAGTCTTTTCTTAAAAAAATAATAATAAAATGTCATTTAACTAGTTAACAACTAGTTAACGCTAAATGTAGATGTCACAACTTCCCCCCCTAGAAGTAACGCTATCCTTGGTGTTTCACTCTAGCTAAGAAAATAGCTCTGGGTAAGACTCGCGCACAAATCCTTCATCCTTCCAAGTAGCCTCATCCGGGCCAAGGTGCTTCCAATGCACTTTAACCTAGGTGATGACTCGCTTCTGGAGAATAATTTCTCTCTTATTGAGTATGCATTGAGGCTCGACTAGAAAATCGTCATACAGCTCTACCTACAAACAACGAAGTTCCTTGTCAAACTTTCATAAAGAAATCATACTTCAAGTTAGAATTTTTAATTCTATCCTACCTATATATTCTGCCAATGAATTACGTGCTTCGAATCATGCACATATCGCTTTAATAGGGATACATGAAACACATTGTGTACCCAGATGTGATTGGGTAAAGCCAGTCGATAAGCCATAGGTCCTACCCTTTCCAAGATTTGGAAGGGTCCATAGAACCTGGGAGCCAACTTGGCATAAGAGGCCCACCGAAAGGTACTCTTCTCGGGTTTGATCCTCACATACACATGATCATCCACTTCAAATTCCCGATAGGTCCTCTTCTTATCTGCATATATCCTCTACCGATCTTATGAAGCTTTCAAATTTTGTCTGATCTTCTTTACTTCTGACTCCATTTCAGCCACCATTTCTGGTCCCAGCATTAGTTTCGTTTCGGGGTTGCTCCAATATATGGGTGTGCGACATTGTCTCCCATATAGAGCTTCAAAAGGACTCAGCTTAAGGGACTCCTAATAACCATTGTTGTAAGCAAACTCAACCAGATGCAAATAATCTTCCCATTTGGTTGGCCGCTGCATCACATATATGCGCAACATTTCTTCCAAAACTTGGCTTACCTGTTCTGTTTAACCATTTGTCTGAGGATGATAAGCAGTGCTAAAGTTTATTTGGGTCCGCAGACATGTGAAATTTTTTTCCCAAAATGCTAAAGTAAACTTCACATCCCTGTCCAAGATAACAGTCTTCGGGATGCCGCGTAGCCTAAATATTTCTCTCATTGAAATATTTTTCATCTATACAGTCGTTTAAGTAGACTATATAGGTATAAAATGTGCAGACTTACTCAATCTATCGATTACCACCATGATGGAGTCATTGTGCCTCTTTGACCATGGTAAACTCGTAATGAAGTCTAGGGATATGACCTCCCACTTCCATTCAGGTACTGGTATGGGCTGCAACAATCCTACAGGATTTCGATGCTCTAACTTAACGTGTTGACACTCCAAACATTTATTTAAATATTTAGAAATGTTTCTATGCATACCAGGCCAGAAATATAATTTTCTAATAGCAGTTAACATTTTCTGGTATCCTGGGTGTCCTACATAATTACTATGATGGTATTCATTCATGATTAACTCCTTAATATCAACATGGTTTGGTACATATAGGTTTCCTCTAAAGGTTAGCATTTTTTATTTGAAAAACTTTGTATTCTGAAGTGTTTCCTTGCTCGCTGGCCTCTTCGATTTTCTTCCATAGGAATTTATATTCCAGATCCTTCTGTGCTTCTTCTTTTACTTGATCCAAGGATTTGCATTCAAACTTATTATAGTAAAGCTCATCAACAAAATTTATTTTTCTACTTAAAGCATCAGCCACACGATTTTCCTTACATTTCACGTGCTCAATGTCCATATCAAACTAGCTTAGAAAGGCATTCCATCTTGCATGTTGGGAGTTTAAATCAACTTGTTTGAAATAACTGGTTAGGTTGCTATGATCCGTGTTTAGCAAAATATTCTTACCCAACAAGTAGTGTCTCCATACTTAGAGTGCATGTATTACTGTTGTTAATTCTAGATCATAGGCTGAGTATATTTTCTCATGTTCCTTCAACTTTCTTGACTCATATGCCACTACTTTTCCTTCCTGGGATAAAACTGCCCGAACTCCCTCTTTACAAGCATCTGTACAAACTTCAAATACTTTGTTGGGACCATCTACTCTCAACACTGGTGCAATGGTCAATAACTACTTCAACCTCTCAAAATTGTTCTTACACTCAATAGTGCACTTAAAGGAATTTCCTTTTCTCTGCAAGGAGGTAATTGGAAAAGAAATTCTGGAAAATCCTTCAATAAATCTTCGATAATACCCAGCCAATCCCATAAAGGATTGAATATCCGACACATTCTGGGGTACCCTCCACTCCATGATTGTCCTGAATTTCTCTGGATCAACAACAATCCCTTCTGTTGAAATAAAATGGCCTAAGTACTATATTTCCATTTTGAAGAAACCAAATTTGCTGAACTTAGCATACAACTGGTGTTTTCTTAACATTTCCAGCACAATCCTTAAATGTTTTTTATGTTATTCCTGGTCCTTACAGTAATTTAAAATATCATCAATGAATATAAGTACAAAATTATCCAGGAAAGGATGGAATATACCATGCATTAATCTCATAAATATCACTGGAGGATTGGTTAACCCGAAGGGTAACACCACAAATTCATAATGCCCGTACCTAGTACGGAAAGAAGTCATGCAAATTTCTTCATCCTTGATTTAGATCTAGTGATATTAAATCTATATTTGAGAATAATGTGGCTCCCTTCACTTGATCGAACATATCATCAATCCTTGGTAACAGATATTTATTTTTAACTGTTAGCTTGTTGACTTGCCTATAGTCCATGCACTTTTGCATGGTTCCATCCTTCTTCTTAACGAACAACACTGGTGCTCCCCAAGGGGAAACACTTGGACGAATGTATCCTTTGTCTAGAAATTCTTGTAACTACATTTTTAATTCAGTTAATTCTGGAACACTCATTCGGTAAGGGGCTCTTGACACCAGTGATGCTCTTGGCATCAATTCAATGGTAAAGTCAATATCTCTTCTTGGTGGTAATCCGAGTATGTCTTCTGGAAATACATCCATGAAATCTTGTACCACTGGTATATTCTCCATCATTGGAGACTTCTCCTTGGATATAGCATATCATAAATGGATAGCATAAATTTGACATCCCTTCCTTGTACATTTGTTCATTTTGGATGTTGTAATAGGACGTAGCTGTAGCAGTTTCTTGATCCCCTGAATCTCTTTGCGTTGACCATATTGCATTCTGTAATAGATAATATTTTCTTCGTAATCCACTAAGGTCCGATGTTTTTCTAGCCAACCCATGCCCAAAAAAACATCATAGGACCCTAATGGTAGTACGTTTAGGTCCACTTTTAACAACTGTTGTGCAATTTCTAATGTACAGTTTGAAATTTTGGTAGTTACCTTTATTTTTTCTCTTGTGTCTAGTTGTACCAACCAAGGGTTTTTGAATTTGTTCCCTTTCAATTTACAAATTTCCACTATTTTTGCATTAACATAACTTAGACTTGCACCTGGGTATACCAAAATAGAAACAGATTGAGACAATAATTTACCTTCCAACTCTATCATTGTTGGCTGATAATCTTCCTCTCGATCCTCCAACACTACGTTGATACGAGGTATGTTTCAAGCCACCTCACCTACTATAGAAGCCTCCTTTAAATTTGCAACTGTTTTACTTCTCGCTCGTTGTGCTAAATTTTTGTAGTAATGTGCTTCACCACACCCCCAACATTGCAGGGGTGGTTTGGTAAATTTCCCTTTCTTAGGCTTGCTAGATGCCTCTGTAGGCCTTTCTCTAGCTAGCCATCTGGTTCTTTGATGATTTCTGACAAACTTCTTACTGACAAAACTTCGTGTAGAATTCTTAAAATTATTTTTGGCACCTTTGAAGTTTGAGTTGTTTTTTTGTCCTTTCCTTTGCTGCCAACTTTTCCCTAGTTCCCCTTTTTCCTTGGACTGATAATAGCACATTCATGACTTACGAATGGCTTCATCCATGGTTTCGGGATTTACAAATTCAATTCGCTCCTTCATATGGGTTGGCAGACTACTCAGGAATATTTGAACCTTAGCCTTTTCATCTCTGAGGTATGGAACATATCTTAACAGAGAGGTGAACTTGGTAATATACTCGTCCATGGTCATCTGTCCCAGCTTCAAGTCATGAAATTATTTATATTTCCCATCGTAGAAAAATTCTGTTAAATAACTATATTTAAAGTATTGTTGGAACGATTCCCAGGTAACATCTTCGTCCTCAATGCTGTGAACATTATTTACTTCTTCCCACCACAGAGTGACTTTCTCCCTTAACTGATATATGGAAAATCTGGCCTTCAGGTTTCTACAGTTGTACTCGTACACTTGAAAATATTTTTTCATAGTTATCAACCAAGCCTCTGCCACTTCCTGAGCTTCACCATCAAATTTTAGTGGTTTTATTTTATGAAACTCACCCTGAAGCTCCATTTTTTTCTTTTTAACTTCTTGCTGATCCGAAAAATTTCCAGACTCTACTTCATTATAGTTTTTGTTCTTGTTACTTCACTATGAAGGCTTATTTCCACTCTGTCATTGGTGTGGTCCCTTGTTTTTCGCTCATTACCTTCTTGCATGTCTCTATCAGCACTGGGTTGTTCCACTCCATGATTTTGCTTTTCTGACAAGCTCTTGAGTATCTTTTCTTGCTCTTGCATCAAGCGCTCATTATCACTTCGAACGCACACCATTTCTTCTTGTAGCTTCTGTACTATATTCAAAAGTATGTCGGTTTGGTGCTGCTGTTTCTCTAGCAGTCTAATTGGTTGTTGGTGCTGATCCACAGTCAGCTGAACCCAAATCTCAGGGTTCACTTCTGGTCGTGTTTGGGGTTCCCCTATTTATTCGGGTGGTTCTTACGTTGACCCCCTACTCATGAAATTTTCTTGTTATGCTTCTCTTATGTGCATCAATATACACACAAATTAAATCGTTAGTTGATCCTTAGGGTCCCAGCATATGAACGCTTCTCTGATACCACTTGTGACACTCATACAAAAAAAAAAATTATTTACTCCACAGTTAAAACAACTCTTTCCCATAATCGATACTAAAACCTTTAGAAGATATTATTACCATAAACATTATTGTTCCACCTTAAAAATTATTCTATAAGTCTTAACCTAAACTTACCACGGTAATTGCATGAATGTATTAATACATATATATTTATAACTATGATCTCAAAGTTATATCTTCGCAATTGTTTTACTAGCCTTAGTCTTTAATGCTAGGTTAACAATATTACAAACCATATCGTCGCATTTAAGAACGAAGCTTCATGGAATGTGATTAATATTCTTTTGGTGCTGGCATGTTCTGGTTAATTTAATGTTCACGATTTTTTTCAGTACTTCCTTCTACAGTTGGGCAATTTTCCATAGATGTGTTGCGGGATTCAAGGCCACCTACCCTAATCCTCACCATCCATTCAGCTGGAGATCCATGGTCCATTTATCTAGCGGGAAGGATGAGTCAGTCTCATAAAATCCTATGCGAACTTCTCATTTGACTCTCAACTCTCGTTTTTTCGGCTTCTTACCTTGGCTCTGCAAGAAATATCATCGTGGATTTTGGAGGGCCAGCTCTATTTGTGAATGGTTCTACCTTCACTATGGTTAAGGTTTTTCGATGGCGAACACACTTTGGTTTTTAGTGAGAGAGAGATTTCCGAGAGTGGGTTTTGGTGTCTGTGCTTTATTTTCCTCCGGTCTCTGGTAGGAACTCTGCTTCCAATGTCGTTTTTCGAATATCTAGTGCCATTCTTGACGAATTCCTTCCTATGCAACTCAAGTAACATTTGATTCCATGCGACGATTTCATTTTACTTTGTGTATTCCATTTGCAATTCTTTTCATTCATTTTTTAAACGTTCAATCGCTCGCAACTTCCAACTTCGGGTTTGGATGATTTGCGTGGACTACCCTCTACAACTATACCTGATTCCAAGGTGTCCTTCTTCTGTTGTGTTTGAATTCCCTTCGCATTTTCAGTTTGGATTCATGTTTACCTCACAACGTTTTGAGGTTTTCTTTGTTTGCAGGTGGGTTCCCTTATCAAAAGGGCATTATCTTCTGTAATGATTTCTGATTGTTCATAATGGAAATTTCAGTTCCCAGCTAACCTATTTGACTCTTTCTAGGTATTTCTAAGGGGTTTCGCATAATTACCAGGGTTTATCATTCCTCTGGCGTATTTTTCTCTTTTACAGAGAAACAGTTTCTACCCATGTTTAGTTAATGTATTATCAGTTAAACTTCCACCGATTATTTCTGTCTAAGAACTGTTCTTGCTACATTTCTTTTGAATACATTTAAATATTTCCCGAGTCATATCTTTCAGGCCATGGTTATAATACTTGTAGTTGTTAATATAGAAATCTCCCTCGTTTTTGGTTAAGTAACTTTTAGAATGTATATATATGAGTTCTATTTCTACATTTTGATAATGAATACCCTTTGTTGGATTTGTTACTACTGCATTATTTTTCTTTTTTCAACACTACATTTCTTTTCATTTGGATTCCTATCTATATATATTAGCTACTCGGATTACTTATTTCAGCATATAGTCTTCATGCCCAAAATCTTTATACATTATATGTATATCTCTGTACTCTAACACATATTTCTATGGTAATTTTCATCTCTGATTTGTAAATATAAAGAATCTATGATTGTGTTTATTGTAACTCTATTTTTCCAATTTTTTGTTTCTAAATTGATGAATATAACTTCTTATTGTTAAGAATTTCATAGTTATTTGGTGTCTGGACCACTGTTTGATTTTGTCCGTCTATAGTTAGCAGGGGTAGCGTTGTGTTTTGGGTTGGGATTATTTCCTGTACCCAGAACCTAAAGTTCACCCCAATTTAGATTATTCAACAATAATCTTTCTTCTACAACACTCTTGTACATTAAATACATATTTTATATTTTTCTTCAAAATACATCTCGGTCTATGCATTTTCTGGTTACATTCAATCGTAATAAGTATTATAGCAACTGTTTCTTTTTGCTGTAAAAATTCATACATATTTTGGAATTGTTTTATGTAAATAACCATCTACTGTAATTCTTTCATAGATTATTGCAATAAATCTTGTTCTTTTCCCTTGCAGATATTTGCATGGTTATCCTACAATTTTCTTATAGAAGTTTTTTCATAATTTTTAGTAAATGTTAAAACAGTCATGAAACTCAACCTGATTTCATTTCCTACCTTTCTTCTTCCAAAAGTAAGTACTAATTTCCTGAAAACAATTAACATTTATTTGTACATAAATAATTTAAAAAAAAACTTTCTTGCTAAAAACATTCAGAATGAAAGTCACTTATCTGAAAATAACTTTGGCTGTTGGTTTCCACCTAACCTTCAAGAGAGGTGATTACGTCCTCCTCTTGCCCCCATACTCCACTCCTGAAAGGTATGGGTTGACAGTGGTTTTACTGTTGTGACCTCAGGACTCCTTGTCCAGTCATTTGCAGAAAATTTATCAGGATAGTTGGGTGATTTCCACTGGTTTCTACCAGCTTAGGAAAATCTCCACCCTCTCCTTAATCCATGAAAAAAACCCCTATTCCTCACTGGGTTGAGTCTCTTATCCCAAGAGGAGTAGGCAACTGTTCAAACTTTCCACCTTCTACTTCTTGGAAAAAATTTACCATTAGCCTTTTTACTTTTTATGGAACAACTTTCCATAACGAATTATATTTTTCATAATAATAATAAAGAAAAATAAACTTTCTATAAAAACATAAGTGTCTCAGTGTTTTTAAAAAAAAATAGTAATACAATTTCATTTAAATAGTTAACACTAAATGCAATTGTCACATTTTATTTTTATTAATAAAATTATAATTTTTTTTGGGTTGAAAAATTTATCATATATCTCATGTATTAAAATAAGTTATATATAATTAATAAACATAAAAAAAAAATTATTACTAATGATTAAATGCCAATTTAATTACATGTATTATTAGGTGTTTAATGTGTCACAGATATAATATTAAAATACATTTATGTTAGTTAACTTTCCATTATATTATAAAAATATGATGCCTAATTTGCATATCTAAATATTTTAATAATGGTCCTAGTTGAATTTTTTCACTTATTAATATTTTTAAATATAATATATCAATCATATATTAATAATTAAAAAAATTATACATGAAATTAAATATATATTTGTAAAATAAGTTAATGTTTTACTTTCCATTATCTTTTCTTTTATATATCAAATTGATATAAAATTATTTTCTTTATATTGGACATTGAAATATTTTATTTAGTGTCAAAATAAAAGTATTATTTTTGTTATTAATATTGTTTTTAAATTTGGCATAATATCAGTGGTTTTAATACTTTTTCATCAAGAAATTTTCCTTCATATTGAACTAATTTAATTAATATTAATATTCAAATATTTTTTATAACTACTAATGTAATACTTCTCTATTAATAATATTTTTTTAATTTTCGCTTATCAACTATATATTTTTAAGTTTCACTTATCAACTTCCTACTAAATAGTGAAGTAATTACACATTTATTTGGGTAGAAAAAAGAATTTATGGATGGAATAATAAATCTCTCTCGTTATTGGAAGTAATGCTTCCATGTGTTTTAGATTGTACTCAGTTGTCATTGTGAGTCCCTAGGTGTGATTCTAGAAGTAGTTATTTCCCTATGTGTGTGAGTTTTCTATGAGCCATATGTCCACCTTCTTCTGATATTATCATCTAGAAGTAGTTATCTACAACTATCAACTATATATGCAGTTTGTTATGTGCTCATAATAACAAAGTGTGTAATTTGTTGTGTGTAATTTTTTTCTCATTTTTTCTGTCATGGTATCAAATTTGGTTCAACCTTGAATCTCTCACGAGAGGGGATGATATCATGCAATTCTAGCCATGATGCTCCTTTGTACATATATTATTTTAATAGAGTCTTTGATTTATTGTTTGTGTGAGTATTTTGTGTGAATATTTGATTTGCATGTGGATTGTGGATATTTTCATGCAAAGGAAAATTGTGAAGATCCAGTGTTGTCATTATTGTGTGAAGTTCCATTGTGGACAAATCTTTGTAAAAGAAGAGGAGATATGGTTGCGAAGAAGCTAGATCAGCATAGATTTTTTTTAATCGAGTGTGGATCTATAATTGAGAGTAATATATACATGTTTTAAATGGTGGTTCTCGATATTATCAGATGGTGCAAAAAGTACAGGTGCGACATGCAGGTGGAATGTTGGAATTTCACATTCTATATCTGAATGAATAAAATATTGTGGTATTTTTGATCCAAAGATCGAGATCCAAACGTTGTAGATCTAATGCAAAATACCAATATGAAAAATTATTGTTATTATATTTGATATGATTTGTACTGATAAATAAAGAGAAGTCAATGATTTTTTCTATGTATGTTTTGGTGGTTGGTGCTTTTATTTTTATTGGTTATAAAAAGGGTTGGTGGTTCTTAAACTTGAAGCCCCGATGTTCGAAACATAAATTCTTGTGTATTAGTAAGGTCAATTTGTTTCATCAACTTTTGAACACATTCAGTATCGAGAAATCCATCATAGGAACTAACAGATAATCGAAAGTGAAATATCTGATAGATGGTAGTTGGGCCATAGCATGGTTCATTACTTGAAAACTCTTATCGTAGAATCCCCAACGAGAAAACGTGTAAATATTTTTGATCTTGTAATGTTAATCAACAATGGTGAGAGGTCATTATGTTATAAATTGAGGTGAAGTGACAACTCAAAGACGTTGTTATCAAAAAAATGGACCTGATAGGATGCTTGATCAGTCAAATTCATGTAACTATTTCAAACCTAATATTTTGACTAAGGCTTAGCCTCCTCAGCCTGAGTGGGCTCTCTCAAGGGTTTTAATGATTTGGATAAAAGTATAGATGGCTAACTCTATGCAGGGTAATAAACAAATAAATAATAGAGATAGGTTGAGAATCACATCAGCAAGTACACATTGGGCTTATGGAGTCAAAATAGTTTCACTAATCAATGAATCTACTTAACATGGAAGTTGAGGCATATCAGAGTTTTAGTCAAGAAATAACACACATGAAACTGTAAAAGCACAGTCAGTTCATTTATATGGGAAGTCAGAGCTTCTAAAGATGAATTCTGAGTAATATAGATAAACAACACTATAATAGGATAATAAGATATGAAAATAGAATAGGAATGCACCAAAACTACTTCTGAATCCCAAGTTGGTTAAGTAGAATCTCTCTGTATTAGCTTAAAACCAGTCAATTACAATAAGCACAATATTTTGCTAAAAATGTCCAACCCTTCGATAATTCAACTTATTAGTCTTTAATATACAATTTACAACATCAGATGATCTCATCTTAGGCTAGATACATCGAATTCCTGACTCTTGACACCTTGCATAACCATAATACATGAGATTTATTACAAAAAGACAACTAATATACTAAACAGTCCTATTTACAAATAGGATTCAAACTCCTTATCTTTATCCATATTAGCCTTATCTAAATTAAATTACATCATTTTCCAAGTGTATCAACACATGGTCGAATCTGGGTTATAAGCTTCAACTCTTCATGACCATATTTCTGTCCTCCACCAAAATAGGAAACAATCCCCTATTTTTTAGGTATAGGGTCCTTTGCACTCTTGGAATATTCTGACTATCATGAACTCATTATTTCGAGGTCCTTAGCTGTTGGAAATTGAATTAACACATGCCAAAACTCCTCCTTAATCTCCAATTGTCCAAAGCCATCTTCAAACTGTTCAAATGAGCTGTAATACACTGTGCTACGAAAACAAATCAGTTTCGTAGTGCCTTTCGTAGCGTTGCCCTTTAACCCTTTTTTCTTCAAGTTTTTGACTTCTTTGCTCCAAAATTATCTTAAATTCCTTTAAATACATCCTCCCTAGCAATTTAATTTCTTGATCCATTATTTTACCCCTCAAAATTTGATGAAAAAGGGCAAGAAAAGCTGCTACAACATTTTCGTTGTGCTTTTCTCCCTTTTTACACTGTCTGTGCTACGAAACTGCTGAGTGGGCAATTTTGTCAAAACATTTCCATAGTGTAAATTGTAAATATGCCAAAAACTCAAAATAAACCTGATTCATCATTTAAAAACCATATTAACTAAAAAAATAGTCATTCCAGCCTTCATGAGATCCGTTCTTCAATTTCACTTGATTTAGCTATTGACTCTTCAATGACTATTATTTTAATACCTCTTCTCTTTAACTCATCTTGAATCAATTTTAGTTGTTTCTCCAAGTCCTCCACTTGATCTTTAAGTCTTCTGTTATTAGCTCTCAAGTGAGTATTTATTTCTCTGACAAACTTGACTTCCTTAATTGTTGGGACTGTCCATTTGAAAAACTTCTCTGCACTACTTTGAGTTTAAAAAATAGAACTATTTTGACCTTCCCATAGTGCCTTCATTATTTTAAAATTTTCTTTCTCAACACTATGCTTTCTATCCCTCTTTCTCATCACAACAATTTCTTGGTTTTCCGACCTCAATTTTTCCTCAAGATGTTGAAACTTTGTCATTTCTTCTTTTCCCCTCTTTGTTCTGTTGGCTATATGTTTCACTGTAGGTGATGAGATATCAACAACTTCTTCATGAGATTTAACTGTCTCAATAGATTTTTGAACTTCCTGGCTGCCTTCCTTGAGTTTCGTAGCATGCCTAGTTATAGGCTTTCTTGCTTGAAAGATGAAAGCTACTTCTTCCCCCTCAAACTCAAGCTTCTTTGTATACTTAACCCTTTTCTGTTTATGCTCATCTTCCCCAATGAAATCAACTTGAACAATGGGTGTCTTCTCTATGTCAATAGCATGAAGGATGTCATATAAATTTCCCTTTGTTACTGGGCTGTCCTCTATAACAATTGTCTTCCCTTTTAATGCCATTCCCTGTCTTCTTATTACTGTTTTGATTTCCTGCTTGCTGACAGCTTGTTTCTGTTTTTCCTCTTTGACAATATTTGACCTCTGTTTTGCAGATGATGGAGTTGGTGTATCAAGAAATTGTGTCTTCTCTGCCTTTTTCTCAATTTTCTTCCTTGGCTTTAGTTTTGCAACCATAGGTTGACTAGGCTCTGCTAGTGGTGGTGATGGAACTCCTTTATTTTTAGGGTTTCTTGCAGAGGTTAGGGTTTCCAACCCAAAACCATTTATAAATAAGAAAGATGACCAATCCCTGCCTATTTTCTGGAGTTCATATAAAATCAATAAATTCATTAAACCATAATGAAACAAGGATGTTGGACTACCTTCAGATTTTTCTTGTACTTTATCAGCCATTTTTTCAAGACTCCTGTCCAGATAAAAAAGAAAATCGAGTGAAATCTTACCAGTAAAATGCAGAATCAACTTGAAATGATATGTGTAAACCTTATGATATCTGCCTTCACATGTAAAATACTTTTGAATGTTGAGCAACAGCTTTGAATAAGTGTCTTTCATGCTGCTTCTAGGGATAATGTTATTAAGGTCCATGTCCGCATACTCAGGCTTCATGAATTCTTTACATTTCTCCATATCAATTTTGAAACCTTTGAACCAAGTTTCTTGGCCTCTTGGTATCTCTGTAATAGTAGCAATGATCTCTGGTGTAATTGAGATACTTGGCATCCCAACCTTAGTAGCTGTTCCATTCTAGTTCATGGAAAATTCCTTTGAGACCTGTGTTTGACAACCCTACAATTTTTCACAAAAATGAAGGCAACCTACTCTTATGAATGCCTCCATCATTACTGGGTCTTCAATTATCGCCTTCATATCTTCAGGCTCATGCCTTAAGCAGTGTACCCCTATGTGAATTTTTTTTTTCTCTGCCATGCTTCTCAGAAATCCTGTCAGCCTCACTTGATAAATTGAATTAGCCTCACTTGATAGAGATGAATAAAACCTTTGTATAAAACAGTCACAAGTTTGGATTTAACACTTCAGAGCTTAGACATCTCGAATGGAGGCAAAGAAAATGAGAATGACCAATTAGGCAATATTTTGAATTCAAAATGTCATCTCATAACTGAATGATGCCTCATTCATACCCTATCATGACAATGATGACTGCAACGTGGGTAAATACATTGAATTTTATCATTAACTGACTCATCATACCACTAACTTACCATTTCCCAACGGTTTCTAACCTTTTCCAGCTCACATGACAAGACAGTTTAGAAACCGCGCTTTCGTAGCACCTGCAGTGTATTTTTTCCTATTTGCGCTATGAAACTATTAGCGCTTTCGTAGCACAAATCAACTTTTTTGAACTAGTGGTGCTACGAAAACGAGGTTTCTTGGCTATTGAACAGTTTTGACATGAATTTTTTTAGGAAATGACCCACAAATGAAAATGATGGATATTTGACATGAAGGGACTTAAAAGAAGAATTTATCATAACCTAAGGATGGGATTTAAAATATAAAAATCTAAAACCTACCCTTGATCAAATCCTAAATTGATTTCTAAACCCAATTTTAAACCATGACCAAAACCAAAGTTGACACAATGATGTTTTGATTTTTTTTTTTTTTTGGGTGATTACAGATGTGGTGGTGAAAGAGTGGTGTTTGCGAGATTTGAGAGTGGATGTGAGTGCTAATGAAGACTAGTCAAATAAAAATTATTCTTATTGTTGTAATATGTGTTTTCAATGTTTTCCATTTAAGCATTAAAGGAGGGATTGGAAGAAATGCTTCCATGTGTTTTAAATATTTTAGATTTGTCATTGTGTGTCCCTAGGTTCATTTTAGAAGTAGTTATTTCCCTATGTGTGTGAGTTGTCTATGAGTCATAGATCAACTTTCTTTGAATATTATCATCTATAAGTTGGTGATCTACAACTATATATGTAATTTGTTATGTGCTCAATAATAACAAATTGTGTAATTTCTCTCTCAATTTTTCTATCACTTTGTGTGAGAGAGATAGAGAGATATAAATTCATGTAATTTAAGATGGAAATTTAAGTATTTTATTCATGGTATATTATTTTTTTGTTAATGTTTTTTTTCAATTAATAGTTTTTTAAATACAATACGACAACTTTATTTCTAATATGTATGGAATTTCACATCTCCCTCGCCCTCAAAAATACACCAATGAAATATTTTATGGTAATTTTTGTTTTTAATTGTTTTATATCAATGTTTACACATACATATAAATAAATAGAATAAAAATATTCCTTATGCTCATACATAAAGATTTTTTTTTTTTTAATTGTCAAAACTTATGATTTGCAAGGTCCCATTTTGTAAGCCACATTATAATAGTTTAGATCTTCAACTTTTGAATTTAGGTTTCTACTTTAGAATATTAAAACAAATTTTCAAAATATTAAAACAAATAAAATTGTTAAAGTGTTCTAATAGGGAGATTTTTATAGTTGAATTCACAAAGTAAAGATTTAGTAAGTGTTTACTTAAAACAATGAAATTTCTATTTTGCAATAAAGTAATTTATAACCACAATTTACACAACAAATGACATCTTTTTTTTTGTATATATTCTTAAATAACTAATGCATCTACAAATTCTTATAATTCTTTACCTTGCATTATTTCACAACTTGATATTTCAAGGCCTTATATAAGTCTTACACAAGTTTCCCATAAAATCAACCTAGCTATTAAAGGTAGGTAAAAAAAATTCAAAGGAAAATATTTAATATCATAAAATCAAGCTAGCTATTAAAGCTAGGCAAAAATGTCTGAAATTAAAACATTATATAATATTAATGAAACACATGGGGAGCCATGAGGATGAAGATGGAGGAGAAGAGGGATAAGGTTAGGTTGATGAGCAACTTCGGGAGTGATGAAGGTTAAAAATGGAGGTAAGAATGGCAAAAAATGGCAAGACAAAGCATACATCTGGACCCTACTTGACATCAAAACAAATTATCTCGGGAAGGGAGCTCTTCGAAATTGGAAAAACACCGTCATAAAATCTCTATACAATTTTTGCATTTTATTCTTGTTAATGTTAATTTACGCTTTCTGCTCTTTGCGAGGCGGTTCCTCCTACAATTTCAGGAATGGTCATTGTTATGTTTTACACTCTCAACCAACAAAAATGGTCAAATGTTTGGAATATGCCGATTTATAGCCCAAGCCCGAAGATATCATGTTGGTCCAGGTCTTGGAGCCAACTCAGTAAAATTTTGATAGGGTGGTCCTACAAGGAAGGTCTTTAGGTGGGAAAAGGGGTGCCAGATTGTTTGACTGGAATATGGAAGGTGGTTGACGGTTTATGTTGATACTAGAAAAACCAGTTGTTAAAAGGAGGTTAATTGGGGAATTGACATCAATCTCCTTGATGTTCTTGCGAAAAAAGAGAATTTGGCGGAATAGTTGGAAGAAGAAAAGGAGAGATTCCTTGTAAGTAAAGATCCCTCCTCGCAACCCCTATTTTCTAGTCTTTTTTCTAGTGCTTTGGAATAGATTGTTCTCAGTAGCGGCCTTAGAAGTAATAAAGGGATTAAATATTTCTTGGTCAAGGAATGGGGGCCAAATGACTAGGCGACAAGACAATTCCTAAGAAATGTGCTTTCTTGTAGAGGGTGAGTGAGCCGAAAATAAAATGAACTATCCTATTCCCTACAAAAACCTAGTCTAGAGGTGGAAAATGGAGTGGGTTTTTTTTGGGAGGGTTTGGAACTAAAGAAAGGATTGGTAAAACTCATTTCCGACACTAGTGGGAGGGATCAGGAAGGTGACCCATATTCGATATTTCAGGGTTTAACAATGAAGGACATGTTGAATATGTATCTTAGTTTGTGGGGGAGCAGCCTCTGAATAACACCATGGTGGAGGAAGGGCCCTTAGAGCATCGCGTTTCTTTTCTTTGGGAAGAGTAGCTAGAGGAATGGATAGGGACGCTCGAGGAGGTTGCAAACCAAGTTTGAGAGAGAAATTCCTTTGTAAGATGGGTCATGGAATCTTTAGATCTTATTTTGGTTGGTAGAGTGAGAGGTAAATTCTTCTCTACATATTATATGACAGAATGGATAGATAAATCTTGGAAGGGGGCTCTAGTTAATCAAGTTGAATTTATCACCTTGGAAATGGATTAGTTTATGGTGTGATTCAATAAGCATGAGGTGTTGGAATGGGTTGTGAATAATAACTGATGTTTTGGCTTATCGCCCATTCTATTTAAGAAGTGGACACCCTTGTTCAATTCCTAGAGAGAAAAGTGGAAGAAATACTGATTTGGGTACAACTCCCTGCCCTTCCACCGTGACTATGGACAAAGGATGTATTCAAATCCATAGGTAATACCTTGGGCCTATTTCTAGAAATGGATGTGTATTTTATGAAGAAAAAAAAGAATGAATGTAGCTCATATTTTGGTTATATTGGATGCAAGAGAAGGTCTAGCATAAATAATTCAGCTACGGCTTCAAGGTTATTCTCATTGTAAAATTATATACTATGAGGATCTTCCCTTCAGATGTCATATATTTCATAAATATGGAAATCTAGCGGACGAATAACCCTTGGGCTTCAGAACAATAAGATGAAAGAGGCACCACCCTGGGATTGAGGGTCGGAATCAGGTGGAAGGGGAGGTGAATGCTCATATGGTAGGGGAGGAGCCTATTTAAGAAGGGGAACATGTGTCGATGGAGGTACAAGAAGCACAACTTGAAAATTTGGACCTTTTAGTGCTTGTCATTCTTGTCAGGAACCAGTGATCAAATTTTCTCTTACAAGGTTTTTGATAGGGTCCTACTGCAAATTTATATGGTTTCAATAGGTTTTCAAATAAAAATTTGGTCACTATTTAGTATGTCTAGGCGTGTTACTACTCCTTTCATTTCATTTTTTGGTCATTCCATCACTCATTTTGAGGATTCATCACTGAAATATATTTATCACCATCTTAGTCACATCACCATGGTCATCATTATGCTCATCATTTCATGTAGTGTCATCATTAGGTCTTAGTGTCAAAATCATAAAAATAGGTCATTTCACCATAAAATTCAGCATTGAAAGGAGCAGTAATAGTGAAAAAATTTCAATAAAGGTTCAAAAATTGTAATTTTACTTCTACAATGATATAATATGAATAAAAATTTTCTAAGGCTGCAGTTCACTATCAATGAAAATCAAAATGTGAAAGAACATGGTGGGGCCACTACACGACTAAGAAGAAAGTTTGATTTCGAAGCTATAAAAGACCAAAATAACATGTTTTTTTCTCATTCCAACTTCAAGAGACATCACTCCACTAAGAAATGACATTTGCACCCTCAGAGGATCGATTTATTACCTTGGGAAGTGCCATCTCCCTCATGCATTATGCTTATCTCTGGCAGCACTACGCTTTTGCGAGAGGTGTTGTGATTTTTACAAAGGAGTTAATTCTTTGATTCAAGGGGTTTTCTTTAGTAACCAAGGGTTCAAACACATATTCTTAGTTCTACAAGTAAGTATACCTCCTTGACACCTCATCTCATCAATTTTGTCCACTGAAATTAGTAAAAACTCAGTGACTTACCTCTCTCAACATTTGTGTTGCGTTTTTCAATTTATTAACCAATTTGTTGCATAGCTGTGGTAAAACCCTAATTTTAAAGATCATATACCATCCTCCACCTTCTATATACTACCCTTGACACTTCCCCTCACTCATATCCATAATCTTTACTATTTTCCCACGAGCCGTAGCCTAGTCTACACTTTCCTAGGATAGGTCTGTCTTTTCCTATTTTGGACCCCTTCCCCTCACTCATTCCCTAAAATTTCACTTCCCCCTACTTCCTAACATCCATCCCTACCCCCTTAAATTTTACCAAGAATTTATGAGACCCCTAACCCCTTCATCTCCCTTTATTCCTAAAAAATTCCCAAATCCCTTGTTTTTCCCTACACTAAAACCTAAACCCCGAATTGCATACACTAGTAGCATGTTGTCCAATATCTAATTCACCCGCTCTGTCCACCCATCTATTTGAGGATGATTTTATATGCTAAATTGGTTTTGCGTGCCTAGTTCGGTAAACAGTGCCTTCGAAAAGGCTAAAGTAAACTTTACATCTCTATCTGAGATGGTTGTTTTAGAAATGCCATGTAATCTAAATATTTCCCTCATGAAGATGTCAGCCATTTGCACAGTTTTAAATTGGAGTGTACAAGAAAATAATGAGATACTTTGCTTAGCCGATCAACCACTACCATTATAGAATCATTGTGTCTATTCAATATTGGTAAGCCTGTAATAAAATCCATCGATATAAATTCCCACTTCCATTCTAGTACAGGTATGGGTTGCAGTAAATCCATTGGGTGTTGATGCTAAACCTTAACTTGCTGATAGTCCAAATAGTTAGTCAAGTATTCAATTATGTTTTTGCGCATACCAGGCAAGAAGTAGTCTCTTCTAATGGTTGTTAACATTTTCTGGTAACCATGGTGTCCAGAATAAGAGCTTCGACGATAATCATCTAAGATCATCTCTTTTAAACTGATTTGATTAGGAATGCATATATTTCATTGGAAAATCAATAGCCATTCACTCTTTATTGTATAATTTGATCAATACAAGGAAAAGACCCTCTACAGATGTTTATGAGGAACCCCTTAAAAAACTAGCCCAGATATCTGTTTGTAGCGGGGGTCTCTAGAGGAGGTTGGTGGGTGGAGGTTTTTTTGGATGTTTTTTGTCCAGTGCATTTCTCATCATACACCACACTGACACATTTATCTCACAACGCACCGGTGTGTACTAAAAATTGGCACACCGAGACACCATGCTCTCCATACAAACTTGCCTAGTGCGTCTAACTACTATGGTGCACTGTTGCGCTATGCATAAACAGGCTCAGTGTGTCTCAAAAACCCGGACATCACCGGTTGCATCTCAAAAACCTGCACACCGAAACAGGGTTAAATAAAAAAAATTACCGAACAAAAAAACCACATTTTCACTTCTTTAGTGCTCCAGACCTCTCAAGCACTGGTGCAAATTTATCTTGTGTGAGGCGTCATGCCATTGATGCTCCCATTGCATGCACTGTTGTCGTCCATTACCCACGTTGTGGAGTTCGAATTTTCGAAAATGGTGGGAAAATTTTGTTTCACCAATTCCTCAGCAAATACGCCTCCTCGACGTGCAAATGTACAGGTATTTTACTTTTTTCTCAATAACTAAATGTTTTAGTAGATCAGAATTGTAAAACTTATTAAAATTTTAATATATATATATATATATATATATATATATATATATATAATATATGTACATGTACATGTACATGTACATGTACATGTACATGTACATGTACATATACATATACATATACATATACATATACATATACATACATATACATATACATATACATATACATATACATATACATATATATACATATATATATATATATATATATATATATATATATATATATATATATATATATATATATATGCAGTGTGCTCAAGCCGTTCGGCTCACACCATTCATGGTGCTACCTGTACATTTATAGCCCACACAACACTCTGTGCTGACGGGCATGCGTCATATTTTTTTTTTAAAACTTACATGGTGGTGCGGTCCTTTAAAAGACTACACCATTGACTATCCACAAGTGTCGGGAGCACGGTGCGTTGACCAAACTATGCACTCCAGGGTGGACAGTTAGGTCAGTGCACCACCCTGTTGACATTAGTACATAGTTAATTATGCAGTGGCTTACAAGGTCTAACCGTTGACCATGTACTAATTTCAGGAGGGTGGTGCACTAACCTAACTATCCACCCCAGGGCACATAGTTTGGTCAATGCACTGCCCTCCCAAACTAGTACATAGTCAACGGTGTGGTCGTTTAAACGATCGCACCATTTACCATGAATAAATGTTGGGCAGTGCGTTGACTGAAATTTCTGCCCTGGGGAGGATAGTTTCGTCACCACGCTGCTAGAAAAAGTACAATTTATGTTTTTCAGTGCACGAACAATTTACATGCGCACTGAGAGCAGTGCGCGATAAAAATGTACGCATCGGTACCGGTGCGTGACTATTTTTTTGGGCGCACTGACTGTTTATTTTTTTAAATATATATATATATATATATATATATATATATATATATATTGAAATACATGTCTCATTTAATAAAAAAAAATCTATGTCATATGTGAATCATTCAGTGACGTCAATGGAGAGAACAAAGGGAACAACTAGAACATGTGGAGGACTAGTATAACGTGATTTACCTACGAGAGGCACGAGAGAGGGATAGACTTATGTCCCCTAGCCCTATTACAGCAGCCACCTAGTTTCTCCTAAGGGAGGTGGGCCTCCTCAAGTTCTATGAGGAGGCTACATCCCTAGAGGGCCATAGTGGGCTATTGCGGCATCTCATATTCAGGTGGAATGCCCACTGATAGGATTTATAGGTTGGTTATGACCAGTGGTACATGCCCACTAAGCAGGAAATATATTTTATTACTGGCCTATCCAGTTCCCATATGTCCTTATCGATTATGCAGGAGGGATTCACTTGGCGTACTCCGAGAGATACATTAGGGAGGATATAGTTTCTCCTGCAGATTTTTAGGTGTCCGCTGGCCAGTTACGTATTACTTCGTTTGGTGCAGAGGAGGTGCAGTGTCTCTCACTATTGTTGACGACCATTGAACACTATACCAATGACAGGAAACACATTAGTTGCTCGCTTTTATTTTATGTTGATTCTTCATTTCAGGCACCATGACTTCTGAGATGGTCTGCAATTTTTTTGTAGTAGTTTTGTACAAAATTAGGTAGATGTCATTCTCAGGCACATGGGAGGTTGACCTTCCCTTTTTCTTCAGATTTATTTTATTTATTTTTTGAAAGGTTTCCAAAGAAGAGGCCTACTTTTGGTCGGCATCCTTGTAGGCTAGTGCTGCATGTATGGATGTAGATGTGGGGCCAGATGATGCCCAAGAGGCGCCAGTCTGACTTTCCCGCAAGGATATCTCCTGATACACTAGAGTTGTTATCTAGTACTCATGATCACTCCTTCGTTATGGTGCCATGTCCATATTCCAGTTTGGATTGGCGAGGGTGTAACAACATCCTCTTCACACAGGATGAGCTGCCGGATGCAAAAGTCTATATTAGTTTTTTTATTTAAATTAATATAGTTTCAATTTATTGTCTTAACTAATTAATTAGAATTATCAAATTTATTCTAACACGTTATTTAACTTGTTTTATTAAATTATTTAATGAAAATGTCTAATTAATATTTTTGTGTACTATATATTTGGTAGATATTGGGACATTCGTTGGGTATTAGATTCCACCTCCTCCGAATGATCCAGGTGTATATTTTTACAGTTGTATATATATATATATATATATATATATATATATATATATATATATATATATGTTCATGTTGGTGTATTTAATTTACACGTTGGTGTTCATCTTGATGTGTATATTGTTAGGTCATGTTAGATATGTTCATTTAATGTGCTTACAGATAGATGTGTATGTGATAGCAGTTATTTGACATGAGATGTATATTTGATGTTTTTGTTGTGATGATGTTATACAATGCTTGTGTTTTGTTAGATGATCATGATCACTATGATTAGATGATGTTAGCGAATTTGAATGTGTATTTTAGTCGAATATGATGTTTGTATGATGGTTATCATGATCATGATGTTTATTTATAATATTAAATCATGATATTTATTAAATATTATGTCGTGATTTCAATTGAAATTTTAATTTTAATTGTATGTAAAAATGTAAAATTGTATTTGTAATTACAATTATAATTGTAATTGTAATTTTATTTTATAATTGTAATTGTAATTTTAATTGTGATTGTATGTAAAATTGTAAAATTGTAATTGTAATTGTATGTAAAATTGTAACTGTAATTGGAATTGTATTGTGAAATTGTGAAATTGTAAAATTGTAATTGTAATTGTATGTATTGTCATCATTTAATTTTATTAAAAATTTTGAATTTGTAAATTTGTAAAATTGTAAATCAATTGTCAATTTTGAACCATAACTACTACTGTAAGTAAAATTTATACCGTAAATATTCTTAAATTACTATAATTGTAAATTTGTAAATTTGTATGAATATAAATAATTGTAATTTTAATTTGTAACTGTAATTGTAATTTTAATTGTAATTGTAATTGTAATTGTAATTTTATTTTATAATTGTAATTGTAATTTTAATTGTGATTGTATGTAAAATTGTAAAATTGTAATTGTAATTGTATGTAAAATTGTAACTGTAATTGGAATTGTATCGTGAAATTGTGAAATTGTAAAATTGTAATTGTAATTGTATGTATTGTCATCATTTAATTTTATTAAAAATTTTGAATTTGTAAATTTGTAAAATTGTAAATCAATTGTCAATTTTGAACCATAATTACTACTGTAAGTAAAATTTATACCGTAAATATTCTTAAATTACTATAATTGTAAATTTGTAAATTTGTATGAATAAAAATAATTGTAAAATAATAAATCTATATTAATAATATGAATTTTTGTAACATAATAAAGTTTAGAAAATAAAGCAAATGAATTCAGGTTTAGAATTTTCATTATTTTATTATGACCTTACATACCAAAAATAACTATATACATTTTGAAGATATCATTCACACACATTTAAAGAAATCAAGTAGTTGAATAATTTTAGGAATTGACATTATAATAAAAACAACTTTATACAGTACATCATTGTTTTTGAGATCAACATAATTGAAAATTATCAAGTGAAATGATTTTAACATTAACACAATGAAAACCAATTAATTCAAAATACATATTATAATGTTTCGAAAAAAAGGTCTTATTTATAAGGTAATTAAATCATTTTTTTTATAAAAAATACCCATATTAAAAAATATAAATGATGAAACAACAAATGCACCATATCACTCTCGGTTCTCATGATCACCCTCATTATGTTCTAGCTCACTTGTCATGATAACACTATTTTTCTCAAAAATATGTTTTGATCTAGGGTCATGTCTCAATACGAATCACCAATCCCTATCCAACACATATGGGTTAAAAAACACTCGGTTGCAATGTTTGGGAAAAACATAGGGCTCCTTAGCTTCATCCCACATCTTTCTAGAGTTGATACAAATTAGCCTATTATCGTGATCTTCCTTTACATTATTCTAATCAAAGGTGTCCCACCACTTGCACCTAAAAATAAAACATTGGAAAGAAGAGAAATCCACTTCAATGGTCTCTTGTATATTTCTAACGTAACATAACATCCCTCGTACTAGGTTTTGATCACGGTGGCTAGTTCAACTAGGTTGATTGAACTCGAATACTACTCCATAGTCTTCTGTCATGTGTCCATCATCGGCATTTTCTGTATGAAAATGGCGTCCATGTGCCCACATATATGGAAACAAATTAACCTATAAAAAAAGTTAAAAAATAATAGTTTCATGTGTCTTATAATAATTCAATTGTTAAAATATGAAATATATATTTAATTACAATTCAAAGGTGCATTATTAAGTTTAAAATGTACATAAATAGATTATTACCGAGTGGGTGCATCAAATCTCTACGTTTAGTGCATCCTTTTCAACACACGGGTAATGACCTGTTCCACTGTATTTCTCTCTGACGTGGTTAGAAACCCAACTGTTGGGGCATATTTTCTTTTAAATGATCTGGATAAGGCACACTTCTACCATTCAACCGATTGAATTCTTTCCTATTAATATACCATTTCATCCTTTTTTATTCATTCAATGTGGCCCACAGTGGTGTCACTTAGGAATTGTAAAGAATGAATTTATTGATTGCTCCAATTTATGCATTCACTGATGAAATCAAACCGACATATAGTACATATGAGATCAAAATATATTTTTTTTCAAATTTCAACATGAATATTTACTTTGTGTAAATATGAAAAATTATAGGTCACTTACTCTTTATCAACTGCCTTTTTCCATTCATTTGGAGAATCTCCCCTTCTCTTTTGTCTTCATCCCTTTCATCGTCCCAAATCACGGCACCTGGTCTGTTGTCGATCTGCTTGATGTACTCGCTGGTACACTATAAAGACTCATATGATATGTACCCTTCTGCCATAGACCCCTCGACTTTTTCCCTTTATCAAACAAAACCTTTCAATTTCTTCATGTACCTCTCTAAGAATAACATCCAATGACAAGAAACCACCCGAAATAATTCAACCTCATCTACTTGGTGGATTAGAAGATGAACCTACAATTCCATGAAACTCATTGGCAGTTCCTTCTCAAACATACAAACAATATCAACTATCTCTTAACGCCATAGTGGAATGCTAGCCACATGAATCTCCTTTGATGTGATCCAACTTACAAATGCAGATAATTTAGATAAGGTCTTGAGGGAATTCATATTTCACACACCCATGCACGATCAAAGGATAATGATGCTGCAAAGTTATAAACACATGCAATAAGATACAAAATTAGTTATTTTTTATGATCCCTACATGGGATCAAATTTATTAATATAACAAATAATAAAATAATTATTTTGAAATTATATGTACTCTTAGAAGATTTAAATGGTCATGTGATTTCAACCCTGAAAAATGGTCATCCATGATGAAGCAGCGTCATAGTGAAGACTCGTATGAAGATGGCACCCTCACACCCATTATAACTTCCTTCGCCAAAGAAAGATCATATTTTTTGAAAATCCATGGGACATCACCTTCTTTGAAATACCAATTAGAAGGACCAACTTCTTCCTATGATCCAGTACTATCTAATCATCTTGGCCAATGTTTTTTTTTTTTTTTTTGAAGTAATAAGATATTTTGTAACAACCGATGTGTCATTTTGTTTCGATGATATGGGCCTTCATAAAGAAGATGAAACATTTTTAAATATATGCACGGGATCAAATAAGTGGGTAATCTTAAGATTCTCCCAATATGCGAGGTTATAAAAGATAGATTTCATTTTCATCCCAATGGGAAATTTCTCAACATAGGTGTCGGAGAATTCTGGATCATCGAACATAGGCTCCCCATTTGAATCGAATATTTATATGAAATCGTTCTCCTTCTATCTCTCATATGCTCTAATCCATTCACTTGGTGTCATTATTGGAGGCCTTTGTGTTCCCTCTCGTTTACCATTGAAAGTGGATGCTTCTATTCTGTAAGGGTGTTCTTCAGGGAGGAATACCCTGGAGTAGTCATATACTGGCTTTCATAGGTAGTTGGACCATCTAGCTTTCAGATAAGGTCTGCAACATTTACATCCAAAATACCATTTTGTTGTAAGACCTACGAAATTATTTTATACAGTATATATGTAAGGCATGTTAAATAATATCATGAAGATTAGAACAATTACAACAAATTAAATAACTAATATACGAAAGAATATTGTTACGTATATAAACAAATCAATAAACACGTAATTTACCAGAGAAAACTCGTAATCTTGGATAATCATGTTTCGTGTAAGCACATATGCCATACAATGTAAAACTTCTCTCTACTGCGATTGGTCTTGATACATTATATACATTTATCCCATCTCATAATTCCTTCAATTCATTTACCGGTGGTTGTAAGTATACATCCATATTATTCACTTGTCTTCTACCAGGGACAATGAGAGCCAAAATAATATGTTCATTATTCATAGAAAACCATGGGGGGAGTATTGTTATTGATCAATACTACAGGAAAAATAGAATAGTTGGTGTTCTGGAGGGAATCTAGGTTGTTTCCATCCATGGCTATGCTGAGTCGTAGACTTCGTAATTCATCCTTGAATTTTTCAGGCCATGTATCCTCTATATGCTTCATGGCTATTGAATCTTTTGGGATTCACATAACTCCCAACTCACTTTTGTGTAAGGCATGCCATCCCTGCAACATAGCTAATTCTTTACAATGAAAGAGAATTTGAATCCTTGGGACTATAGGCATGTGCCTCAATATCTTAAAAGGAGGACCACATGATTTACCCTTCTCTTTTTATTTATCATACTTGTCATGCCCACGTTTTGGAGATATCTCTTTGTCTGCTTATTATCCTCTATATAGAATACATTCATTTGGACATGCATGATATGATATGTACTCAACACCCATCATTTTCAACAATTTATTTGCCTCTTCGCAACTACCGGGCAAGATATTATCACTTGGAAGAACCTTATTTTTGAATAACCTGTACTTGGTCATGGAAAATATTAAATGTACATTAATGCTGATATAATTATTAATGTTCATTAAATTGACCATTTAAAATGTTAATTGTGTGATCATATTTCTCAAAATATAAAGGAGGACTCGGTGGCCAATTACCTCAAAATTTCTGAGAAACATGCATTCAACAAGCCAAAATTTTCTTTCAAGTTGTATAGTAACATCGTTATCCCAAATTGGGTAGATTTTGGCTGATCGCCAGGTCCATACAGAGGGGTGTGGAAGAAAATTTAAGGCTTTCGAAAAATGTATCAGAGATCATATTTCTGGAATGCATCTAACAAAATTTTCTCCATGGCATTCATATCCCTTAAGTAATCATCCATACCAACCTCTATTTGGTTGCCTCCATTGCTAACTTGTGATTAAGAAATACTATTGTTGTAGTCCTTCCTAATTGGTGAATATCGAGGTAGTGGGAATTGAATAGGTGGTTGATTCAACCATTCTTGGTATCGTTCCTCTCTAAGTTTTTCTCGTAATTCAGCCTTCTCTCAATTTGAAATTATCATGGGGTGCAATGGAAGATGGTAGGTAGGTCACTCATCATCACTAGAATCCTAATAATTTAGAAAAAATGTATTTGAACATGATTAGTACAAAATCTATGATAGCAATTAGTAAGCACATCGACAATGCATGACTAATTTGTTTGAAGTTGAAATAATTACATTAATATACCAAAAAATGATTATTAACATCATTATCTGAACATTGTGCCTAGAAGATGAAATGTTACAATTGGCAGGGTGAGGCGACTATCCATTTTCAACTACCAAATACACCTTGCGGTATGCTACTCCTGATAAGATCTTCCGAGGTTTTGAAGTTGTTTGAATATTTTGTGCATCTAAACTCAATTATGAATCTTCATGAACCTGTGAATTTGTATACATTAATTTTATTCCGCTAATTGACATGGATAAAAAAATTAATTCAATTAGATAATGAAAATATAAAATAAATTTTAATTAAATATTAAGTCTCGAGATGGAGGGAGAACTCTGTGATGGACTTTGAGAAATATTATGGAATGAACTGGATTTTGAGGAATTGTCCATTTGATATAATTATGATATTTTCTCCCTGTATTTGAGAAAAATCAACAATAAATTTTGGTGTACATACCTAATAGTAATTTTGGTGCCTTAAAAATGGACGTATTGTTATCAGTGATAATGTATAGTTAACCACACCAGTGCTTTTTAGTTAATGTGCACTGGTGTTGTGTTATTAATTGACGCACATGTGCGGTTAGATAACAAACGTACCGAATAGCTGCAAATAAAAAAAGCACAAGTTTATTTTTTTTAAGTGAAAAAAAAGGGGTAAATTGAAAATTGGGCAGCAAATTATTTTCGGAAATCTAATTTCATAAAAAAATTCTTTAAATAGTAAAAACTATTCATTATTTCATTATTTTGCAAAAAAATTCAGAGAGAGATTTAGATGAGAGACATACCTAGAGTAAGAGAGCATGAGAGCATTGTGGAGTAGCGAAATTATTTCGAACAATAGTACTATTCAGAGAATCATATTTTCAAACGTCTGGTAATTCATACCATGTAGTATAGTAAAAATGTTAAATTTTACTGTAATAATGGGATTTTTTACAGTTTCAGTTTGATTTAATACATGCATAATAAAAAATTTAAATTTTTTCTGTGCATTTTTAGAAAAAAATAAAAATAAATAAAGTAAAAATAAAAAATAAATAGATAAATAAATAAATAAAATAAAACCATTCTTATTGTAAACCCTTGCTTCTTGTTTTTTTGACTTCACAACTAGGGATTTTCATTTTATATTTATAGGGTTTGTATTGATATATATATATATATATATATATATATATATATATATATATATATATATATATATATATATATATATATATATATAGGCGTATGACATCTAACCTGGGGGATTACTTGTAGAGTCGGATCCCAATCCATGTCGGCCCTTGCATGATTTTTTAAAAGACAATTTTTCTTAATCGGTGTGCCCTGTGTATAATAGCTTACTAGTGTGATATTTTATTATATCGTACCGCACACGTACTGTTTGATAAAATGAATTTTTTATTAATTTATGTCTGTGTTAATCAGTGCACTGGTTAACATATAACACATTGGGTATCCTTGTTGACAGAGAGCCTCGTATGACGTTTCTACTATTTTCTTGGTGCATTTATAAGAACATGCCGCATTGCCTCCTCCACAAAATATTATGCTACAAAAACTAACACTAGAGGATTTTTATTAATTTATCTGTGTTAATCGGTGCACTGGTTAACATATAATGCACTAGGTCTCCTTGTTGACAGAGATCACCGTTTTCTTGATTTTTTTTTTTACCTAAAATTTTTATGATTTATTTATAAAATATATTAATGAATGGTATGGTAAAAGATTCATATTCATAAATAAATGGATGACAAGAGACAAAGTAACAAAAATACTGATACCACATTGAGAAAAGAAAAAAAATGAAAGTTCTTTGTAAATTCTTAAAAAAAAAAATATTATTTTTGAACTATATGTAAGTTTAACTAATATGTATTGTTTATTGTGTATCATGTAGAGCTACAAAATGATGAATCTATATAAGATTATTTCTGATTTAAGACTATAAGAGCATAAAATCTTCATGGAAAAATTGCAGAAGGATGAATCAGGTGAATGAAAAAATACTATCGATCCAATATGAGTTTCTTTTTTTAATTTTCATTAATAATATACTTAAAAATATTACATAACATGTTTCAACCAATCTATTAATTCACATATGTTTAATTTTCTACATGGACCACTAACGAAGAAAAGGAATGTTGTTCTAAGAAAAAAAAATAGAACATGCAAATGAAAATGATTGCTCCTTAGCTCATGAGTGGTGCTGGAGGTTCACGAAAGGGGGGAAAACTTTTACAAAACTTTGATGGATATATTGGAACCAAATTTCAAGAACCAAATTTTATCTAAACTACAGGATGAGTTTCCACAGAATTGGTCAATGAGACATGTCAAAATTTTAATAGCAAAAACGTACAAGAACAAAAAAGAAGGAATGAAAAAGTAATATTACCTTAATTTTCTTTTTTTAGAATTATATGTATATATTAATAGAAAGATATCATTTATAAATATCACTTTTGTTATATTTAATTTTCATATATCAATATAAAAATTAAATAGTTTATTGTCATGTTACATTTTCAGGAAGATTATGAAAATCTAAAAGGATGAACGACTTGATATCTGAAATATGCCAATATGAATATCCAAAAAGGTGTAGAAGGAGATGGTCAAATAAATGGACATAATTTCATTGCACGAGGAGCCATCTCAACAACAACATGATTTAAATGTAATATGTACTCATTGAATTTTTCGATTAGGTACAATATATAAACAATTTAGCGTTAAATATTAATTTTCAAGTATATTCTTGTAGAAAAGAAAATAAAATGGAACTAATTCAACACGTAAAATAGGACGATAAGGAAGAAAAGGGTTAATATCTACGTTTCTGAGTAGATTTTACTTATAACAACTTAACTAGTTTTCATTTTTGTATATTTTAATTTGTTTTACAACAATCATCATTGAATTTATTCAAATAGGTGCTAACATACAAAGAAGAACCATTAGACGAATTTATTGACATTGCGTTAAATATGGGTTGTCATTATATGTTGGAATATCAGAAATTAATTATGGAATTTGTAAGCATCTATCTTATTTTACCTAGGTACATCTATAATTAATAGAACAAAAAAAACTTTTATATTAAATATATTATTTGTTATGGGATATAAAAATTGCAGGAAAGAAAGTATGGAACTGCGCCTACAAATGAATTGTTGAAAAATGGCATGAAATTTGGTTTTGAAAGAATATGTATGTTCATGAGTCAATTCTTGCTATGGTACATTTCTTTTTGATTTACATTGATGTATATTATTTAATATTGCAATTTTCATTATTATCACCAATGGATATACACTCATTACAGTTTATTTTTATGTTTTTAGATGGAAGTTGGAGAAGAAAACAATAAACACCGTGAACAAAACATTCCTCAAAATACCCCAAGTCATGGAAGTAGCTCGAGCAGTGATAACAGTTCTAATGAAGAATGATGATCAATATTTTTGGATATCAAACCAAGGCGTTGTATTTTTTGAAATATTTGTCTGTGAAATCAGAGATTTTGTTTAAAGTAATGGACATAGTGTCCCAATTGAAATACAAAGGGATATCAATAACTGGTCCATTTTGTATGAAAAATAGTGTCTTATATATATATATATATATATATATATATATATATATATATATATATATATATATATATATATATATATATATATATATATATATATAATAATAATAAAATACATTTTAATTTATTCTATTGTGTTCTCCATTGTCGCTATGAAATGTTACACCACCGATTAAATACATGGATGACTAAATATCAAAATTTGATGATATGATATAACAAATTAATCCAAACATCACATTTAAATCCTCTAATAAAAATCTAATTGATATGAATATTGTTATAAGATATGTGTCGACGTTTGATGAATATTGAGTTTTAAAAAATCACAATAATTGCACTGTCACAAGTCGAAGTTTCTAAAAAATACAAAATGAACATTGGTGCCTGTTATTTACAATGCATCGATGTGTTTGTATGATAATGTGGACCAATCTGTTTCTATAACCTCTGGGCACCACACAAATACCAATACCAATTAGGACGCCCGGTGCTCGTTAGTCACTAGGCACCGATGCATTTGTATGATACTGCACACGGGTGCGTTTCTACGACCTATGGGCACCGCAAAAATACCAATACCAATTAGAATGCTTGGTATGATTTATCGAAGGCTACCACCCGAGTAGTCTGTCAGGAGTTAAATGCACCGGTGTAGTTTTTCCTTAACCTGCCAGTACATTTTTATAACTTGTTAAACATGTGTGTTGTATCATCTACAAGGCCTGGTGCGGTTTACCCCTTAACGGTCTTGTGCATGGACCTTCCACCAGCCCAATGCAATTGTCTGGCTGACACACACCGGGTCCTTGCTAAATGCCCTGAGGCATCCGAAACTTGTTTTTTGTCCCGGTTATTGGTAGGTTTACAGTACTAATGCGTTGACACCTTATTAGTGCACTCATGAGAAAAAATCCATAGAAACCTCCAGCTGCCCAGTTTTTTTTAGTTGTGTTGAAATTCCATTAGAAGCTCCACCAAAACCTTTTTACCAAAAATGGATGTTGTGGAAAATTCCTTTTTGACTATTTTGGCCAATTTTATAACACTAAAAACCCCCTTTATAACCTCTGCTAGAGGGTATTTTCTTTGTAGTGGATTGTTTTCCCTGATTTTTTTTGTCTTGTGTTTTCTGCCATAAAATATTATATACAGGATTTTTTGCCGTAGCCTCTTTCACCTATTCTTGGAACTTGAATTGCACATGGTTAAAGTATAACGCATACACATAATGCAATTTTCTACTTAACGCATCAGTGACACGATTTTATTTTCATTTAATGTGTCCAATTTCAAAGTCAAATTCATTCAGGAACATGTTACACCTGGCCTCATGGGCGTTCAAGGTAGCTTGTTTTAAATAATTGGTCAAGCTACTATGATCTATTTGTAGTGAAAACCTTTTTCCTAATAAGTAGTGCCTCCATATTTTTAATGTGTGTACCACTACAGTTAACTCTAGATCATACGTGAAATATCGTTGTTCATGATATTTCAATTTTGTAGACTCATATGCCACAACCTTTCCATCTTGTGACAACACCGCTCTTACTCCTTCGTGGCTAGCATTAGTGCAAACCTCAAACTCTAAATTTGGATCTACCACCTTCAAAACATGAGTTGTGGTCAACAATTATTTTAAATTTTCAAAACTAGTTTGGTATTCACTAGTCCAATTAAACACTCGTCCTTTCCATTGAAAGGAGGTTATGGGAAATGCAATTTTAGAGAATCATTCTATAAAACGCTGATAATAGCTGGCTAGTCCCATAAAAGTTCAGATGTCGACTATGGTTTTTGGTATGCTCCATTCCATAATAGTATTTATCTATTCATGGTCTACTTCTATACCTTCAGTAGAAATAACATGGCCTAAATATTGGATTTTATCTTTGTAGAAATCACACTTGCTAAATTTGGCATAAATTTGATGGTCTCTCAACATTTTTAGCACTATACGCAAATTTTCCTTATGTTCCTCCATAGTCCTTGAGTAGATTAGTATATCATCTATAAAAATGATAGAAAATTTATCCAAGAATGGATGAAATATGCCATGCATCAAACTCATGAATCTTGCTGGTGAGTTGGTTAATCCAAATGATAAAATCACGAATTCATAACGGCCATAACGAGTATAGAAAGTTTCTTTATAGATGTCTTCATCTTTTATCCTTATTTGATGATACCCAGAACTTAGATCTATTTTTGAAAAGACATTTCCCCCCTTTACTTGATCGAAAATATCATCTATCAGTGGCAGTGGGTTTTTTTTCTTAAACATTAATTTATTAAGCTGTCTATAATCCATACACATTCGCATCATACCATCCTTATTTTTCACAAAGAACATGGGTGCCCCCCAGGGTGACACAATAGGATGAATGTATCCCTTGTCCAAAAAATCCTGTAATTGAATTTTCAACTCTATTAATTTAGGCACACTCATTCGATATGGTTCTCATGATACCATTGATGTTCTTACCATTAATTCGATGATAAAATAAATGTCCCTTTTTGGTGGTAGTCTTGGTATGTTTTCCGGAAATAATTCCATAAAATCTTTCACAACAGGTATGTTTTCCACCATGGAGGTCTTATCTTTATAATTAGAGAATAACACTTGAATTGCATAAATTTGACACCCTTTTGTTATGCATTTTCCCAACTGAGATGCAGTAATAGGAGACAAATGAAGTGGCTTTTTAATTCCTTGCAACTCTTGGTGAGTTCCATCTTCAACCTTATAGTAAATGATTTTATCCTTGCAGAATACTAGTGACCAATGCACTTCCAACCAATCAATTCCCAGTAATATATCATCAAAGCCTAAAGATAGAATATTCAATTCAACCTTTATATGCTAGTTTCTAGCTTCTAGGGGAGAGTTGGAAACTTTGGCATTAAAATCTTCTCTTTTCCCCAGTGGCTAATTGTACCAGCCAAGGATTTTTAAACTTCTCGCTCTGCACGTCACATTTTTCCTCTATCCTTGGATTTACATAGCTTCAACTAGCACTGGGATCTACCAAAATAGAAACAAGGTGGGAATACATCTTACCTTCCAGTTCTGTCATGCTTGGCTGGAAATTCGCTTGCCAATACTCAAGTGCAGCGTTGATTTTGGGTATCTTTCACACCACGTCCTCCACTATGGATGCCTCTTGCACATTAGCTGGAGTTTATTTTCTCCCACGGTGAGGAAAATTCTTATAATAATGTGCCTCACCACATCCCCAACATTATAATGGCGATTTCTGGATCTGCCCATGATCTGGTCTACTAGATGCTTCAGTGAGTCATTCCCCTGCTGGCCAATTGGTTCTATGTTGGTTTCTTCCATGTTGTCTATTCGTTGTATTTCTGGAAGAATTCTTAAAATTTCCAAATCTATTGTTTTAAAGTTTGAGTTAATTTTCTGACCTTTCTTGGGTGGCCAACTCCTTCTAGCTTCTCCTTTCACCTTGGACTATTGATAGTGCATACATGCTTTTCGAATCACATTGTCCATGGTCTTTGGGTTTACAAATTCGATTTTCTCTTTCATATGAGTAGGTAGGCTATTCAGGAATAATTGTACTTTCACCTTTTCATCCCTCAAATATGGCACATACGTAATATTCCTAATTAGATTTCAGCTAGTTGGAATATTAATTTTTTCGTTTTTCATTAAGATAGATGAATAAGAGGGTAGAGAGACCCATAAATATCTTTAGTAGGAATAAAACCACTTCTATATATGAATGTGGATCATTGTATCAGTTGAAAAAAGCACTCTTAACTGTTAATCGGGGCTAAATCATGTGGATAGGGTCAAGGTTGACCAAATCAACAATGTTGACAAGGAGGTAGTCAAGAGTTATTGGAGGACAACGTAGTCATAGTGGGAGGGAGTCTCCATGAGAGTATCATCTTTAATGAGTGGGACCAAGGGTGAGGAGGCTCACAAAGCATATAACGAAAGGGATGGAAACCATAGAATTCATTCTAAATATTTTTTATGTTTGGTCTTTTATGACTTTCTGCACACTTCAACTATTTAGCAGTCTATTGTGTTGTTCAGCACAAGGGTGTTTCCAAGTGGAAATCCCACCCTAATATTCGGGGGACTTCGAGTGCCCACTCAAGAGAGGTTCATTGAGCTTCATTTCCACCATTTAGCATTAGACCAAGCTTTAGGAATCTTCAGTACTGCAGTCTTGTTCAAGAACTGTGTTATTTTGCAAGGAAGTTGCAGTGGAGGGTTGAGTACCCAAGTTGTTGAGCTTGTTTTCCAGTGAGGGGAGAAGCCCTTCATCCATAGGATTACTAGGGAAGAGTATCAACCATTTTTGCATCAAATCAGCCACCTCCCAGCAGTTATTGAGTTGCAATGCGTAATTCAACCCTAGGGTTTCATTTCTCATGTTGTGTATTTCTAGACACCCTTTTTGGGTTGTCCTGGAATTGTGCTAGAGAAACTAGATCTCTGATCCCAAAACTTTATAAGCACTATATAAATATTTCTATGTATTTTTTGTCTTACCGTATAGTCTTACTCCATAGGACTATGCAGCCATGGCCTTCTAGCATTTTGTATCAGCATTTATTCATATTTGATGTACTGAGTCATTTGAGGCTTGTTTTTCCTAGCTTGAGTGCATTTTTCCTCAAGATATTTTACTCATTTTTCTGCTATAATATCTAATAAAGTGGCCCTATGATCTTCCCATATTGATGTATTGATATTTTACTGCATTTTCTAGTTTTATGTTCTATATTCCTATTTTTCCTAATTTGGAATATTACAGTGGTATCAAACCATAATATTGGCTCAGCCTGTGAGACATCACGTCTATGTCATCAGAATAAGAAGAACCTCTCATAGAAATGGAGAAGTGGTACATCAATAGAAGATGAAGGTTTGATTATACAAGCAATGAATAAGACAAAGGCAAGACTCCAATATCAGGAAAAATGGATGAAAATAAGTTTCCAAATATTCTTCTCTAATCTATGCAGGATATTGCCAGAGAAATCATATATATGAGGATAGAAAGACATAAAGAGACCTCAAGAAGGTTTTCACATCACCAATGTGAGCAACCATTAATGAAACAAGTATCCCAATGCTCCACTATGCCTACATTCCTAGCAATAGGAAATGGAGTTGGAGGGCCCCAAGAACAAGATACTCTTGAAGATTATTTTCTAGAGTATGAGTCCCAATATTAGATATTCGAATATAATCTGAACTTTCAGGAGTTATATCAGATCAAGGACAACAAGAGACCTCAGAATGATAATAGGAGTGGAGGGTACATGCAAAACTATGATCTGTAGCATACTATGGGTAGAATTTTTCTATCTGCTTTTGATGGGTCATCTAAGTGCACAACCAAGTCTTGGGTGGATAAACTAGACATCTACTTTCAGTTGAACCAAGTACCGGAGATTGAAGCCATTAAGATAGCAGCGCTTCACCTTGAGGGTGAGGCACATGATTGGTGGTTTCATGGTATTTCTACATTGGGACATGCTAGTGTGACTGCATATGCAGAATTCACCTGGAGGTTAACATAAATATTTTATCGAAGACACCTATAGGGAAATTTTGTTGAGCTAGAAAAGCTCAAGTAGTCAGGTAATTCAAAGAACTATATCTATGAATTTCTAAAATTTACTATCATGGTACCATATTTATCTTCAGCTAGGATTGTTTATATGTTCATTGATGGGCTAGCAGAGCCTCTTCATGGGTTGGTTAAGTCCACTACACCAACTAAGCTCCAATATTCCATTGAGAGAGATAGGGACTTACAAGATGATTTGGCAAGAGCAAGAGTTCCATTTCAGAAAAAGCCCACTTTTCAGTCCAAGGTGAAATATGTGAAGGTTATTCCTCTAAAGGAGAACTAAAAGAAGGGATATCTTAGTAATGATGCCTAAAGAGACTTAAGGAAGAGGAAGATTTGCTTCACATGCCAAGAACCATGGGCACCGAGGCATTGGTGTGTTGCAGGAAAGGCACACTATATTGAAGTGTTCTTTGATCGTGAAGAGGAGGAAGAGGAAGAAATAGAAGGAGACATCAATGTTGTGACACTAGAGAGGATCCACCACCACCAGGAGGTGGAAATGGGGCATTTTATCCAATTGGAGGGGCCCTTGCATCTTTCCTGGGAGTACCCAAGTATCTAACTTTGAGAGTCTGAGGTATAGTTCAATGGCAACAGTTATCAATATTGATTGATAGTGGGGCTACCCACAATTTTATTGAGGTGCAGTTAGTGTAGTGGAGAAAAATACCCATTGATGATTTTGAGGGTTTCTCCGTTTCGGTTCCAGGAGCTGGAACCATGCAGTGTATGAAGTCTGTCCCAACATTGTTTGTAACCTTGGGGACATACACTTTGACTGATCATTTCTTTATGGTCGAAATTCTTGACACCAATGTGATATTGGGTGTGCATTGGTTGACTACATTGGGGAAGGTCACCACAAATTGGGAGACCTTGCAGATGGAATGGATAGATAAGAAGAGAAAAAAGTATCAGATGATCAGGGGCATGCATACCTATCCACGTCATGAAGCCTCTACACATAAGATGGAGCCTAATTTACACAGAGGAATAAAAGAAAAATCAGTTCACTCAGATATGTAATTTAATATAAATCATGATATTATATGATTTTTGTAGAACTCCTAAACAACACATCAGACATCCCCATAGGATGATCCATATTGTTGGGGGAGTAGAACATGGGCTGGAGCTTATCATTGGGAGTAAGATCCCCAAAAATTTTCATGACCCATGCCTCAATGAGGCAATTAGACAACATTTAGTTGCCACCATGGATCTCCCACTTCTTTGTGATGTGAGCCATTTGGTTTTATCACCAAGGGATAACTTGGACACTTGGGAGGGGCAACTAAGGGGCAAGTTGATTGGAGAAATTCTGATTCTGTGGAGGAATTTATCAGATGAGGATGCCACATGAGAAGGAGGAGAATTTGCAACATCTATCCTTGCAGTTGCTTGAGGAAAAGAAACATTTGGGAGGGGAGCACTATAATATTCCTAATTAGCTTTCAGCTAGTTGGAATATTAATTTTTTCTTTTGTCATTAAAATAGATGAATATAAGTGTAGAGAGACCCATAAATCTCCTTAGTAGGAATAAAACCACTTATAAATATGAATGTGGATCATTGTATCAAATGAATAAAGCACTCTTAGGTGTGAATGGGGGCTAAAGCATGTGGATGGGGTCAAGGCTGACCAAATCGAAAATGCTATCATGGAGACAGTTGAGAGTTATTAGAGGACAATGTAGTCATAGTGGGAGGGAGTCTCCATGAGGGTAGCATATTTAATGAGTGGGACCAAGGGTGAGGAGGCTCACAAAGCATATAAGGAAGGGGATGGAAGCCATAGAAGGAATTTTTAATACTGTTTATGTTTGGTCTTTTATTACTTTCTGCATGCTTCAGCTGTTTAGTGGAGTCTGATGTGTTGTTTAGCACAAGGGTGTTTCCAAGTGGAAATCCCACCCTCATCCTCGGGCGACTTTGAGTGCCCACTCAACATAGGTTCATTGAGCTTCATTTCCACCATTCGGCATCACGCCAAGCTTTGGCCATCTTCAACATTGTATTCTTCTTCAAGAACTGCATTATTTTATAGGGCAGTTATAGTGGAGAGTTAAGTACCCAAGTTTTTTTGCTTCTTTTCCGGTGAGGGGAGCAACCCTTCATTCAGAGGATTAGTAGGGAGGAGTATTAGCCATTTTTGCATCATATCAGCCAATTCCCATCAATTATTAAGTTGCAATGCGTAATTCAGCCCTAGGGCTGCATTTATCATGTTGGGTATTTTTGGAAACCCTTTCTGGGTTGTCCCAGAATTGTGCTAGAGAGCCTAGATCTCTAATCTCAACATTTTCTAATCACTATATCAGTATTTCTATGTATTTTTAGTTTTACCCTGCAGTTGTTCTCCATAGTACTGTGTAGTGATGGCCTTCCGGTATTTTTTATAGCAACAGTTCTTCATATTTTATGTACTGGGTCGTTTGAGGCTTGTTTTTCCTAGCTTGAGTGCCTTTTTCCTCAATATCTTGTACTTATTTTTCTGCTATAATATATAATAAAGTGGATCTATGATCTGCTCATATTGAGGTATTGATATTTTACTACATTTTCTTGTTTTATGTTCTATATTCCTATTTTTCCTAATTTTTAATATTACAACATATCACAATAAGGAAGTAAATTTAGTTACGAACTCTTCCATAGATATTTGTCCCAGTCCCAAGTCATGAAATTCTCGAGATTTTTCATCGTAAAAGAGCTCTGATAGATATTGGTCTTTAAAGTATTGTTGGAATTCATCCCAAGTCACATTATGGTCCTCAATTCCTCGCACATTGTTGACTTCTTCCTAATATAGTGTGGATTTTTCCCGTAGTTGATAAATGGCTAGGGGATCCTTCAATTTGTTACTTTATTCGTTGAATTGAAAATATTTATTCATGTAAATTATCCATTCTTATGCTACTTATTTGGCTTCTCCATCGAATTTGGGAGGTTTAATTTTTCAGAATTCATCTTCCAGCTCCACTTTCTTCTTTTTGATATCTTGCTGGTAGGAGAAATTTCCTGACTCTACTTCATTATAAGACAAGTTTTTATTACTTTTCTAGGTTTGGTTGCCTTCCAACTTATCATTTGCTTGTTGTCACAGTTCACCTTCTTCTTTCATTGTTCACCTTCTTCTTAGGTGTCTCTTTCTGGGCTCAGTTGAGCTATCAATTGATTCTATTTACCTAAGAAGCTTTTAAGGATCCTCTCTTGTTCCCACATAAACCTCTCATTATCACTTCTTATTCAAACCATTTCTTCTTGTAGCCGTTGCATAGTATCCAAAATCTTGTTAGTTTGTTGTTGTTGTTCCTTGAGCAATTTACTAGTTTGCTGATGTTGGTCTACACTCAGCTATACCCACATTTTTGGATTCATTTCTGCGTTAGGCTGGGGGTGAATTTCCCCTGTAGTCCCTGGGGTTGGATGTGCAGAACCACTCCTCATGGCACTCTATCAACCTCTTCTTCCCAATTCTGTGCACATTTTTACACACAAAAAATGTTATTTAGGTGAGGTGACCCTTTTAGGTCCCAGTGATTGAACGCTACTATGATACCACCTGTAACATCTATCTTGTTAGTATGAATCTTTTTTCGGAAAAATACCACTTTAGATACGCATAACAAATAGCCCTAACATCAAATATGGCTGCCAATATCGTCAAATCTGCAGTTAGTTGATCAAGATAAATGCTGCACAAATCCAGATCTATGCGTAAAAAGACATTAAGCAGTAAAAATAAGGTTTTTCTCCATGCATCCAATAGACAAGACAAGAACAATATTTTTGAAAGAATTTTTATATTAAGGGCACCTGAGAGGAAAACAGGAAAGGTGTTTCCAATTTTTCTCAATGGGATGGGTTCTTGAAAGTCCTCAGCCCTTCAGATCTAGCATTTCTCTCTCTTGTTGGTGTAGAAAACCCAGACAAACATAGAACTCAAAGGGAGCTCACAATGAAAATAATAGAAAATATGACAATGATAATGGCTCAAAGTCAGACCAAGAGTATAGATCCAGAGTGATCTAAGAGGCAACAAAAGGTGAAAAATGAATGGGAAAACCCTTCTATTTATAACAAAATATTAGGGTAGTCTAGAACTTGGTGCATGAATAAAATATTATTAACCAAATTCTAGAACCACCCTTTCGGAATATTTTATTATATTTGTTGGAGGGAAAAGGTATTTAACTTGGATCAAATCCCTTTATTTGTAAATAATAAATAAATAAATGATTTATTTATTATTTTAAAGAAGTGGTTGAATGATAATTAAATAAATAATAATTTATTTAATTATTTATAAATGATTTAGTCATATTTAACAAGGAATATTATTTAAATAAGATTTAAATAATTATTCCTAGAAAATAACAAGATAAATAAGGATTTATCTAATTAATTTCCTTGTTTTGGGTTAAATATAACTTGGAATAATAATTAAATTATTGTTTAATTGATTATTCCATGAGGAAAATCAAAAAAATAAAGATTTGTTTAATATTTCCTTTTGGGGTTTCTTATTTGGACCATAAACAACTTAATAAATGTGTTTTATTAAGTTATTTTACATAGCGAAAGAAATTTTACTTAGGGTAAAATTAGTATTACATAGTGTACTTGGGTCCATCTAATGATAATAGGTTAGATGACGAAAAAATGGTGTAATATATCTAGAAACTCTTTACCCTTCATAGAATTTTATTTTACTTCTAGCATTAATTTCTAAATTAATACTCTAAATAAAACACAACATATAGTTTCATCTTAATGCAATCATACATACTTACCATATTTATCAGGTTTATCTATATGTTGTAGCATCTATTAACATCATACCATCTTATTCATTAATGCTAATTGAAAAATTTCCATATAACTTGTTATATAACTAGTATAGGATTATGATTTATTCACAATCAAGAAAAAAAAGTTGGGATAATGAATCATCTCACCTAAACGTAAGGCGATGTTGTTTAAGGCATGCTCTTAGCCTTAGATTGGAATTGATTTATTAAATAATGCAATTAGATTTCAAGTCAGAGGAATTTGTGTAAAATATTTCCAATGTACTAAAATATTATAACATAATTAAATTACCTAGTACCCTAGCAACATTATTATATAGAGATTGTTTTAATTTATTCCCAGATCTGTCGTTGTCTTGGGTTTCACATTTCATTTAATTGAGGGACATCTTGAATGATTGTTCACCATCTATGATTTCATTTAGATCAACTATGAAAATAATTTCTGGGGTGGTTAGGGTATTACGCTAACCCCCCCCCCCCCACAACAAAAAAAACTAACTAATTTCGCATTTGGCCCCGCTGATGGAATCCTCTGATCTGCAACTCCAACATAGCATGGTATTCTTCTTGGTGTTCTACCTAACCCGGTATGTTAATGACACCTTCATCTGATAACACAGTTTCCTTCCTCATATTTCTTACACTTACACGTCTGCTTGCAATGGTTTTTTTGGGGTTTAAGGGTTTTATCTCTTCTCCTTTTCACAGTTGGCTTAGCTGTGATAAATGTGCTATGTTAAGGCTTTTTTATTCCTGAACTGCCCTCAATCCATGGGGGAACTTACCACAAGGTTTGGAATTTGTCAATGGAAACATAGTCTCGACGGTCGAAGCAGGTCAGTTATTTAATTTGGTTCAAATGTCTAATTCTTATCTCTGTTTAAATGGGTAATTTCACCATTGTTATTCGCTTTTAATTTAGCTTCCATTAACAGGTGTGTGGAGCTCAGATCCCTCATACCAAAAAGGTAACCTCTTTGTTGAACCCAGTTTGAGGTTTTTGATTTTATGTTTTCGGTTTAAATTATAAGGAAATTTGTGAGAGCTAAACATTGTATTACTTGTCATGCAGGTAACTCTGAGAACCCTTGTACCCACAACGTTCCATATTTGCATTGGCTCTCCTAAACATATACCCTTCGTTCTCACTACAAGTTCTATGGAGTCATTCCCAGTAGCTTCTCATGTTTCCTTTCGGGACTGATCATATTGGTTTTTGTATAGATATGTTTTAAGTTTGTTGATAAATGAGTGAAGCTCGCTTTTAGTTCCAGTTCTTTTGCACAACCCTGTCGAGGGTTTAATGTATATATGTATTGAATAGTTTTATGATTATCCTTCCTTGTTGTTCCGAGCAATGCTCTAGTTGTATATCATTATATTGTTAACACTTACTCTCGTATGGGTACTTAATTTATGGGAATGCTTTGGAACAACCCCTATGTTCCTAATATTTTCCAGTTTCCCCACAACAATGTATTTTTACTGTTAAATTTGCAATTCTTTGCTAGAGACAGACATTGTAGGACATTTTAGGTTTTGAAGTTTGTGCTAATATTGTCCTTGTAATTCTCTTTGGTTCAGAGCTTGTATATTGTCATATGGATTCGACTTATTTGATACTTAATTCGAAGCATCATTAGTGTCCATGATGCCTCTTATTTGATTAAGTATTCTCCTGTCAAAATTTCATTACTGTTCTTTATTCGAGCATTTCTTGCTTAACTTGCCTCTATTCTAAAATTATTGCACACTCTCTATGTGTATAATTCAAGTGTATTTATTTATCACAAGTTTTTCTCCTCCCCACGAGGGATACTATTGTGAAAAATATTATTTATTCATCTCTTAATTTCAATACTAGTTGTTATGTGCACATTTTGTAATTTTAATTAAATTGATTAATTAAAGAAATTTCATATGAACAAGTGTGATATGAAGTGAATTTTTTATGTTAGTTTATGAATGTGAAATTTTTAAGACATAGTAGTGTAACAAAGTCTATTTACACATTAAGAATCTCTATAGTAATATAAAAGTAAATCTCCATGGTTAAAAATCATGTTCAATGTTTTTCAAATTTATATATAATTGAATTATATGTTAATTGTTTTTAATAATAATAATAATAATAATAATAATAATAATAATAAATTTATAATTTTGTTGGTTTTTATGACTTTTTATTTTAATAATATGAATTATATTATAAAACAAGTGTTTTAATACTCTTATATATATATATATATATATATATAATGTGAAAAGAGAATAAGTAATTAAAAGGTTTAATTATTTTTTTACAAGAATAATAAAAGGGAGGGGTAGTTAATTCAAAACTTTAAAATAAAATTAATATATGATGTTTGAAATAATAATAATAAAATTTAATGCACATTATAAATAAAATATTTAAATGTTAAGTAATATTAATTTGTAATAAAAAAAAAAAATGTTTACTTTGTACAATCTGGTTCATAAATAAAATATTTCATTACACATGATAAAGAAAAGATTGTAATATCAACTATGTACTATAAACAAGAATTATCTACAATGTAGATGCCCATAAAATGGAATTATCTACTATGATTAACAATAGCTACAAATCATCAGAAGGTAAAATAATAACACTCTAGACTGAATTCAATGAATGAAAGATAGGATGCAAAAAATAGAAAACAAGAATCAATCAATGGTGGAAGAAAGTTGCACCCTCATAGAAATTAAAGAATTAAAATAAGAAATAGAAAACAATTGATGGCCTACCAGGTCTATATCTCCACAATAGGTAGCTTTATTACACTAGGCTAGACTAGAAGTCTCAAGAAAGAGACTTCAACCCTTCTTGTCTATCAATGTCATTAAAAACTGCACTCATATGAGCTATACATAAACATGGAAGGATTAGTTTTCAGATTTTTGCGCTAATGGAATACTTGAGCATGATTAAGGGAATATAAGAGCATGTCAACAATATGCTCCTCAAAACCCATGTTCTTGTTTACCTTCAATCTTTCTTCAAATATGAGAATCGTGGGGTTGAGAACGGGAACCCAATTGCTAGAATGGGAACAAGTTCTAAACTTCTAAAACGGGAACAGAACTTTGGGAACAAGAATATAATTTTTGGTTCAGGAATAAAACACCCTCCTTGGCTAGACCTGTTGATTACCATTAACCCTTCATAATTACTCCATTCACTTTGTTCTTACTTCTTCAATCCATATGTCAGTATTCATTAAATCAATTTGAATTATCAGCCAACTTGAACTCCTTTATTTTTAACAGAGCTTCCCCTTTGTCATTTAACAGGTTTAAGCTTATATTATCCACAAATTTATAAATTATAGCATATGCTTAACAACTATAGGCGCCCCTTATTTAACACTAGATTGCAACATAGCTTCGATCGCAACAATCATCTCGGAATCCTTCAATTAATGAGCTTCAGTAATATGGCCCACACACATATTTTTCCTCAAATGTTTCTTTAACCATGTCCTTCACAAATTCCTTCAATTATTCATTTAATCTATAAAACAGATAGAATGAAACATGAGGGTCATTAATTGGAGGATAGCATGATATTGTGTAACTGTGTTAAACATATTTTCAGAAATGCTATGCCTCGACTATTCCTTTTGATGCTACAATTAGAAAAGAAATATTCCTTGAAGTTGAAGACATAGACAGTGTAAATACTCCAGGACAGTCATTCCCACACTAGAAAGTGCTGACACATTATCTATGGGAGACAAGGAAGGATCAACATGATGAGTAATAGCCACCACAGAAGTGACCTCACAACCTGAAACCAATCTCAAGCTAAAATCATATGTTCTTGACCGTAGACTTATATTTAACCTTGATCCGAGAACGCATAGCTAATCATTAAGCTTAGAAATATCTTAAATCATCATGGTCATGACAGACTCCTATGAATGTTCATCACTTGTGTTAATTATATAGATAAAAAACACATGCAGAGGCGCTGCAATATAACATGAACACCATTTCTTTCATACAAAATTTTTACATGTATATATACTCAGAACTTTTGTATATCCTCTATCTATGGCCTAATTTCCAATATGAAAATGGCCTCCCTAATTCCTTCTATGCTTACAATAATATAGAAAAGGGAGTTTGCAACCAATTCAGGTTTAGATCCACAATCTACTCAACCATATCCTAAAATTCATCTAAATCCACTTTCGACTCAACTAAATCCCTATTCCAGGACTTCCTAATCCCTAATATGTTTATGAGATCTTCACAAGTCTAATATCTCTCGTATTCTCACATATTTGAGAATATTTATATTTAAAAACCTAACACACCTATATCTCACTCAAATTATTAAAAATATACAAATTTCATATTAGTAAATTAAATTCCTTATCAAACGTTTGTCCCCTTAGTCAACCAAATATACAATTATTTTTCGAGTAGGATGCTCCTACATCAGACCCCCAATGTGGAAAACATTTATGATCTCTGAGTCATGTGATTTCATATGTTTATGAAAACCTCCAGGGTCCCAAACCTTAGAGTGTAATTATCCAAATTCTCTACACCTTTGTTGTTGATGCATGTCTGCTATCTTCTGGTTCATTTTCCTTCCTTCAATTAGCTCCAAATTTTTATTGATCATCCCTTATGTTGTTAGTTTCTTCCGTCTGAATTGTTTCATCATTAATTTCCATAGTTCATCAATCACACAATCATTTCTTGTTGTTCCCTTATTTCGTTCATTAACATCTTCTTCTGCAATTTCCATTCATTGTTTCTTATCTTCAAATTTACTTTCAAGTAAATTTTTTTTAATCTTTCTAACTGCATATTCATCCACCTTTTCTTCTCTTTCATCTAATACATCGGAAACTTGGAAACCAACACATATTTATGTCCTAATCAAAGCTTGAGATAATCCTTCATTTTTTACTACAATCACACTCTCATACTCCTATTTTTTTAGAAAATACTCCAAAAACTCAATTCTCTTTGACACCTCACAAGTAATTCATCGTGATGTTGTTTATAGTCTTCAATATATTCTTCTTGTTTCTTAACATCCTTCGTTAGATGTCCTTCCTCTTCATTCAATCCTATGACTATCTTCTCTTTGTCCTGAGACAAATCTGCCTCATCTCCTTCTTCAAGACACTTTTTTTTACTATCTTTTTATAAGCCCTCTTCAAGAGCTATCCTTGACCCATATTTTGCATCAGCATTCTCCTGAAATTGTTCTTCATCAATAAAATTAGTCAAATTCATTGGTTTATCTCTCTGAGACAGTGTTCCTTCATTATTCATTAGAATACAATTTTGATCTTCCATCTCCATGATAGCTTCAGATGATTTTCTTCTCCCATTAAGTAACTCATAAATGAACTCTTTCTTCTGCAACCATTCAAATGTTTCCACATCTGAGAGGTTTTCTTCATCATATTTTACTTCAAGATATTCATCCATCGTGAAGACATCTTCAAAAGGTTTCTTATCTCTTGCAATACCTGCAATCATAAAAAAATCACCAGTTTTAAAAACATAAGACCTTGCAGTCTCACTTGATGCTTTAGCCATGAGGTATTCCTGCTAATCTGAATCCTTCATATGATTCATAAGATCCTTTGTAGATTCCTCCTATGTATCTTCATTTATTTCAAAAAATAAAGGGCCATGTTCTAGTTCACGTACCAAAACCTCCTCCTCATACTTATTTCTTGTGAGTAACTCTTCCTTTAGTTGATCATTCAATCTATGCTCCCACTTCACTTGCAATATATGTCATTTGAATTTTCTTCTCATAATCCAACCATACCTATGGTCTTGCTTATTTCTCTGTAACATCTCCATCAATAACTCAAGATGAAATTTTGTCTCAACTTTCTCTCTGTCAATCTCTTCTTGACTCTTTCTCATGCCATATTTCTTGGCATATTCGTTCTCCTTCCTGTGGATTCTCCCCAAACCTCTATAATGACTATCAAAAATCATATTTTCCTCCTTTATGAACATCATCTGTTCACTTTTGGACTGCACCTAAGCCTCCCTTTTCAGCAAGTCTCCATACCCGCCTTTGATATCTCAGCAAGCTTTTCTCCTTAAGCTTATCCTATTGATACCTTAACTTATGAAGTTATCTCCTTGAGCTTGATCTATGGTTCTCTGCCTCTGGAACCATTCTTTGAGAAAAATATTTTTCTCCTCTTTGCTTTTGTAGCTTAAATAAACTTTTCTCTAGAAAACTCTTGTCCTCTCTATCCAAGCTTCAACTAGAACGTTTAGGCTCTTCGCCATTTTCCTTTAGAGTATCCACTTACTTTGTCTTCAAGAATGAGAATGGTTCTTCTTCTTAAAGCTCCTCTTGTTGTTCTTTTTCTGAGATATTCCCTCTATGTCTACAACCTGAAATTTGTAAACACAATTCTCAAACACAGAGTTAAAAATAAAAACATACCATATCACCTTCTAGATATCTGCATTATTTTGATTCACCATTCATCTACACTTTGAATGGACTATTCCCTGTTCATTTTACTCTGAAAATTTTCCTTAAGAATATCAATTACGCTCCATATTCTGCCACAATTTATCTCTGTGTGCCTACTTCATGTCAGATTTAAAACTTGATCCTTTCTTCTTCCAATCACAATTTTATCTACATATATAACTTCAAGAACGTAAATATTCTTTATTTTCCCCCAAAATGTCTTTTACTTTCTTTGATAACAAATGATGACCTACCAGGTCTATATCTCCACAACAGGTAGCTTTAAAACACAAGGCTACACTACAAGTTTCAAGAAAGAGACTTCAACCCTTCATGTCTATCAATTTCATTAAAAACCGCGCTCATATAAGCTGAACATAACCATGGAAGGATTAGTTTTTAGATTTTTGTGCTAATGGAATACTTTAGCGTGATTAAGGGAACAAAAAATAATGTCAAAACTCTATTCCTCAAAACCCATGTGCTCATTTACCTTCAGTCTTGCTTCAAGTATGAGAATCGTGGTTTTGAGAACCAAAACCCAACTGCTAGAATGGGAATAGGAGCTATACTTTTGGAACAGGAAAAAAACTCTTTGAATGGGAACATCATTGTTGGTTCAAGAACATATCACCCTCCTTGGCTACACATGTTCATTACCATTAACCCTTCATATTTACTCCATTCACTATGTTCGTACTTTTTCAATTCATATGGTAGTGTTCATTAAATAAATTCGAATTCTCAGCCAACTTGAACTCCTTTGTTTTTAACACAGATTCCCCTTTTTCATTCAACATGTTTAAGCTTATGTTATTCACTAATTTATATGTTATAGCATATGATTAACAACTACATGTGCCCCTTATTTAACACTGGATTGCAACATATATTCGATCACAACAATCATCCTGGAATCCTTCAATTAATGAACTTTAGTAATCTAACCCGCTCACATATGTTTCCTCAGATGTTGCTTTAACCATGTCATTCACAAATTCCTTCAATTCTTCATTTATTCTAGAAAATGGATAGAATGAAACATGAATATTTCTAGTTGGAGGATAGCATGATACTGTGTAACTGTGTTGATCGTCTTTTGAGAAATTCTCTACCTCAATTACTCCTTTTGATGCTATAATTCGAAAATAAATATTCCTTCAAGTTGAAGACATAGACAGTGTAAATACTCCAGGACAACCATTCCCACACCAGAACGTGCTGACACATTATCTAGTGGAGACAAGGAAGGATCAACATGATGAGTAATTGCCACCACGGAAGTGACCTCGCAACCTGAAGCCAATTTGAACCCAAAATCATATTTTATTAACTACAGAGGTATATTTAACATTGATTCGAGACTGTAAAACTAATCGTTAATCCCAGAAATATCTTAAATCATCATGCTCATGACAAGCTCCTATGACTATTCATCACTTGTGTTAATTATATAGAAAAACACACACTCAGAGGAACTGCAAAATAACATGAACATTATTTCATTCATACAAATTTTGTACATGTATATATACTCAGAAATTCTTTCTATCCTCTATCTATGGCTTGATTTCCAACATTAAAATGGCCTCCCCTAATGCCTTCGAGGCTTAAATAATATAAAAAAGGGATTTTGCAACCAATTCTGGTTCAGATCCACAATCTAATCAACCATATCCTAAAAATCCCCTAAAACCACTTTTGACTCAACTAAATCCCTATTCTAGGACTTCCTAATCCCTAAGATCTTTATGAGATCTTTACAAGTCTAATATCTCTCATATTGTCACATATTTGAGAATATTTACATATAAAAAAAATATACAAATTTCCTATTAATAAATTAAATTCCTTCTCAAAAATTTGACCCCCTAAGTCAACCAAATATACAATGATTTTTCTAGTAGGATTCTCCAGCTTCAATAATTCATCCCTAAGGAGAACTAGAAATAAATCGATATCACGCCCATAGAAAAATAAATGAAAAAATAATTGAATTGGATCATGAGCACCACGAAAGAACCCCAAACCTTATAATTTTTTGTATAAAAGAGAAAAACGATAAGTACTCCTTAGAAGTAGTAAAAGAAAAAATAAAACCTGACACATCAATCCAAAGAGATTATCTAACCGAAGAAAAATGGTTGGGAAACGTTCTTGACCATAAAAGTAGAGTAATTTGTTTGGTGTCAATGTAAGTTGCAATGACCAAAAATTAGATCCTTAGTAAATATCCAAGAATAAAAGGGTTAGGAATATTTATAAATGAAGATATTATTCTCGAAGGTCAAGTTTAAGTAAGGAAAAAATTCCAAAAGGTAGAGGAAGTAAGAAAGGAAGAAAAATGGGCAATCATTAGAAATAGGAAATTTATCATTAAAGATATATTCAAAAACAAAATTGATAAATAGGATTTAGGAACACTTCGGATCCTCTTCAAGAATTTTTATGGTTTTCTGTGGTAAAAAGGTCCTAAGTTAAACTGGATGCTGAGTGATATAGATCTTATTCTCCTAGTTGAAACACGAGAGCATGAACAATCAAGGGTTCCCAACAAATATGGATTCATTATTTGTCTACCTGGAGCAGCAATTCCACTTGTAAAGGCCTTGGTGGTTTAGCCTATTATATAAAAAATAACATTTCTTCCCACATTCATCTTCATAATATTGACCCCTTCAACCAATATTTTTGGATCAAATTTTTTTACTCAAATAGAAATACGATTTTTCTGACAATTTTTTATATTTACAATATTAAATATTTGTCCTATAAGAAAAAAAACCTAGATAAGAACTGCACCTTCATTACCTTAGAACACGAAATTCATCGTCTAAGGAAAGAAGGAAACATCTATTTTCTTATGGACTTGGATTCTAGAACCGTTACTGACCAAGCTAATCTATTAAGCAATAACACAAACCCTAACCACCTATGGCTTAGTAATGATTATGACTTAGCCAATAAATTCAAAATAAATTCTAAATACATAACCAAGAACCCTTTTGGTACTAAGCTAATCAATTTTTATAGTAAACAAGACTTGATTATTAATAAAGAGATTAATAAGTGGTCTACATATATCTAGAAGACTTGTATTCATGGGCTTGGTAGTATTTTCGTGGACTATGCGATATATGATACTCGGGTTCTCAATCGTATTATTAATTTTGAACTCCTAGATGATCACAAGCCTGATTCTAATGACATACCTCTATATTTAACCGTAGACCTAGATATACACACATGCCACATGCAAGAGAATGGTGGAAGCCAAAAGCACACTCGCTACGAAAAAAGTAAAATGGATCTCTTCTTAAAATATTTAACAAGGAATTTACATACCTTAACATATAATGATAACATTGATCACATCTAAAACAATTTTACCACAACCTTTTCCACTACCATTAACAAATTCTCTACTGTGGTATCATATTAAAGGAATAATGTAACTTCCAACCCTTGTTATGATAAGGATTGTAATATTTCCAGGAAAGCGAAAAGAAATGCTCTTAATGAAACTCTAAATCTTGAAAAAACAAGTGTTTATAGAGATCTTATCAAAAGGAAGAAAAGGTACTATATAATAAGAGGCAAGAGTGTCTTCTACACCTCTCTAAAGATGATCCTAGAAAGTCTTGGAGGAATATTCTTGTCTGTAAAATGAAAGACGACAATTCAATCCCCTTTAAGGAATGGGATATCTAGCTTAAGAATATTTATGACTCCCTCGACACCATGGGAACCATCATAAGCACTACTATAGATCAAGATATATTTTCTTTGCAAGATGTGGAATTCAATATTAAGAAGCTTTCTAATGGGAAAGCTAGGGATATTGAAAGTTATCAAGCTGAAATTTTCAAAATGGAAAGGTTTACCCTCATTCCTCATATGCACAAACTCTTCAATTTGGAAAAGAAACACGACTTCCCTAAGCCATAGACAAAAAATATTATTTTTCCTATCTTTAAAATTGGGGATAAAAACATTCCCTCTAATTACAAAACTATCATGATCATCCATAGTTTAACCAAATTGTATGGGCTCATTTTGGAAAAGAAAATTAGTAACTGGTTTGAAATTCATGATAAAAGAGTTGAAGGGAAATATGGTTTTAAGAAGCATCATTCAACTATTTACCACCTACTTATCAGTCTATGGACCATTTCGAAGAAGTGTTGCAATAGTAAAATTGATCTCTTATGTTGTTTGGTTGACTTTAGAAAATTTTTTGACATTGTTCCTTGGGTAAAGTTATGGAAAAGGCTCAATGAAATCATGGTTCCTCTCAAGATGAGGGTTGTTGTAACAAGGTTATATGAGAATATTAATGCCAAGAATAATACCAACTAGGGTTTGTGTAAGGATATTAAATGCAATTTCAGAGTTAAGCAAGGATGCCCCCTATCCCCTACCCTTTTTGGAATTTATTTTGATAAGCAAGAAGAGTGTTTTGAAGTTGCAGGATGTGATGGGGCCAAGGTCATTGGTATAGTCATTACTCTTCTCCTTTATGATGACGATATAATTATTCTTTCCAGAAGTCATGTTGATATCAACAAACATCTTAGAATCCTCTATGATGACTGCTCCAACATTGGTTTCACTATTAATACCGACAAGCCTAAAGTCATTATGATTAAATCCAAAAGGATCAACTTTGATAATTTCGTGTATAATATAAATTACTTAGAGAAGGATTCCTCATACAAATATTTAGGTATTGACATTCATGACCAGCTCAATTGGAACTATAACATTGAGAAAGGGTTATATGAGGCTAGAAATCTTATTTTGAGCTTGAAAAAAATTATAAGTAAACTAATATTTGGTTTTTTAGTAAGAAGAAGTTTATCTTCAACGTTATCATTGCCCTTGTTTTATATGGATGTGAGGTTTGGGTCTACAGTATATCTAGGGAATCATAGAGAAAGTTTGAGACAATCCAAAAGAAATGTATAACTTACAACCTCAAGATTATAGACAATGTTCTTTACCCTATTCTCATGATTGAAGCTAGTTTCTCCCTATTTGAAATATTGGCTATGTTTAGGTGATAGATGCACATGAAGAAATTGTACAATGTGGAAGCCAATATGCTCCTCAAAATTGCTTCCAACTCTAGTAAAGACCCCGACCTCCAACTCTAGCGAGGTTGGCATAAGGATTCCGAGTTCTAGCTCAATCGTTAGGGGATAAAGGAGGAGATCATATTGAATAATAAGGATAATATTAAAAACATTATTATTTTGAAATTCGAGGATAAGTTGTTGTATGTTAAGGATTTAGAGGGAAAAGGGAAGCTAAGATATTATAAGGAGGTGATCAACCCCACTCTTGGTAACCATAATTATCTTTTCATCTTGACAAGTGGTAAGAAAGAAATGAACATTGCAAAGATAAGAAAAAATTCTCATGAGCTTTGGAATAAAATCTACCATTGGTCTATTCCCAAAACACCTCGAGACAAAAGAATCTGCCTATTTTCGATACTAAGAGTGTTGAAGATGAAAAACACTTTCTCTTGGATTGTCTGCACTTACTTACATCCATTCTCCTTTTCAAAACATTTGTCACACTAACAACCTTCTTGACTGGTTAAGTGAACAAAACCACAATGATCTCACAAACGCTTATATCTCTTTTTTTAATCATAAAAATAAACTATTATAGAGTGTAAATTAATTTCTTACTTTCTTAAGGTATTATAGACCATATTAATATTTTTAGACATTAACCATCATCACCATCATATTATATATAGTAAAACTATATATATATATATATGAAAAAAAAAAATTCAAACATTTAAAACAATTTTTCTATTTTATATTATAATCGCTTTCTAGATATATTTTATTGCTTAATTTTGTCTAAAAACCACAAATTTTTTTGTTAAAATTACATATTTCTAGACTACACAATAGAAGTGTCTAAAAAACTTTCAATACATTAAATTCATTTATACATTAGCATAAAATAAAATTATATATATATATAAACATTTTTAAAATTTTAACAACTCATATAAAAAATTTGATCTTTAGTAACTCATAATAAATATGTGCTGAAGATAAATCCATATTAATTGTATTTTTTTCCAAAAAAAAATTATCTTTTTATTTTTTGACCTTTTTCCTCACTAAATTTTATTTACTGGAAAAGAAATTATTATAATTGTAGTAAGACTATCAAACATACTAATTCTAAATTTCGTTGACTTATAAATTAAATAAATATATATATATATATATATATATATAATCAGTTGAAGGAAAACTAAAAACATAATACTCCATTTTTTTTTAGTCGATTATTATTTCCCTTTTACTCCCTTTTTATTTTTTGAAGAACGACTCAACAACTCGTGTGTTTTTTAGACAGATACCAAAGACATCGTCAGCGATCTATGCGGACATGTCCCAACGCCCAAGTGAGAGATCTGTGCGAATGTAAGAAAATGCCAATGCCAACCAAAGCATACGCTCAACGTTATCACTCACGGTCATATGGACGTTTCGTTTGGGTGCATTGCCGTTGCGAGTCAATGTCAAACTAGGGCTACTGCGATCTCAACGTTTGTGAGTCAATTAATTTGTTCTGGGTTAAATTCACTGCTTGAAAGTATTATCACTCTGTTGGAAAGTCAAATTTATTGTATTGTAGGTTAATCGTGTAAATGTGTTTGAATGTCAAGTTTGTTCCCGTTTGCAGGCTCGGGTTTGTCAAGTAGGATGACCCGAACAAAGCACACTTTGGAACCTTTCAAAGCGGACGACCATGTCCTTCGCATGAGATTATCGCAAAGTTGACAATCCAGGGTCTTCCCCTTTCCATTGCGCAACGAACAATGGATGAGCTGAAGAACCTTAATCGTTGAAGTCATGTCACCTAATTTTTAGTGCATGTCAATCAAATATGGCCCTGGAAAAAGTCATCACCCAAACCAAAAGGGAATCCCAAAAACTATTCCATAGCGACCCAATTTTCTTTTCGTTTAATGTGTTCTATTTCAAAGTCAAATTTGTTTAGGAACACATTCCACCTGGCCTCACGGGGTTCAAGCTAGCTTGTTTTAAATAACTGGTCAAGCTACTATGATTTGTTTTCAACACAAACTTTATTCCCAATAAGTAGTGCCTCCATATTTTGAGTCTGTGCAGCACTACGGTTAACTCTAGATCATACAAGGAATATCGTTGTTCATGATATTTAAATTTCGTAGGCTCATATGCCACAATCTTTCCATCTTGTGACAACACTGCTCTTACTCCTTCCTTGCTAGCGTCGGTGCAAACCTCAAACTCTAAATTTGGATCTACCACCTTCAAAACAGGAGTTGTGGTAAAAAAATGTTTTAACATTTCAAAACTAGTCTGGCATTCACTAGTCCAATTAAACACTAGCCCTTTCCATTGCAAGGAGGTTATGGGAAATGCAATTTTAGATAATCATTCTATAAAACGCTGATAATAGTTGGCTAGTCCCATAAAAGATCATATCTCGATTGCAGTTTTTGGTATGCTCCATTCCATAATAGTCTTTATATTTTCAGGGTCTACTGCTATACTTTCATTAGAAATAACATGGCCAAAATATTGGATTTTATCTTTGTAGAAATCACACTTGCTAAATTTGACATAAAGTTGATGGTCTCTCAACATTTTGAGCACTATATGCAAATGTTCCTTATGTTTCTCCATATTCCTTGAATAGATTAGTATATCATCTATAAAAATCATAGAAAATTTATCCAAGAATGGATGAAATATGCCATGCATCAAACTCATGAATATTGTTGCTGAGTTGCTTAATCCAAACTATAAAAAAACGAATTCATAATGGCCATAACGGGTACAGAAATTTGTTTTATGGATGTCTTCAACCTTTATCTTTATTTGATGATACCCAGACCTTAGATATATTTTAGAAAATACATTTTTCTCCTTTACTTGATCGAAAATATCATCTATTCGTGGCAGTGGGTTTTTGTTCTTAAACGTTAATTTATTAAGCGGTCTATAATCCATACACATTCACATCATACCATCCTTATTTTTCACGAAAAACACGGGTGCCCCCCAGGGTGACACAGTAGGACAAATATATCCCTTGTCCAAAAAATCCTGTAATTTCATTTTTAACTCTATCAATTCAAGCATACTCATTCGATATGGTGCTCATGATACCAGTGTTTCCCCTAGCATTAGTTCGATGGTAAAATCAATATCCTGCTTTGGTGGTAGTCTTGCTATGTTTTACGGAAATACTTCCATAAAATCTTTCACCACGGGTACATTTTCCACCATGGAGGTCTTATCTTTAGAATTAGAGAATCCCACTTGAATTTCATAAATTTGACACCCTTATTTTATGCATTTTCCCAACTGAGATTGTAACACCCCCAATTCATGTGATTGCATTTTAAAGTTAGATACTTGAACTTTACATCCTAAGGGGAGTGGACCCCAAAGGATAATTATTTTGTGAATGTAATTAAACATTTAATTAAGGAAATGAATAAATTATTGTGGTGCAGATTGACCAAAAAAATGAGATAATGAGATCACTTGCTAAATCTGTGAGGATGGATGAGACAAATATTTCCCCACAACCTTTCAAAAATCCTTGAAAGACAGTAAGTTTTAAATTTAGATTTTTGAGGAAAAATCTGAATTTCCCCAATGATGAGGAAAGTAGTTGGGAAAAGGTAAAAAGCTGGAAAAGCTGAGGAAAAGCATAAAACAACTTTAAAGAATCCCTAAATTGGAAAGCCTAGGCAAACAGGAAGAAAATCATCCTGAGATTTTGGACGCAGAGTTAGAAACATGCTTTGGGGAACAATAGCTTAAATAAGCTGCTCTTGTACAGATTAGGGGTTAATCTGCTGCAGGAGGTGATCTTAGTTCGAGGGTGAGTTCTGGGAGACAGAAGAACTCTAAGGTTGGGAGGTTGGTCTACTGCACGAGTGGTATGTCTCTGAGAAAAATTGTCTTCTTGTTTATTATGGTATGAATTGGCTACATATAAAAACAAAATTTGTCTCTAAGATATTACATTTTATTAGTCTACATTTAACAGAATTTAATCACCAGGAAGTAACCTGATCATTCTGTATAGTTGTAGAGGAAAATCCTGTCAAGTAGAATCCCACAGAATGTTTAAACCCAGGGTTGGTTTAAATCTAAGGAAACCTTGTTCTTTCAGGAAACATTGTGAAATTGTTTTTAATCTGATTTTGTTTCCTCGCATAATTTCTATAACAATTACCATAGAGAGAAATTGAATTCACTATAGTATACCAGAACAATAGCAGGATATGAGTTAAAACTTATACTGTTTATGAAAGAACAGAGGGAGAGACTCAATAGACTGACCTCAGGTTCAGCCAAATGCTCAGAGACAATGGCCTCATGGAACTATTCTAACATCATAGTACTGAGAATGAATACATAGAGTGCAGAATTTATGAGTAAGCAGTTGAGAAGCATAGGAGCAAAGAGTAAATTATTTTCAACAGTATACACAGTAGCATTTATGTAACCACTATTTCCCTTGACTATGAGGAAAAAGAAAATGAGTTCAAATCCCATTACCAGCTCTTCAGAACCAGCTACCATCCGACACATAGGTAGATAAGAGCTGTAACTAGATACAAGAAAGTGAGAAGAAACTGGAGAATAGAAATATGCCTGTATAACTTTGGAAAACAGGAAAACATAATTTCTAGACTTTCATATATATTAACCATCTGTTTATAAATGAGAATGGTCTCATAAATTTCCAGCAAGCCTTTCATATGTCTAGACAGATAGATATAAAACAAGTTCAATGTAACCAGGAGCAGAGGCTGCTGTAATTATGATACAAGTACCAGAGTGGAGATTTCTAACCCCAGAAAAGAGTGAACGAAGTACATCAGAAGAATAGATAAACAGCACATATAACTACATGTAAATTCTGATGCATGCAATTATGAAATCTGGAATTTCATTAGCATTACCGGAAAACAAATATGGTTCAAACGAGAAAATTAAACAAAGCCAAATGCCATGGTATGAAATCATATGCACTATTCATATAGTCCATGTACATTTAAACTGTGGCAGAGTATATTAAAATCGACCTAAGACAATAGGGAGTACATATCTGTCCAAAATTATCGAAATACATGCTGAGCCTATCAGGCTGGGGTATAAAACTCACAACCCCTATCTCAACAGAACAAATTTAAACGAGCGCCATTCAAGAGTGACAATGATAACAATAAGAAAACAAAAACCCCGACTTGGAGAGAGTCTCGTTCCTCAAGAAACACTGCGCAACATCACAAGAGAACAATGTTTCGACGCCCACGAGACAACGCATCAGGAGAGGGGAAGTAACCCCATAAGTATACCGACCTGGACGGCCAAGAGACTGATGTTAGCATCCATATGATTGAAAGGGTTACTATCTACCGTCATAAGTACGCAAGAGCCCTCCGGATTACCTGTAGAAAACAAATTCAACCCAAAATGCGAATTAGACATTTGAGCCATCGTGGAGAAATAAGTGAATGAAGAAAATAATTTCGGTATTAAAACCATTACCTGTGAAACGCAAATCTCAGACGTGCCGAGCCCTGAAATCGAACATTGAACAGAGAGGGATTAATACAAATTATCCTCGAATATAACACGACGAAATCAACAATTATATGCGGAGATGGCATGAATAAGAACCCACCTCATAAGGCTCCATGGAATAGGAGACGTCCACCTGAGGAGATGCGACGTATGCTACACAGGAGGTATAAAACAAATTTTATAATATAGCCAGAGAAGGGTCGACGATAACCCTAAAGATAGAAACCAACCACACCTTGCGCTGAATGTATACCTTGAAAATCGAAAAAAAAACCATATGCATTCACCTCACTGATGATTGAATATATATATTCAGAGCAGGCGTATGGCCTTTACAACCTATTTTATGAATCACTCAAACCTGCAATAGAAATTAAATGTGCGTGGAGGTAATTACCTGACAGCGTGTTGGTGAACTAGAGGCGCCATACTTCTTCTCTGCAACGCAGAATGGAAACCCTCGGCAGAAGTGGAATGGTGCAGACGCAGAGGAGCACCACCAACTGATGAACGCGGAAAACCGACTTAACTCTACACTCAGAGCTTATATAAGTCTTCGATAAACCACCAGAACCCTAACTGAAATTGACCTCCATCGTCCACTTGGCAGAATCGGAGAAGCTAAGCCACGGATCGATGGGTAGCAGTGGAGAGTGAATACTGTCGTATAAAATTAATGGGCGTAGATCCGAATTGAATTCCATATGTCCTGTGCAGGTATCGGCGTGGGTGTTGTACACCACGTAGGATGAGCATGCCAGTGACGTGGATTCACCATGTAAGCAAACGAAAGGGTATAAAAACCATACAACATTCATTTAATTATCACAATGCCTGACGTGGATAAAAATCTCACCGCGGCGATGCACATAGAAACCCAAATCTGGGGTGATGATACGCTCTACGTGCAGAATGATCCCAATGCCTAGTACCATATATTAAATCAATTTAAAATCTTATGTACCATGATGGGTGGTCATATCAACCCAGGCGTATATACATGTTAATGCCAAACGCATGGAAAAAGTCCATTCATAATAGTATGCACATGGAATTATATGAAAAATCGATAACCCCAAAGGCTATACCCATATACATAGCGTAAACATCGTAACGATGGCTAGTGGAAGGGTCGAAAGTGCCCTTGGGAAACGACTCATACAAATCATTTTATATAATATATGTTCACGGTCCATATGGTTTACGTGTAGATTCAATAATTTCATAAATGGGATATGTGACCATTAAGTTAAAGGAGAGTGGCAAGGTTATGCGAGACCTGTGTAAAGAATAGAGTCCTATAAAATATCTCCCTAATTGGAATAAAAACAACATAAGGTGAGAGATTGTGATAGAGGGTGTTATTGCAACATGATGTGATGAAAACTATCATAGTGAAAAGATTGAAATGTCATAATAAAACTATGCTCAAAAGCTTGCATTCGTGAAGAATTTTTTTTTTTGTGGGTGAAATTGGAGGTGTGACAAATGGTATCAGAGCCCAAGTTATAAAACTGGGCTGGTGACATTGTGCTCACGATTGCTATGTACTCACTGTGTAATTTTATTTTCCGTAGCAAAAGTTTTATTTTTGTTGTTTTGTTTTTTCTGTTCACTGACCTGTGCTATGTAGTGTACAGTGAGGTGATAGAATGGAAGAAGGTGGCGGAATTTATGTTGATCTGCGTGGTGAACCAAATCCCAATGCGGCCATGATGGCTATGTTGCGAAATTTGCAACAAGAATTGGCTGAGATAAAAAGCCAGAATGACAGATTGTCATTAGCCAGTGAGGAGGAGGAAAAGCTCATCAGGGAATTAACCTCACGGAACAGCCAAGAAGGCGAAGGTTCTGAAAAGAGGAAAACTGATGAATCTGATGAGGAAGATGCCATTCGACATCAGAATAAGCAAAAAAAGGAATTACAAGGGGAATTCCGAAAAATCAAACCTCCCTCCTATGACGGGGAGAAGGAGGAAGATGCGGAAGCCTGGTTGGTATTTCCAGGTTTATGAATATGAAAGAAATTTGAAGGCCAGATTAGCTGTCTACCAGCTACAAGGTAAGGCTACCTTGTGGTGGGAGGAGACAAAGATGGTGCATGCCATAGATGAAAAGACAGTTACTTGGGAGGATTTCCAGGCTAAATTTAAGAATCGCTACTTGAATGAGCGGTACTATGATGACAAAGCAAAAGAATTTCATGAGCTTAGATTGGGACAGCTCACTATTGATGAGTTTGTTACTAAGTTTACCAATCTATTAAGATATGTACCTTACATAAGGGAAGAAAAGGCAAAGGTACAGAGGTTTCTGAATTGTTTGCCTATGGTATACAAAGAGAAAATTGAGTTTGATAATCCAAAAACAATGGACGAAGCTGTTAGAAAAGCTAGATTGTGTTACCAACAGTTCAAAGGAAAAACTGATCAAGGAAAAAGTTGGGAAAGTAAGAATGAAGTCAAAGGGAGAAAACAGAAACCAGCGTATCTGAAGAATTTTGGTAGAGATCATTAGCGGAAAATATTTAGTAAACCCAAAGAAAGTCAAACTTCACAGTCTCAAGTGGCATCGAAACCAATAGATGGAGACAGTAAAAAGGAGGGAACAGTCAGAATGAAGGAGCCCTTGAAATGTTGGGGCTGTGGAGAACCCCATATTTTGAGGGACTGCCCTCATCGAAATATTCATATGCTCATGAGAGATCGGGAAGCGACAACAGTAAATGATATAGCCAGAAACATACCAACTATCAGTGCAGCCCTGGAAAATCGGCAAGCAGAACATCAAGCAACCATGGTGGAGATGGAGGGTAAGATTTCTGACCTACCTGTTTCTGTTCTAATTGATCCAGGTGCTTCTTTGAGTTACGTTAGTCCAAATATTGTAGAAAAATGTAACTTAAAAGCTGAAAAATTTCAAAAGTCATGGTTGGTACAGCTGGCCACTGGAACAAAAAGAAAGGTAACACATAAACTGCCCAGAACAGAAATCCAATTAAATGAGTTTCGAACAGAAGTGAATTTGAACATTCTACCCTTAGGGTCATATGATCTATTGATAGGAATGGATTGGCTGGAAAAGAAGAAAGCTTTGATGAATTTTTGGGATAAGACCTTGCATTGTGTAGATGAGGAAGGGAAAAATTTTATTCTCAAAGGGAAACCAAAACCTATTTCTGTAAGACAAATTTCAGCATTGCAATTAAAAAGAACAGCTAGAAAAGGATACCAAGTTTATGCAGTGCATGTGGAAGAAACATAACAGAAAACTGAAGAAGAATTACTGGATGTTGTACTAGTAATAAGAGAATTCAAGGAAGTTTTTCCAAAGGAAATCCCTCATCTTCCCCCCAAAAGAGAGATTGACTTCTCCATCGATCTGGTGCCAGGAGCAACACCTGTTTCACGAGCACCTTATCGAATGAGTCCTCCTGAACTTATAGAACTAAAAATGCAATTGCAAGAACTGCTAGATAAAGGGTATATCAGACCGAGTGTGTCTCCTTGGGGAGCACCAATGCTGTTCGTGAAGAAGAAAGATGGAACTTTCAGGATGTGCATTGATTATAGGCAACTGAATAAGTTGACCATTAAAAATAGATATCCTTTGCCTAGAATTGATGATCTTTTTGATCAAGTGAGAGGAGCTTCAGTGTTCTCAAAAATTGACTTAAGAACTGGTTACCACCAGCTCAGAATTAAAGAGGAAGACATCAGCAAAACAGCCTTTAGAACCAGCTATGGCCACTACGAATTTGTAGTTCTACCTTTTGGTTTGACAAACGCCCCTGCCACATTCATGTGCCTAATGAGCAGTGTGTTAAACAAGTATTTGGATAAATTTGTCCTTGTGTTCATAGATGATATTTTAGTTTACTCAAACAGTGAAGAGGAACACAAAGAACACCTGAGGATAGTGTTGCAAACTCTAAAGGAAAATCAGCTATACGCTAAATTTAGCAAATGTGAGTTCTATAAGGACAAGATCCAATACTTGGGTCATATTATTTATGAACAAGGCCTTGCTGTGGACCCGGAGAAGATAAAGGCTATAAAATAATGGCCAGTACCCGCTGATGTTTCAGTAGTTAGATCATTCATGGGGATTTCCGGCTATTATCGCAGATTTGTGGAGAGATTTTCTGCCATAGCACATCCCATCACTTCCTTACAGAGAAAAGGTGTCAAGTTTGAATGGATTGAAAAATGCCAAAACAGTTTCGACCAATTAAAACTGAAACTTACCATAGCCCCTATACTGAAGATTGCAGATCCTGATAAGGAATTTGTGGTATGTACGGATGCATGTAGAGAAGGATTGGGAGGAGTTCTTTTGCAGGAAAATTCAGTGATTGCCTATGAATCCAGGAAACTGAAGATACATGAACAGAATTATAGTGGCTATGATTTAGAGTTAGCAGCTGTTATTCATGCTTTGAAAATGTGGCGGCACTATCTTCTTGGAAAAAATTTACATTGATGAGTGATCATATTAGTCTCAAATATTTCTTTTCCCAAACTGAGTTGAATGCCAGACAAGCCAGATGGCTGTCCTTTTTAAGCGAGTTTGACATGGATATAAAACATATTAGAGGGAAGGAGAATAAAGTTGCTGATGCATTGAGCAGAAATGCTTGTCAGCATATCAATAATATTGGAAGTAGTGCTCAGATAGATGTAGAAGAATTGGTGAATAAGGCAGCAAATCAAGACCCAAATTATGAAACACTTCTGGTAAAATTACAGAAAAAGGAGAAAACTGATTTTACGCAAAACCAAAAAGGGCTGATTTGTTATAAGAATAGATTGTATATTCCCAATGTAAAGTCTCTAAAAAGAGAAATTATGGATGAGTACCACAAACAACCTTATACAGGACATCCAGGGTATCAGAAAATGTTAACAGCCCTGAAAAAGAAGTTGTTCTGGCCAGGAATGAAGAGAGAGGTAGCATAATATTTAAGTAGATGCATGGAATGTCAATTAGTTAAGGTTGAACATCAGCATCCTGCTGGCCTTCTGAACCCTTTGCCCATTGCAGAATGGAAGTGGGACACCGTTTCCATGGACTTCATTACAGGATTACCCAAAACTAAATACCAGCATGATTCTGTAATGGTAGTAGTAGACACTTTAACCAAAGCTGCTCACTTTATACCAGTGAAATCCACCTTTGGAACAGCTCAAGTAGCGAATGTGTTCCTGAAGGAGATAGTAAGGCTCCATGGGGTTCCTAAGGTGATTGTTTCTGATAGGTATGCTAAGTTTATAGCAGCCTTTTGGAGGGGATTATTTGGAGGAATGGGCACTAAATTGAATTTTAGCACCGCCTACCACCCTCAGACTGATGTTCAAACGGAAAGAACTAATCAAATTTTGGAGGACATGCTGAGAATGTATGTGATGGATAGACCTTCAAAGTGGGAAGATTTCTTACATTTAGCTGAATTTGCTTATAATAACAGCTATCAATCCTCCATCAAAATGAGTCCGTTTGAAGCACTGTATGGAAGGAAGTGTCGTACTCCTTTGAGTTGGAGTCAGCCAGAAGAGAAACTAATGTTGGGACCTGATGCTTTACAAGAAATGGAAGGAATTGTCAAGCAGATACAAAAGAATATCAAGACAGCACAAGATCGCCAGAAGAGTTATGCGGATAAGAAAAGAGTGCATAGAGAATTTAAAGTTGGGGAGCATGTATATTTGCGTATTAAACACAAAAAGAGCACCCTTTATGCTAGGAGTTGTGCAAAATTGGCCCCGAGATACTGTGGTCCCTTTGAAGTATTAGAAAGGGTGGGACCAGTGGCTTACAAGCTGGCCTTACCACCCCATGTTAGAGTTCATGATGTATTTCATGTTTCATTGCTAAAAAGATATGTGCATGATGTGTCTCACATAGTTGATTGGAATGTTGTACAGGTGGAACCAGAAGGGGAGTTTCTGCCAGAACCACTTCAAATATTGGAGCGGAAAGAAATTGAATTGAGAAGCAGGACGGTAGCAAGAGTAAAGTTGTAGTGGAAGCACTTTACTGCTGAAGAAGCTACCTGGGAACGAGAGACTGAAATGATGGAAAAATATCCATTTTTGTTTGCAAAATAAACTCTAGTAGTTGAATAACAACACCGAGGACGGTATTTATTTTCAGAGGGGGAATATGTAACACCCCCAATTCATGTGATTGCATTTTAAAGTTAGATACTTGAACTTTACATCCTAAGGGGAGTGGACCCCAAAGGATAATTATTTTGTGAATGTAATTAAACATTTAATTAAGGCAATGAATAAATTATTGTGGTGCAGATTGACCAAAAAAATGAGATAATGAGATCACTTGCTAAATCTGTGAGGATGGATGAGGCAAATATTTCCCCACAACCTTTCAAAAATCCTTGAAAGACAGTAAGTTTTAAATTTAGATTTTTGAGGAAAAATATGAATTTCCCCAATGATGAGGAAAGTAGTTGGGAAGAGGTAAAAAGCTGGAAAAGCTGAGGAAAAGCATAAAAAAGCTTTAAAGAATCCCTAAATTGGGAAGCCTAGGCAAACAGGAAGAAAAGCATCCTGAGATTCTGGACGCAGAATTAGAAACATGCTTTGGGGAACAATAACTTAAATAAGCTGCTCTTGTACAGATTAGGGGTTAATTTGCTGCAGGAGGTGATCTTAGCTCGGGGGTGAGTTCTGGGAGACAGAAGAACTCTAAGGTTGGGAGGTTGGTCTACTGCACGAGTGGTATGTCTCTGAGAAAAATTGTCTTTTTGTTTATTATGGTATGAATTGGCTACATATAAAAATAAAATTTGTCTCTAGGATATTACATTTTATTAGTCTACATTTAACATAATGTAATCACTAGGCAGTAACCTGATCACTCTGTATAGTTGTAGGGGAAAATCCTGTAAAGTTGAATTCCACAGAATGTTTAAACCCAGGGTGGGTTTAAATCTGAGGAAACCTTGTTCTTTCAGGAAACATTGTGAAATTGTTTTTAATCTGCTTCTGTTTCCTAGCATAAATTTTATTACAGCTATCATAGAGAGAAATGGAATTCACTATAGTACACCAGAACAATAGCAGGATATGAGTTAAAACTTATACTGTCTATGAAAGAACAGAGGGAGAATGAATACATAGAGTGCAGAAATTATGAGTAAGCAGTTGAGAAGCATAGGAGCAAAGAGTAAATAAATTTCAACATTATACACAGTAGCATTTATGTAACCACTAATTCCCTTGACTATGAGGGAAAATGAAAAGAGTTCAAATCCCATTACCAGCTCTTCAGAACTAGCTACCATCAAACACATAGGTAGATAAGAGCTATAACTAGATACAAGAAAGTGAGAATAAACTGGAGAATAGAATTATGCCTGTATAACTTTGGAAAATAGGAAAACATAATCTCTAGACTTTCATACATATTAACCATCTGTTTATAAAGGAGAATTGTCTCATAAATTTCCAGCAAGCTTTCCATATGTCTAGACAGATAGGTATAAAACAAGTTCAATGTAACCAGGAGCAGAGGCAACTGTAATAATGATACAAGTACCAAAGTGGAGATTTCTAACCACAGAAAAGAGTGAACGAATTGCATTCGAAGAATAGATAAACATATATATAACTATCTGTAAATTCTGATGGATGCAATGAAGAAATCTGGAATGTCCTTAGCATTACCGGAAACAAATATGGTTCAGACGAGCAAATTAAACAAAGCCATATGCCAAGGTATGAAATCATATGCACTATTCATACAGTCCATGTGCATTTACACTGTGGCAGAGTATATTAAAATCGACCTAAGACAATAGGGAGTACATATCTGTCCAAAATTTTCGAATTACATGCTGAGCCTATCAGGCTGGGGTATATAACTCACAACCCCTATCTCAACAGAACAAATTTAACCGAGCGCCATCCAAGAATGACAACGATAATAAGAAGAAAAAAAAAAACCCTGACTCGGAGAGATAGTCTCGTTCCTTAAGCAATACTGCGAAACATCACAAGAGAAGCAATGTTTCGACGCCCACGAGACAATGCATTAGGATAGGGGAAGTAACCCCATAAGTATAGCGACCTGGACGGCCAAGAGACCGATGTTAGCATCCATACGATTGAAAGGGTCACTATCTACTATCATAAGTCTGCAAGAGTCCTCCAGATTTACCTGTAGAAGACAAATTCGACCCAAAATGCGAGTTAGTCATTGCGCCATCGTGGAGAAATAAGCGAATGAATAAAATAAGATCGGTATTAAAACCATTACCTGTGGAATGCAAATCTCAGACACGTCGAGCCCTGCAATCGAACATTGAACAGAGAGGGATTAATACAAATTACCCTCGAGTATAACACGACGAAATCAACAATTATATGCGGAGATGGCACGAATAAGAACACACCTCATAAAGCTCCATGGAACAGGAGACGTCCGCCTGAGGAGAGGCGACGCATGCTACACAAGAGGTATAGAAAAAATCAGTCGCAATTTAAATATAACCAGAGAAGGGTCGACGACAACCCTGAAAATAGAAACCAACCACACCTTGCGCTGAACGGATACCTTGAACATCGAAAAACAAACCAAACACATTCACCTTACTGATGATTCAATATATATATTCAGAGCAGGCATATGGCCTTTACAAACTAATTATGAATCATTCAAACCTGCAATAGAATTAAAATGTGCGTGGAGGAATTACCTGATCGCGTGTTGAGGAATGAGAGGCGCCATACTTCTTCTCTGCAACGGAGAGTCGAAACCCTCGGCAGAAGTGGAATGGTGCAGACGCAGAGGAGGCCTGCAACTGATGAACGCGGAAAACCGACTTAAATCTACACTCAGAACTTATATAAGCCTTCGCTAAACCACCTGAACCCTAACTGAAAGCGATCGCCATCGTCCACTTGGCAGAATCGGAGAAGTTAAGCCACGGATCGATGGGTAGCCATGGAGAGTTAATACCGTCGGGTAAAATTTATGAGTGTATAAGAATGAATTCATGCCCCGTGGGCACACGCGTGAGTGGTACACCACGTAGGCTTTAGTGGCGCGACGGGGACTCACCATGTAAGCAAACGAAAGGGTACAAAAACCATACAATGTGGCCGCTTGTTAATTATCACAACGCCCGACGTGGATAAAAATCTCCACCGCGACGATGCACAAGAGAAACCCAAATCGGGAGTAATGATACGCTCTACGTGCAAAAAATAATCCCAATGCCGCATTTTACATATTAAATCGATTAAATTCTGAGGTACCATGATGGTGGTCATATCAACCCGTGCGTATATACATGTTGATGCCAAACGCATGGAGAAATTCCATTCATAATATGCACTTCGAATTATATGAAAAATCGATAACCCCAAAGGCTATAACCATATATATAACGTAAACATCGTAACGATGGCTATTAGAAGGGTCGAAAGTGCCTTGGGCAACGACTCATACAACTCATTTTATATAATATATGTTCATAGTCCATATGGTTTACATGTGAATTCAATAATTTCATAAATGGGATATATGACCATTAAGCTAAAGGAGAGTGGCTATACGAGACCTGTGTAAAGAATAGGTTCGTATAAACCATCTCCCTAATTGTAATAAAAATAACATAAGATGAGAGATAGTGGTAGAGGGTGTTATTGCAACATGATGAAAAGAAAACTATCATAGTGAAAAGATTGAAATGTCATAATAACCCTAGGCTCATAACCTTGCATTTGCAAAGGAAATTTTTTTTTTCTGGGTGAAATTGGAGGTGTGACAGAGATGCAGTAATAGGAGACAACTGAAGTGGCTTTTTAATTCCTTGCAACTCTTGGTGAGATCCATCTTCAACCTTATACTAAATGATTTTATCCTTGCAGTCTACTAGTGACCAATGCACATCCAACCAATCCATTCCCAGTAATATATCATAGGAGCCTAAAGGTAGAATATTCAATTCAACCTTTATATGTCGGTTTCCAACTTCTAGGGGATAGTTGGAAACTTTGGCATTAACTCTTCTCTTTTTCCCACTGACTAATTGTACTAGCCAAGGATTTTTAAACTTCTCTCTCTGCACGTTACACTTTTCCACTCTCCTTGGATTTACATAGCTTAAAATGGCACAAGGATCAACCAAAATAGAAACAAGGTGAGAATACATCTTACCTTCCAGTTCTATCATCGTTGACTGGAAATTCGCTTGCCGATCCTCAAGTGCAGAATTGATTCTATGTATCTTTCCTGCTATGTCCTCCACTATGGATGCCTCTTGCACATTAGCTGCAGTTTCGTTTCTCCCATGGTGAGCACAATTCTTATAATAATGTGTCTCACCACATCCCCAACACTGTAATGGATGTTTCTGGATCTACCCATGATCTTGTGTATTGGATGCTTCAGTGGGTCATTCCCCTGCTGCCCACTTGGTTCTATGTTGGTTTCTTCCCTGCTGTCTATTTGTTGTATTTCTAGAAGAATTCTTAAAATTTCCAGATCTGCTACTTTTAAATTTTGAGTTACTTTTCTGCCCTTTCTTAGGTGGCCAACTCCTTCAAGCTTCTCCTTTCACCTTGGACTATTGATAGCACATACGTGTGTTTCAAATCACATCGTCCATTGTCTTTAGGTTTGCAAATTTGATTTTCTCTTTCATATGAGCAGGTAGGCTACTCAAGAATCACTGTACTTTTATTTTTTCATCCCTCAAATATGGAACATATGTAATATTCCTAATTACCTTTCAGCTAGTTGGAATATTAATTTTTTCTTTTGTCATTAATATATATGAATAAGAGGGTAGAGAGACTCATAAATATCCTTAGTAGAAATAAAACCACTTCTAGATATGAATGTGGATCATTGTATCAGTTGAATAAATAACTCTTAGGTGTGAATGGGGGTCTAAAGCATGTGTATGGGGTCAAGGTTGACCATATCAAAAACGTTGTCATGGAGGTAGTGGAGAGTTATTGGAGGTCAACGCAGTCATAGTGGGAGGGAGTCTCCAAGAGAGTAGCATATTTAATGAGTGGGACCAAGGGTGAAGAGGCTCACAAAGCATATAACAAAAGGGATGGCAGCCATAGAATTCATTCCAAATATTGCTTATGTTTTGTCTTTTATGACTTTACGCACGCTTCAACTATTTAGCAGAGTCTGTTGTGTTGTTTAGTAGAAGGGTGTTTCCAAGTTGAAATCCCACCCTCATCCTCACGGGACTTTGAGTGCCCACTCAGGGGAGGTTCATTGAGCTTCATTTCCACCATCTAGCATCAAGCCAAGCTTCAGGAATCTTCGGCAGTGGAGTCTTCTTCAAGAACTCTCTTATTTTGTAGGGCAGTTGCAGTGGAGGGTTAAGTACCCAAGTTATTGAGCTTATTTTCCAGTGATGGGAGTGGCCCTCCATTTTTGCATCATATCAGCCACCTTCCAGCAGTTATTGAGTTTCAATGTGTAATTTAACCATAGGGCTACATTTCTCATGTTGTGTATTTCCGAACACCCTTTCTGGGTCGTCTTGGAATTGTGCTAGAGAGCCTAGATCTCTCATCCTGACATTTTCTAAGCACTATATCAGCAGTTCTATATATTTTTAGTCTTACTCTGAAGTTTTTCTCCATAGGACTATGCAGTAATGGCCTTTCAACATTTTTTATCATTAGTTCTTCATATTTTATGTACTGGGTCATTTGAGGCTTGTTTTTCCTAGCTTGAGTGCCTTTTTCCTCAAGATCTTGTACTCATTTTTCTGCTATAATATTTAATAAAGTGGCCTTATGATCTTCCCATATTGATGTATTGATATTTTACTGCATTTTCCAGTTTCATGTTCTATATTCCTATTTTTCCTAATTTGGAATATTACAGTAGTATCAGAACATAATCTTGGCTCAGCTTGTCAGACATCACATCTATGTCATGAGAAGAAGAAGAACCTCTCATAGAAACGAAGATGCAGTACATTAATATAAGACGAAGGTTTGATTATACAAGCAATGAATAAGACAAATGGAGGAATCCAATATCAGAAGAAATGGATGGAAAGGAGTTTCCAAAGGTTCTTCCCTAAACTATGCAAGATATTGCCAGAGAAATCAAGGATATGAGGATGGAAAGACATAAAGAGACCCCAAGAAGTTTTTCACGTCACTGATGTGAGCAACCCATAATGCAACAAGTATCCCAATGCTCCACTATGTCTACATTCCTAGTAGTAGGAAATGGAGGTGGAGGGCCCCAAGAACAAGATACTCTTGAAGATTATTTTCTAGAGTATGAGTCACAATATTATATATTCAAAGATAATTTGAAATTTCAGGAGTTCTATCAAATCAAGGACAACAAGAGACCCTAGAATATTAATAGGAGTGCAGGGTACATGCAGAATAATGATCTAAATCATACTATGGGTAGATTTTTTCTGCCTGCTTTTGATGGGTCATCCAAGTGCACAACCAATTCTTGGGTGGAGAAACTAGAAATCTACTTTCAATTTAACCAAGTACCATAGATTGAATCCATTAAGATAACAGTGCTGCACCTTGAGGGTGAGGCACGTGATTGGTGCTTTCACGGTATTTCTACATTTTTAAATCCCAATGTGAATGCATATGTAGAATTCACCCAGAGGTTAGCATAAAGATTTGATAGAAGAGACCCAGAGGCACCTTTTGTTGCGCTAGAAAAGCTCACGAAATCAAGTAATTCAAATACCTATATCTCTGAATTTCTAAAATTTTCCATCATGGTACCGTATTTATCTTCAGCTAGGAGTGTTTATATATTCATTGATGGGCTAGCAGAGCTTCTTCATGGGTTGGTTAATTCCACTAGACCAACTACGCTCCAATATGCCATTGAGAGAGATAGGGACTTATAGGATGCTTTTCCAAGAGCAAGAGCTCCATTTCATCAAAATCCCACTTTTTAGTCCAAGGGGAAAGATGTGAAGGTTATTCCTCCAATGGAGAACTAGAATAAGGGGCCTCTTAGTAATGATGCCCTAAGAGACTTAAGGAGGAGGAAGCTTTTCTTCACATGCCAAGAACCATGGGCACCAAGGCATCAGTGTGTTGCAAGAAAGGCACACTATATTGAGGTGTTCTTTGATAGTGAAGAAGAGGAAGAGGAAGAACCAAAAGGAGACATCAGCGTTGTGACACCAGGAGAGGATCCACTACCACCAGGAGGTGGAAATGGGTCATTTTCTCCAATTGGAGGGGCCCTTGCATATTTGCGGGGAGTACCCAAGTATCTAACTTTTAGAGTCTGAGGTACAGTTCAGGGGTAGCGGGTATCAATATTGATTGAAAGTGGGGCTACCAACAATTTTTTTGATGCTCAGTTAGTGCAGAGGAGAACAATACCCATTGATGATTTTGAGGGATTATCCATTTTGGTTCCAAGAGCTAGAACCATGCATTGTATGAAGTATGTCCGAGCATTGTTTGTAACCTTGGGGACATACACTTTGAATGATCATTTCTTTATGGTTGACATTCGTGACATCAATGTGATATTAGGTTTTCCTTCTTTCACTACATTGGGGAAGGTCACCACAAATTGGGAGACCTTGTAGATGGAATGGATAGATAAGAAGAGCAGTAAGCGTCAGATGATCAGGGGTATGCACACCTATCCACCTCATGAAGCCTCTACATATAAGATGGAGCCTGATTTACACAGAGGAATAGAGGAAAAATCAGTTCATTCAATTTTGCAGTTTACTGTAAACCATGATCTTATATTATTTGGAGGCATCCCATCAGGAAGGCCCCTGGACCGAGAGCTGGTTAAAGATCTCTCACAACAAGTTGCACCATTCATAGATATAGCTATGAATGGAGCATTGGATGAGACCACCATAGCACAGAGGGCCTTTGATTGGCTCAAGGAGGATACGGATATTTGTTCGGTATTGGTATTACGAGCTCTCATGAAGCATATTGTGTTGAGAGGTGATGTTTCAAGATTGGATGATGGCATAATTATGGTGAAAAGGGGTTATTCCATAGCCTTTGAGAGTTAGAAGATACTTCCACATAGGAATTATTATTCCCTATATGATAAGGGGTTGTTGGAATTCATACATGCATTGGCCAAACTCAAGACGTTTTGGAAGGGAAATAGCTTCCAAGAGAAGATTAACCACCATAAACTTCAACCTTTTCATGAGAAAAGGTAGCCGCAAGGAAGGTAGAAAAAGTGGGATAACAATATTCCGACATGTGGCTTTGGCATTGATCATGTCAAATAGGGGAGCAATGAGGTGACAGGTTCCTTATCACAGAGGCCAGTAGCACTGCCATTCTTGAGTATGGATCCAGATTGGGAGTCTTAGCTATTGGTGGAGTATTCCAAGAGCCACTTCACATGTGAGTTACTTGATGGGTAGGTGACTAATGAGAGGTATAGAGTGATGGATGGAGTCATCTATTACTAGGATTGGATCTTCTTGACTAGAGACTCTAAGATGAAGGAGAAGTTTCTACATGTAGCACATGATTCACTCCTTTCCAACCACTAAGGTTTCATCAGGACATATCAGGCCATAAGGGAGAGATTCTCATGGGAGGGTCTCAAGGAGGATGTGCTCCAGCATATCAGGAAGTCCGTAATTTGTGTGAATAATGAGGAGGAAAACAACCATCCTTCCAGGTTGTTACAGTCACTTCCTTCTCCGGGAGGAAAATGGGAGAGCTCATCTATGGAATTCATCACCAACTTGCCAACAATGCATGGTAAGGATTGTGTCTTTATAATAATTGGTAAACTAACAAAGAATTTACATTCCCTTTCCATTTATTTACAGTGCATTTCTCCATAAGAGGGCAAGCCTCTCCTTGGAATTCATGGTCTTCTTGGGACCACAGTCAGTGATAGAGATAACCACTTCCTAGATGGATTTGGGTAGGTGTTTTTTGTTTGGGGTGTACCTAGTTGACACCAAACATCAATTACTTCCCCTAGGCAGATGAGAAGATATTGGCAACAAGCAAGTGGCTGGGAAGCTACTTACCACAATGTGTTCTTGGGAAATAAGGAGAAATATTGCACTGGTTCCACGTGGGGAACTATTGTCACCGTCCTAAATTTCATATGGTAGTGCGTGTATCTCTATTTTTGGTTCCATATGGTGATGATTTTATACTCATTGTTGTTAGGATGGTTGGGGGAAGCAAGGATCTTAGAACCAAATATTGAATCCTTAAGAATCAGGATGTATTCTGTTCTCTTAAGGAAAACATTGCTACAACCCAAGATCAACAGGAGTTCTATACAAATCATGGATGGAAAGAAAGACAATGTGGGGTGGACAATTTGGTCTGTCTCCATTTTCAGCCATACATACCACTTACATTGCAGAAGAAGGGGAATGAGAATCCCTTTTATGGGCCACACAGGATGATCCATCTTGTTGGGGGAGTAGCACATGTGTTGGCGCTTGTCATTGGGAGTAAGATCCCCAAAAATTTTCATGACCCATGCCTTAATGAGGCCATTAGATAGCATGTAGTTCCCACCATGGATCTCCCACTTCTTTGTGATGTAAGCCATTTGGTTTTATCACCAAGGGATAACTTGGACACTTGGGAGGGGCAGCTAAGGGTCAGGTTGATTGGAGAACATCTAATTCAGTGGAGGAATTTATTAGATGAGGATGCCACAAGAGAAGGAGAGGAGAATTTGTAGCATCCATCCTTGCAGTTTCTTGAGGACAAGCAACATTTGGGAGGGGAGGACTCCAATATTCCTAATTAGCTTTCAGCTAGTTGGAATATTAAATTTTCTTTTGTCATTAAGATAGATGAATAAGAGGGTATAGAGACCCATAAATCTCATTAGTAGGAATAAAACCACTTCTAAACATGAATATGGATCATTGTATCAGTTGAATAAAGCACTCTTAGGTGTGAATGGGGGCTAAAGCATGTGGATGGGGTCAAGGTTGACCAAATCGATAGCGCTATCATGTAGGCAGTGGAGAGTTATTATAGGACAACGTAGTCAAAGTGGGAGGGAGTCTCCATGAGAGTAGCATATTTAATGAGTGGGACCAAGGGTGAGGAGGCTCAAAGAGCATATAAGGAAGGGGATGGAAGCCATAGAAGGCATTCTGAATATTTTTTATGTTTGGTCCTTTATAAATTTCTACACGCTTCACCTGTTTAGTGGAGTCTACTATGTTGTTTAGCACAAGGGTGTTTCCAAGTGGAAATCCCACCCTCATCCTCAGGGGACTTTGAGTGACCACTTAGGAGAGGTTCATTGAGCTTTATTTCCATCATCCTGCATCAAGCCAAGCTTCAGGAACCTTCAATAGTGTAGTCTTCTTCAAGAACTGCATTATTTTGCAGGGCAGTTACAGTGGAGGGTTAAGTACTAAACTTTTTGAGCTTGTTTCCTGGTGAGGGGAGCATCCCCTCATCCAGAGGATTAGTAGGGAGGATTATTAGCCATTTTTGCATCATATCAGCCACTTCCCATCAATTATTGAGTTTTAATGCGTAGCCATAGAACTGCATTTCTCATGTTATGTATTTTGGGAAACCCTTTCTGGGTTGTCTTGCAATTGTGCTAGAGACCTTAGATCTCTGATCCCAACATTTTATAAGCACTATATCTGTATTTATATGTATTTTTAGTATTACATTGCAGTTTTTTTCCATAGGACTGTGCAATGATGGCCTTCCGGTATTTTTTATAGCAGCAGTTCTTCATATTTTATGTACTGGGTCATTTGAGGCTTGTTTCGCCTAGCTTGAGTTCCTTTTTCCTTAATATCATGTACTTATTTTTCTGCTATAATATATAATAAAGTGGAACTATGATATGCTCATATTGATGTATTGATATTTTACTGCATTTTTCAATTTTATATTCTATATTCCTATTTTTCCTAATTTGGAATATTACAAAATATCGCAATAAGGAAGTAAATTTAGTTACAAACTCGTCCATAGATAGTTGTCATAGTCTCAAGTCATGAAATTCTTGATATTTTTCATCGTAAAAGTGCTTTGTCGGATATTTTTCTTTAAAGTACTGTTGGAATTCGTCCCAAGTCACATTATGGTCCTCAATTCCTCGCACATTGTTGACTTCTTCCCAACATAATGTGGGTTTTTCTAGCAGTTGATAAATTGCTAGGCGAGCCTTCAATTTTTTAAAGTATTCAAAGAATTGAAAATATTTATTCATGTAAATTATCCATGCTTCTGCTACTTCTTCAGCTTTGCCATCGAATTTGGGGGGTTTAATTTTTCAGATTTCATCTTGTAGCTACACTTTCTGCTTTTTCATCTGTTACTGGTATGATAAATTTCCCGACTCTACTTCATTATAAGACAAGTTTTTATTACTTCGCTAGGTTTGGTTGCCTTCCAACTTATCATTTACTTGTTGTCACAGTTCACCTTCTTCTTTCATTGTTCACCTTATTCTCGAGTGTCTCTTTCTGGGCTCAGTTGAGTTATCCCCTGATTCTATTCACCTAATAGCCTTTTAAGGATACTCTATTGTTCCTGAATCAATCTCTCATTATCACTTCTTTTTCGAACCATTTCTTCTTGTAGCCGTTGCACAATATCCAGAAGCTTGTTGGTTTGTCATTGATGTTCCTTGAGAAATCTAATAGTTTGTTGATGTTGGTCTACACTCAGTTGCACCCACATTTCTGGATTCATTTCTAGGTTAGTCTGGGGGTGAATTTCTCCTATAGTCCTGGGGGTTTGATGTGCAGAATCACTCCTTATTACACTCTGTCAACCTCCTCTTCCCTATTTTGTGCACATTTTTTCACACACCAACTTTTATTTAGGTGACCCTTTTAGGTCCCAACGATTTAACGTTGGTTTGATACCACCTGTAACATCTATCCATAAGCTCTTTACCCTTCATATATTTTTTTTTTACTTCTAGCATTAATTTGTAAATTAATACTCTAAATAAAACACAACATATGGTTTCATATTAATGCAATCATACATACTTACCATATTTATTAGGTTTATCTATATGTTGTAGAATCTATTAGCATCATACCATCTTAGTCATTAATGCTAGTTGAAACATTTCCATATAACTTTTTATATGACTATTATAGCATTATGCTTTATTCACAATCATGAAAACAAAGTTGGGCTAATGTATGATCTCACCTAAACGTAAGACGATGTTGTTTAAGGCATGCTCTTAGCCATAGATTATAATTGATTTATTACATAATGCACTTAGATTTAAAGTCAGGGGAATTTGTGTAAAATATTTCCAATGTACTAAACTATTATAACATAGTTAAAATACCTAGTACCTTGGCAACATTATTATATGGAGATTGTTTTAATTTATTCTTTGATCCGTTGTAGTCTCGGGTTTCACATTTCATTTAATTGAGTGATATCTATAATGCCTCTCCACCATCTATGATTTCATTTAGATCAATGGTTAAAACAAGTTCTGGGGTGGTTAGGGTATTACCCCCCCCCCCCAAAAAAAAAATAAAAACCTAACCAATTTCTCATTTGGCCCCGCTGCTGGAAGCCTCCGCTCTACAACTCCAACACAACGTCGTATTATTTTTGGTGTTCTCCCTAACCCGGTATGTCAACGACGCCTCCATCTCATAACATAGTTTCCTTCCTCATATTTCTTACACTTACACGCTTGCTTGCAATTTTTTTGTTGGGTTTGAGGGTTTTCTCTCTGCTCCTTTTCGGAGTCCAATTAGTTATGATAAATGTCCTTTGTTACAGGTTTTGTGTTCCTGAACTGCCCTCATTCCATGGCGGAAATTACCTCATTTTTAATGGAAAGTCTCCACGACCGAAGCAAGTGAGTTATTTAATTTGGTTCAGATGTCTAATTCTTATCTATGTTTAAATGGGTAATCTCACCATTGTTCTTCGCTTTTAATTTAGCTTCCATTAATAGGTGTTTGGAGCTCGCCTCCTTCATACACAAAAGATAAGCTTTTTGTTGAAACCGGTTTGAGGTTTTTGATTTTATGTTCTGGGTTTAAATTATTAGGAAATTTTCGAGAGCTAAACATTGTATTGCTTTTCATGCAGGTAACTCTGAGAACCCCTGTACCCACAACGTTTCATATTTGCATTGGCTCTCTCGGACTTATACCCTTCGGTCTCACTACAAGTTCTATGGCGCCATTTCCAGTAGATTCTCATGTTTTCTCTTAGCACTACTCATAAGGTTTTTTTGTATAGATATGTTTTAAGTTTGTTGATACGTGAGTGAAGATCGCTTTTAGTTCCAGTTATTTAGCACAATCCTATCGAGGGTTTAATGTATATATGTATTGAATAGTTTTATGATTATCCTTTCTTGTTGTTTTGAGCCACGCTCTGGTTGTATATTAGTACTTTGTTTACACTTACTCTCACATGGGTAATTCATTTATGGGAATTCTTTGGAAAAACCCCTATGTTCCTAATATTTTCCGGTTTCCCCACAACAATGTATTTTTACTATTAAATTTACAACTCTCTCCTAGAAGCAAACATTCTAGGACAGTTTAGGTTTTGAAGTCTGTGCTAATATTGTTCTAGTAATTCTCTTTGGTTCATAGTTTCTATATTTTCATATGGATCCGGCTTAATTGTTACTTAATTAGAAGCATCATTAATGTCCATGAAGACTCTTATTTGATTAAGTATTCTTTTGTCAAAATTTCATTACTTTTTTTATTTGAGTATTTCTTGCTTAACTTGCCTCTATTCTAAAATTATTGCCCACTGTCTATGTGTATAATTCATGTGTATTTATTTATCACAAGTTTTGCTCCTCCCCACGAGGAATAATATTTTGAAAAAGAGTATTTATCCATATCTTGCTTTCAATACTAGTTCTTATATGTTTCTTATCTAATGAATAGATGTCTACTGTATTTGCAATTAGTTATTTCTGGCATATATTTCTACAGTTTTTCTATTCTTGTTTAATTTCTTTTTTTCTTTTTTTCTTCACTAATAATTGTTTTAGGGTAGAAAGAAATAAATGGGTGACCAGACCAACTCTAGAGGGTTAGTACCAAACCCTCAGTCTATGTATTTTATTTTGTTCTTCTTCACAGGACAGACTGCCCCGTTTGGGGATATCCCTCCCTGAATGGACTAACTGTCCATCTTTTCATTTTTTTCCTATAGGAATTCCATTACTATAATATTATATATCACTAAGAACTTCAGTATTTTACCCTTATACAAGACTTATTTGACAACAAAACTATTCTAGGAGAACAAAATTGTTCATACAACATTCAAAATATCTAAACATGTATCCTTGTCTATTTCTTGTAACAAAGTGTTCACATTACACATAAAACTATTTACAGCGATTAACATATTTTAGAAATCATTTTTCCATTTCATTCCAGTCTTGTATACTTATCTCAAATAAGTTAGGTTGATGTCATCCTCCCAATTATGAGAGAGGAAATTACGTGCTCAGCTCCCCCCGTGCTCCTCACGAGAGTAGGATTGCATAGTAGTTCTCAAGGAGGTATACCTCAAGACCCCTATCGATTCTCTCCACCAATGTTAGGTAGCATAGTTCCACTGGTTTCTACCATCTCTGGACACTATCTCCTTTCAGCTCTCTAGTTGCTTCTTTTCTCTTGAGAATAACCCTTTTTCTTCTCTATGATTTTCATTTTATCCTCAGAGGGAAGGTAATTGCCAATAACTGCTAAATCCAACTACTCTGCAATCTTGGAAAATATTTACCATCAATTTATGGAAACATACCATAATTAAATCTTTTATTCAAAGAAAATAACTTTAGTTCATAACTTGATTAACATGCTTGTTAATCCTATTTAATTTAAAAACAAAGTCCAATGTCAAATTGAAATTTATTTTAAGGAAATTAAATGTCAGTGTTACACACCTGGTTTGTGTTCTTTTTTTTTTCTTCAGTGGGAGCAATAGTATTGAATGAAGGTGCAATCGATGCATGTAGAGTCTTGAAAAAGAGGAATATAGTAACATTCATGCTAATAAAAATCCATGTGATAGGGTTTCTATTTTGGAATATGGTTTCAAGAATTTTAATTTAATTAGCAATATTAATTAGGTGGATGGTAGTTATATAAATTCCATGGAATATTATAGAATATTCCTAGTAGTATACAAATCAAAGGCTAATATTTATCAGCAAAAAAGCTATGCACATTTTGTAACTTTAATTAAATTGATTAATTAAAGAAATGATTGTAATTTCGGTGGAGGGACCACCAGTAGCATTAGCAACTGAGTTTGGTGCTTTAAGTCGTTCAAGTGTGACACAGTCATCCTTAACCTGATTGTAGTCTCTGGTCATTGGAGACCAGCAGGAGTGTCAACGATTGACTTTGATGATGATCCTTGAATGACCCGGACCTACAATAGACTTGAGATTCAAACACAACGATATGAACCTACAATAAACTTCATTCAAGCACAACGACAGTACTGTGAAATATTGACTTTCACCCCACGTATCAATATAGGCACAAAGAAATTGGCTCACGACCATTAAATCATAGTAATAATATTTTGGCATTGACCCATAATGGCAATGCTTTTCAATATCAAGATGAGCAGAAATGAAATGAAACCTCCCTATGACCATAAGTGGGAACGTTGAACGAATGCTTCAGTTGGCTTTGCAATTTTCTTCCCTATTGATAACATGAGATAGTTTGAGATTTTATCTCAATATTGGCATAGATCTCTGACTTTGGCATCTAGCAGTTGTTCCAAAAGAAAGCATGAGCAGCTTAGCTTAATCGTTGATCAATTCAAGGAAATATGACATATATAATTTGTGGTGGAAAAGATTTAAAAGTAAGAAGCCTTGTTAATTAATTTAATGTTAAGATGATGTGGTGGAAAAAAATATAAAATAAAAAATCCTTGTTAATTTATTGTTATAATGTGGAAATCAAGATTACTATGTTGTGGTGGAAAAGATTTAAAAGTAAAAAGCTTTGCTACTGTAATGTAATGATGGGGTGGGGTTTTGTTGGATGTTGTTTGTTTGAAAGGGTAATAGAGTTATAAGTGAATTATTATTTGAAGTATATATTTTGGATGATTAGATAGATTAAAAAAGTTTTATTATTAAATTAAATTAAATTAAATTAATAATATAAGTTTAGAGTTTTGAGCTAGAGTACTATATAAACTTATAATTATTTTGTCCAAAAGGAAATTTAATATAAACTTAAAAAACGGGTTGGCTGTGCCATATGATAATTAGTGTTGAAAGGCATAAGTCATAATATTTATTGGGTAAAATATTTAGGCATCCGTCCTAGTTGGTCACTACCCTCATCCAAGGAGGAAATATTCGCTAATATCCTAGCTAAAATGGTCAACTTATGATTGAATTCTCCTATTGAGTCCTCTTATACCTCCTTATGAAGTTTCCAATATTTAAATAATGTTGGACCTTAAGCCCTCTTCCTATCATAATTGATAAAGTGATGGTAATTCATGCAATGTGCTCAATATAATGTGAGCTAACATCATGTCAGAGAATACCCACTCCCAAACACCCCCTCAAGGAATAAATGATTTAATAATTAGATAAATTTACTTATTTATTTATTTCTAAAATTCTAAAATTAAATTTTTAAACTAAAATATTATCTTTTTTGAATATATTAAATTAATGTATTTATTAATATATTTAATAATTAAATAAATTAAAAAATAAAAATAGTAAATTTCTTCTTTCAAATTATATATATGAATGGTAGTATGAAATTTATCAAAAAAAAATGAAATGAAACCTAAAGTATTATTAGGCTTTTTTATCCTTAGAATTCACATTACTAAAAATATGAAAGAGAGGTTTTTAGAACAAGTAGTGAGGAAAAAGTTTAAAGAACACAAGGAGTTTAAAGTTTAATGTTTAGTAAGTTGACATAAGGGTTTTAAAATATTATTTTTGTTATTTTTTTATTGTTGTTGGGTGTGGAGTCTGATTATCTTCTTTATTTAGATGTATCACAGCGTTGGTCCACCCTTGTTCTTAACGGGGGTCATAACTGAATGTTGCCTGGGGAGTTGGGGGGGGGGGGAATGCAACTTTATGGAGCCACCTGTGGCAGGGGTTTCAGGGGCACCACCTCCGAAGCTAAAAACAAATGTAAAATTTCTTTGTAAAAGTATTGTAATTTATAGTCAATCTGGGCCGTTCATTAGGCAGATGATCTGACGGTAGAAGTTATGTTTAATTTAAGGTTTTTTCCCTAGAAGGCAACCCCTCTGTTTTGATGAGGGTATTGTATTGCGGCTATGTATTGTATGTGTATTTTCAGAGCGAGAAACAAATAGAGAGACTGTGATAGAGAACAGAGGATATTACATCGGATCTGATGTAGGATGTGTCTCTTCATTTTGCTGGATAATATAAAGGAAGGACTGACTATTCGATGTGGATGTAACCCAAATTGGGTGAAGCACATATATCTGTGTCTCTCTTTTTTTATATGTTTTATGTGTTAGTGTTTCTGCATATTTTATGTGTTGTATTGCTCTGTAATATATATATAATTTTCTAACAATTTTTTAGATATCCTTTTCATAATCATTATATTAGAATTGGTCCTTATAAAGGTTTAGCAATTCAAAAGTTCATTATTCATTCTTTATTTTTATTTTTTTAAGTATCTTTCAATAAATTACAAAACTCCATATAAAAACTATACAAAAAAAAATTATAGATTTCATTTTCCATAATGATTATATTTGAATTGGTCCCTTGAAAGCGTTAGTGATTCAAAAATTCAATACTTTCCTCCTTTTTTTTTTTTTTGGCCCATTTCTATCAATAAAACTTAATATAAAAGTGACCCTATAAAAAATTTGTAACTTTGACCTCCAAACAATTGATCCCATACATATATTTGAATTTTTGTTTAAATGGTAAGTTTGACCTCCAATTAATTTATCATATATATATATATATATATATATATTTGAATTTTTGTTTTTTCATTTGGTATCATAATACTAATCAAAATTTTGATTAAAGAGTAAAACTCTAATTCAAGAATATGTTAATGTTTGGTAATCTAAATTTTTTGATATTTATTAAGCTTTCTTTTTATACTTAAAATGAAAATGTCAAAAAATATATTAATAAAAATATTCCAAATAACAAGTTATATATTATATTATCAAAAGTAGATTAAATTTTACCTATATTATCAAAAGTAAATCAAGTTTAAGTAAAATGGACTTTCTCTTTAAATTTCTATTTATTATCATTTTTACAAATATAAAATATAAAAATCTTTATAAATAAAAATATTCGAAATAACAAGTGATTAAATTTTACTTATATCATCAAAAGTAAATTAAGTTTAAGTAAACTGGACTTTCTCTTTAAATTTGTATTTATTATCATATTTACAAATATTATTATTTTAAAGTATGTTAAGTTAGTTCAACGATATCTATTAACAATATTGGCATTGGTTATAATTTTGGAAATAAGTTTCATAAATGTCATTTAGTTATAACCTCATTTGATTTTTTTGATTAGGGTGTTAGAAATAGAGACAATGGAGAGGAGCATTGGTTATACTTTTGGAAATAAACACTATATTTTCGAATTTCACAAGTGTTATTAGTCCCTGCCGCCTGCAGCTAAGGCAGGGACTATTGTAATTGGGTAAGGAGATGTTAGCATTAGTCAAGATGTTTTTACGTTGTTCTTAGTCCCTCATAACCAATGTTTTTTTAAGCATTTCGGTTATTAGTTCCCGATGATTTGTATAGCGAATGTTTTTTTAAGGCATATCAATTCGCCATCTTATTTGGCCTTTTCCCGAGGCTGGGAGGAAAAAACATAGGTTAAGTTATGAGTTTGGCTTCCCATCGTGAAAGTTGTAAATGCTAGCATTAGTTTAAGACATTAAATGCTAGCTTGTATATACATACTATGGTAGGTCTGATAAGTAGCACGTTGGCTGCCCTGCCCCTGCGCTACAACTGCCACCTGGACAATCATGCAAGGAAGTGGCTATCTGCATGTGGTCACCTGTTTGCTCCGTGTTGAAAATACAATCCATCACAATGTTATCTTCATCTCCAAGCCTCTTCCATAGATAAGCTTTCATTTCCAGCAATTCCAACATAAATAAATATTGTCAGCGCTACATACAGAAGTTACTACCAGTCACACGGGAGCTTCAAAGTAGTGCACTATCGACCCACGATTCCCATGGGTAAGTGGAACTCCTCTATTAAGCTTCTTCAATGATGATTGCCATTAAGTACAGTAGTCAATTTTATTAGACTCCTGTTGCAACCATTCATTTACATGAAAATTTGAGTTAACAAGTAAATGAAAACACTGTAAACACTGCTTCTCTAAGTCAAATTGAATGTCTGTTTTTTAAACTGTGTTTAATAATCTTCCATAAAACAACTAACGTCTGATTCTTTTCCAAAAAAAAAAAATACAGAGTTGTTTTAGTGTTTGAAAACAGGGCTATTAACAATGCATAACCATGCATTTATCTATGTTCATCCATCATTTAACTTATTGGGGAAATATTATCTGCAAAAAAGATACATACACATACCTGAATTGCCAGGGTCGACTGTGCTGTTTTCCTTCCGCAACTGTTCAGCTTAGTCAGCGGTGTAGTGATGGAGTTCTACCATCACGCTATATATCATCACGACGCTGGGAGTTCATAACTTTAACATTCTAAAATCCTTTAACATCGCGTTCAGGTACATCGCTAAGGTTTTCTTTGAAGCGTACTCTGATTGCTCAATTTCTCAAACTAATGTAATTTCTTATATACCCAAGTGAACTTGTAGGATAGTGGATTTCTAAGCTAATAGAAATCGATATTATTTGAAAAATGATAGAGAAAACGATATTTGTCAGTTGGATCTAGCGGCATTTGTTAACCAGTGCGAACACTGTGGTGCCACAACCTGCAATACATATGCAAATTTCCCCAATTAACAAATACCATTGTGATGAAAACTATCAGCCTCCAGTCACCCCACCACCCTTCCTTTCCTATCCATTGATCAAAAATCCGCTAGTGATACGAGCAGCCGGACATTAATCGTAATCACTGCATTGTTTACAATAATACAAATCTTTGATAAAACCCTGGTAGAGTGCCCACAAACAGATTCAACAGTTTCACCATAATTAGAAGCCTTCAGGAGAACAGAAGACTCGACCAGCAACTCAATGCTTATTTCCGAGAGAATACCCATCAAGACTATCACTGCAAAGCATAATGGCAGGCCCAGAACATTCATTGTTGCAGGCAGTGCCATAATTCCCGCACCAATTACAGTCGTCACCAGATTGAAAATTACACTAGGGATACCAGATCCAGACTCCACTTCTGTTATCCCTGATTTTTCTGTTGATAATAGGGGGAAAGCATCACTATCTTCCGAAGGAAATGGATTTGAGGTAACCCCATTGACAGACTTCTTGATGTCTAGCTCATTCTCCAACGATGTGTCATGCGTTTGCAGCTCGATGAATGAGTGTTTTGTTCGGCCCTGCATTTTGCACCTACTGGAATTTCCTGAGAGACATTGAGAATTCTTTTGATTACCTGATTTGCAGGAAAAACATAAATCATTTTCGCTGAGGACTATATATTATTCTTGGCACACATTCCATGTTTTGGCAGGCACGTACTCCATATTTTCATGTACGCCCCACTTGTCACTACTTGTGTGTCATTCGGCACACGAGACACTGCCTTGCATCATACTTTTCTCTACATGTGTGTCATTCTACACATGAGACACTTCCATGCATCATATTTTAAATCCACATTAAAAAAAATTAATACTTTAAATCTCATACACAACAAATATAATTTATCAGAGTTGTAGACCTGCGCACTAAATATATTATTAAAAATTAAAAATCTAATGACTGATTTCTATTTATTTATAATTTTATTTACACTTTGCAGTGGACAAAAGTAAAGATCGAATATATCAATTCTAATTATCAGCGTTAAAAATTCTCCCACCTGGCTCCAAGCTTCTGTCCCCGTGTTCATTCTATGTGCGCGCTTTTTAGCTATCGTCATTTTCTATGCTATGCTAAAAAAGTATATCAACTTATGTCCCGATGAAGGAACTCACGTGCAGATTTTGTGGTTAATTCTGGCTTCAGCCCAGGTGCTGCTCAGTAAAGCATGAAGGAATTTTGTCAAAGAGACCTTCCTGAATTCTGTCAGAGAGACCTTCCTGGGACATTGCTGCTACTGAGAAAATCAGTTGGGTACCATTTGGAATGACAAGTATCGTGGGAAGAAACTACTTTTTGTGGGCTCAGATATAAATTTTCATCTGACAGATTGGATGGACTCAAGATTCGTCATTGAAAAACCCACAAATGAATCCAAGACTAGAGTTGTTACTTTGGACGTATTCCGACGCCTCACCATTGCAGTACCTTTCTGTCTTCCTCAAAATTTGAATTGAATACTTGAATTCTGTCTGTAGCTCCATTAAGCTCTAAGCTTATTTTGTTTATAATGTTTGATTCAGTAGAGTAAACTTATGATTGTGGAGTAAAGCTTTCTGTATGTTTGTTCACATTAACATACATAAAATACACAGTTGAATAGATATATATATCTAGAGAGAGAGAGTGATGTTCAAACAGTCATGAGGCTGCCACTTTCCTTCTTGTTACTCTGTGAAGGCATCAAAAGCCCAGACATTGTTTCCCTGCTATGAATTTTTATGTGTTGAAAGCTGGTTTTACCTTCATGACTAAATAATGGTGGAATATAGCATTGCATAATCTCTCCCCGGCCTCTAAAGTTCACAAGTCATGTTTTCTTCTGTGAGCAGGGCCAATTCAATTAAGTCATATAATGATGATTTGGAATTTTTTGCAGGTGATGAATGGGCAAACAGAGTAGTGGAAAATCATTCTTATTAAACCATTTCTCTGGCTCTCTTTTTGATGTAGCTGGGGGAAGATGACATGCATGGGTTTTCTGAACACAATCTGCAATGTGTTTCTACATGAGTCTATTTGAGTATTTTTAGATCTACAACCAATTAATCTCCGTTCAAAAGCTTTTAATTGCTAGGATTTGTAATTATATATTGGCACTAGTCTAAATCTAGCTGGTTGATCAAACTTTCAGAGAGTTGAGTTCTGAAGCATGGCCTGATCTAAACCTAGCTGTTTTTTAGAACATTTTCAGGGAGTTGAATTCTGAAGCAAGGCCTTAATTCTTTTGGCATAATCTGGCCATTTTGTTGCCAGTAAATGTCAGGCACAAGGGAAAAAATCGTGCAAAAAGGGGCCTTCGACATCTTGCCGATAAAACTACGGCTCCAATTGTTCAGACACATTACAAGAACAGAGTGAATCTGTAGTGGAACTGAAGAACTCATCACAAACATCTGTTAAGAGTCTTCCAATCTCATTTACTTCACGTTACGCAGACAGTGAGCCAAGAAAGGATGCAGATGTCATTGTAAAGGCTTTAGAGCGAGAGGGTGTCGAACATGTCTTCTCCTACCCTGGAGGAGCATCTGTGGAAATTCATCAGGCACTTACTCGATCTAAGATCATAAAAAATGTCCTTTGTCGCCATGAACAGGGAGAAGTATTTGCAGCAGAAGGGTATGCCAGGTCTACAGGAAAGGTAGCTGTTTGAATTGTAACTTCTGGCCTTGGTGCCACCAACTTGGTAAGTGGTCTTGCGGATGCATTGCTTGATAACATTCCTTTGGTTGCTATCACTCTACTGTTTCCTTATTTGACAATGTTTAAGTGTAGCTCAAAAGTGTTAAGATAGTTTGCATAGAAGCTTTAGAACTTCACAGGACAATACTAAGAAAAGTTCCATTTTGGTCCACTTTTCTTTTCTTTGTACACTCACAAACTTTTCTCTCTTAACCTATTGCTGTTGCATGGCAGTTCACTATTCGAACTTTGGCTCAAGGTAGGGACTAGCTGCCTTGCAGCCATCCTTGTTTAGTTATAGCATTGTCTGATTTTTTGATTAGGGTGTTGGAAATAGAGACATTGGAAGGGAGGGAGCACGTCATCCCACTTCTTCTCATCATATTTAAGACGGGATAGTGTGGCCAATCCACCCATGCAGTAAACATGTGAGCAGAATTTACCATTGTTCATCATTATGACAGACAACTTTCCGCTCGAACACTCTGGGGTGAGACACTTCTCTCTAACTTTTCTGTTATGTCTAGGCTTCACCTCTACTGTCGGTGAGACAATTCCTTTGGGCGACCAATAGTGGGTGACTTGCATTCGAAGGAGAAGACACAGGGCTATGGAATAGTTTTTGGGATTCCTCCTTGGTTTGGGTGATGACTTTTTCACAAGGCCATATTTGACTGACATGCACTAGATGTTTAGGTGACATGACTTCAAGGATTGAGGTTTTTCACCTCATACATTGTTCGTTGCGCAATGGAAAGGGGAAGACCCTGGATTGCATAAAGGGAATCCTTTACTCTGTCCGAAGAAAACAAGATGACAGAACTTAGGTAACAAAAATGGACCAGATTTTAATCGTACAACAAGAAAAAATTGCTTAGATATATTATTGAAATCCCGATTTATTAATTATTCCCATCATGGGTTGTAATATTTAAATGTCGACTTTCTATTTTCTACATCATATCTACTTCTATTCGCTTCTATCTGAATAATATTTACATCACTGTGCAACAGTAACACATGTCGGACCTTTTCATTTTCATTTTATTCTCTGAGCTGATCAGCGTTTGAGTTTCCTGGTCACGAATCAGTTTTGAACAATGTCATCAGTCGTTATTGCTGTGCCCTACTCCCCCACTCGGACCTGATGGAAGTTTGTTGAATGGCACATCAGTAATTAACTTATGTGACGCTACAACCGATGGCTTCATCAGCCCTTCGGCATTGATGTATTTGTGGCCTACTCCCCCACTCGGACCAGAAGGAAGTTTGTTAATCTTCAACGTATTGGCTGCATTACTTGCCTTCATCTTCAGAGGGTCCAAGGAATTGATGTATTTGTGACCAACTCCTCTAATTGGAGCAGAAGGAAGTTGATTCTTCAGTGTATCTATCACTGCATGATCTCCATTAAGAAGGTTGTGATGATCACTTCGATTTTTATCAGCTTGGGGTGTTACAATATTCCTGTTTTTCAACTTGGCCATAATCTCATGCGAAGGACATGGCCGTCTGCTTTGAAAGGTTCCAAAGTGTGCTTCGTTCGGGTCATCCTACTTGACAAACCCGAGCCTGCAAACGGGAACAAACTTGACATTCAAACACAATTACACGATTAACCTACAATACAATAAATTTGACTTTCAAACAGAGTGATAATACTTTCAAGCAGTGACTTTAACCCAGAACAAATTAATTGACTCACAAACGTCGAGATCGCAGTAGCACTAGTTTGACATTGACTCGCAACGGCAATGCACCCAAACGAAACGTCCATATGACCATGAGTGATATCGTTGAGCGTATGCTTTAGTATAATTTATAATTTTTTTTTTAATTATAAGTCAGCAAATTTTAAAATTAGTATGTTTGATAGTCTTACTACAATTATAATAGTTTCTTTTCTAGTAAATAAAATTTAGTGAAGAAAAAGGTGAAAAAAAAAAAGAGAATTTTTTTTTTTTTGGAAAATAAACAAAATTAATATGGATTTGTCATGAGCACATTTTTTGTTTTCTTTCTTTCTGAATAAGGCTAATTCTATTAAAGTGATAAATATTGTACAAACAGAGCTTGCATGTAAGTGATGTTGAGAAGCAGGGGAGTCATAGGTAGAAGGCTAACAACCTCGCTTCTGAATAATTGCCATGGAATGAGCAAGAGATAACAAGGAGAGTAGAAAAACAAGAGCTAGACAAAAGTGACTACCCAGAGTGGGTGGAATTTTCCAAACGGAATTTTTTCCCCTTTTTCTTGCTTACTTTGACCCAACCATTAGAACTTGGCTAGACCGTGACCATTTGTAAACTATTCTGCGTTGAGGGCAGAATATCTTTATCATAATCGAAGGAAGAAGATTCATGCGAGCGTTTCTGAGAGATCAGAGGGGCATAGGGATCTACTGTAGTGATTGCGGGAGCGTCCGTCAGAGTCTCAACATTCTCCCCATTTACTTCGACTTCTTCTTCATCCGAGCTGGAAGATTCTGTGTCATCCGTTGGGGGGGAAGGAACACAGGTATTCCAGCTCTTGGATTTGGGTTTGCGATTGAGATTCTTCTTTTTGTCTTGAAGTTGGGAGCAGGTATTTTGGAGATGCCATGTTTGATGACAATGGCGACATCTGAAGGCTGTATTTTCATAATCCAAAGTCTGTGTCCAATGGAAGTCCCCAAATTTGAGGTTGATCTGATCCAGCAATCCTTTGTTGATGTCTATTTCCGCGCACAATCTGTCGTAGGTGTAGAGTCCATTCTCCCTTCTTGTGGTGCCTGTGGCGAGATAGCAGCCTAAGGAGTCTTCTATGGCTAAGAATACAGAGAAGTGCCATAGATGCACTAGAAGGTTCGGAAGCCTGACCCAAATGGGGAGTTTGGTGATGATAGCTGTAGAAGGGTCGAAATCTAGAAACCATGGGGTGACAAAAAGCCCGGCCGTGTCCCAGAATCAAGGACCTCCTATTAGGGCTTTCTGATAATCTTCATTTGAATCGAAAGCCACAATGAAGAAACCTTTCAAGCATAGGTAAATCTTGCTTTTGTTAGTCCAGTTGGAGTGGATCCATTGGTATAAATCTGTTGTATGAGGCCATAGGCCATTGAATCTGCATATGATTGCGGATTCAACAAATGTCTAATAATGTTTGGCAAGCGCAGGATGAGAGATTTCTATAGAGGGAATTTCCTCCGATTTATCCACTAGAAATGGCTTGGGCGCCATGGCCGGCTGAGCAGCTTTCGAAGAGGTCTGAGGATGGACTGTAGCTTTGTGGACATCATCTTTGTAAGAGAATGAGGGCATAGAGGAGGTTTGCCCAAAAGACCCTCCTCTTAGCCTCAAGGTTAAAATAATGGAAGCATCTCTTTGAATACAGTAGAAAGAGAGGGGAAAGAGGTCCTCTAACTGTTTACCTTTATAGAGTAATCTCTGATATGAGGAGGGAATTCCCAACCGAAATTCGAGCTTGTTTGAAAGCTCCTGTAAAACATCTGTTGCACGCACCCATTGCAACATTGTTTTGTCGGAGAGGAGAGTGATTTGGATATGAAATGCAAGGTTTCCTGTTGGCAGATCTGGCTGGTCCAAGGAGCAAGCCTGCTTTTTGCATGAGGAAGAAATGGAATCTAAGGGCATCCTTGCTTGGATCTCATAACCCTTGTGAACAAAGTTTTCTACAACGTACTCTGTCCAGCTTCCTATTGCCCCACTGCTATGTAGAGAAGTTTTTGCTTGGGAAAACCATGATGCAGCCAAGACTCTAGAGAAAGCCCTCAATCCCTTGCCCTCAGCTGTGACGGCAACTGCCCATAAAGGTGGAGGGTAATCCCAGATCTAAGCCTCAGCCGAAACCCTAATGACGATGGCTAGAGCGGTGGTGGTGTAGCTTCCATATACCTTCTTAAGAAACACGTCAGAACCGTCAGCTTCCTCATCTGGGCAAGCGGGATTAAACCTTGTCGCTATGACTAGAGCCAAGAATGTTTCCAAGTGGGTGAAACGTTGCTGTGAGTTGTTCATTTTTTGAGTGTAGAGACCCCAGGGGTTCATGGCATGGAGACTCATAGAGCCTGCACTCTCTGCCATGGTATCGACGGCTGCAGAGCCCACCAGGGCCGAGGATCCAAAGGCGATGGAACACATAGTGATTAGGTTATTGCAGAGTGTAAATCCCGCTTCTTGCTTCTATCTGTTGGGGTCTGTGTGAATCCTCGATATGGGGTGTCAATATTAAGCTACGATGAGTAGTGATTTTTATCTTCAGCACATATTTATTATGAGTGGCTAAACATCAAATTTTTTATATGAGTTGTTAAAATTGTAAAAATGATTATAAATATATATCTATATAATTTTATTTTATGCTAATGTATAAATGGATTTAATGTATTGAAAGTTTTTTAGACATTTGTATTGTGTAGTCTACAAATATGTAATTCCAACAAAAATTTTGGTGGTTTTTAGAAAAAATTAAGCAATAAAATATACCTAGAAAGGGATTATAATATAAAATAAAAAAATTATTTTAAATTTTGAACTATTATATATATATATAGTTTTACTATATATAATATGATGGTGATGATGGTTAATGTCTACAAAGATTAATATGGTCTATCAGACCTTCAGAAAGTAAGAAATTAATTTAAAGTCTATAATAGTCTATTTTTATGATAAAAAAAGGGATGTAAGCATTGTGAGATCATTGTGGTTTTGTTCACTTAACTAGTCATGAAGGTTGGTAGTGTGACAAAATTTTTGAAAAGGAGATTGGATGTAAGTAAGTTTAGACAATCCAAGAGAAAGTGTTTTTCATCTTCAACACTCTTAGTATCGAAAATAGGCAGATTCTTTTGTCCCGAGGTGTTTTGGGAATAGACCAATGGTCGATTTTATTCCAAAGCTCATGAAACTTTTTTCTTATCTTTGCAATTTTCATTTTTTTCTTACCACTTGTCAAGACGAAAAGATAATTATGGTTACCAAGAGTGGGGTTGATCACCTCCTTATAATATCTTAGCTTCCTTTTTCCCTCTAAATCCTAACCACACCACAACTTATCCTCCAATTTCAAAATAATAATGTTTTTCATATTATCCTTATTATTCAAGATGATCTCCTCCTTTATCCGCCAACGATTGAGCAAGAACTGAGAATGATTATGCCAACCTCGCTAGAGTTGGAGGTGGGGTTTGTTACTAGAGTTAGAAGCAATTTTGAGGAGCATATTGGCTTCCACGTTGTAAAATTCCTTCATGTGCATCTGACACCTCAACATAGCCAATATTTCAAATGGGGAGAAGCTAGCTTCAATCATGAGAATAGGGTAAAGAACATTGTCTATAATCTTGAGGTTGTAAGTTATACATTTATTTTGGATTATCTCAACCTTTCTCTATGATTCACTAGATATATTGTATACTCAGACCTCACATCCATATAAAATAGGGGAAATGATAATATCAAAGATAAACTTATTTTTACTACAAAACTAAAGACCAATTTAATTATAATTTTTTTCAAGCTCAAAAGAAGATTTCCAGCCTCATATAACCCTTTTCTCAATGTTATAGCTCCAATTGAGTTGGTCATGAATGTCAGTACCTAAATATTTGTATGAGGAATCCTTCTCCAATTAATTGTTATCATACAATAAATTATCAAAGTTGATCCTTTTGAATTTAATCATAAGGACTTTAGTCTTGTTGGTATTAACAGTGATACCCATGTTAGAGTAGTAATCATGGAGGATTCTAAGATGTTTGTCGATATCAACATGGCTTCTGGCAAGAAGAATGATATCGTCATCATAAATCATAAGAGTAATGACTATACGAATGAGCTTGGCCCCATCACATTGTGCACATTCAAAACACTCTTCTAGCTTATCAAAGTAAATGTCAAAAAGGGTAGGGGATAGGGGGCATCCTTGCTTAAATTTGAAATTACATTTAACATCCTTAGAAAAACCCTAGTTGGTCTTATGATTGGTGTTAATATTCTCGTATAACCTAGTTACAACAACCCTCATCTTGAGAGGAACCATTATTTCATTGAGCCTTTTCCATAAATTTACCCAAGGAACAATGTCAAAAACTTTTTTAAAGTCAACCAAACAACATAAGAGATCAATTTTACTGTTGCAACACTTCTTCAAAATGGTCCACAGAATGATAACTAGGTGGTCAATAGTTGAATGACACCTCTTAAAACCATCTTTCCCTTCAACTATTTTATCATGAATTTCAAACAGGTTACTAATCTTCTTTTAAAAAATGAGCCCAATGATAGTCTTATAATTATAGGGAATGTTTTTATCCCCAATTTTAAATATAGGAACAATAAGTTTTTGTGTCTATGGCTTATGGAAGTCGTGTTTCATTTCCAAATTGAAGAGTTTGTGTATATGAGGAATAAGGGTAAGCCTTTCCACTATGAAAATTTCAGCTCGATAACTTTCAATATCCCTAGCTTTCCCATTAGAAATCTTCTTAATATTGAATTCCACATTTTCCAAAGAAAATATATCTTCATCTATAGGAGTGCTTATGATGGTTCCCATGGTGTCCAAGGAGTCATAAATATTCTTAAGCTAGATATCACATTCCTTAAAGGGGATTGAATTGTTGTCTTTCATTTTACAGACAAGAGTATTCCTCCAAGAATTTCTAGGATCATCTTTAGAGAGTTGTAGAAGACACTTTTGCCTCTTATTATATAGTACCTTTTCTTCCTTTTGATAGGATCTCTGTAAACACTTGTTTTTTCAAGATTTAGAGTTTCGTTAAGAGCATTTATTTTTGCTTTCCTGGAAATCTGACAATCCTTATCATAACAAGGGTTGGAAGTTACATTATTCCTTTCATATGATACCTTGGTAGAGATTTTTTTAATGGTAGTGGAAAAGGTTGTGGTAAAATTATTTTAGATGTGATCAATGTTATCATGATATGTTAAGGTATGTAAATTCCTTGTTAAATATTTTAAGAAGAGATCCATTTTACTTTTGTTGTAGCGAGTGTGCCTTTGTCTCCCACCATTCTCTTGCATGTGGTAAGTGTGTATATCTAGGTCTATGGTTAAATATAGAGGTACATGTGGTTAGAATCAGGCTTATGGTCATCTAGGAGTTCAAAATTAATAATACGGTTGAGAACTCGACTATCATATATCGCATAGTCTAGAACAATACTACAAAGCCCATGAATACAAGTCATCTAGCTATATGTAGATCACTTATTAATCTCGTTATTACTAATAATGCCTTTGGAACTATAAAAATTGATTGGCTTAGTACAAAAAGGGTTCTTGGTTATGTATTTAGAACTTATTTTGAATTTATTGGCTAAGTCATAATCGTCACGAAGCCATAGGTGGTTAGGGTTTGTGTTATTGCTTAATAGAGTAGCTTGGTCAATAATGGTTCTAGAATTGAAGTCCATAAGAAAATAGATGTTTCCTTCTTTCCTTAGACTGTGAATTTCATTTTCTAAGGTAATGAAGGTGCAGTTCTTATCGAGATTTTTTTTCTTATATGACGAAGATTTAATATGATAAAAATAAAAAATCATGAGAAAAATCCTATTGGAATTTGAGTAAAAAATTTTGATCCAAACATATTGATTGAGGGGGTCAATATTATGAAGATGAATGTGGGAAGAAATGGCATTTTTTTATATAATATGCTAAACCACCAAGGCCTTTACAAGTGGATTTGATGCTCCAGGTAGCCAAAGAATGAATCCATATATGTGGGGAACCCTTGATTGTTCATGCTCCTATGTTTCAACTAGGAGAATAAGATCTATATCACTCAGAATCTGGCTTAACATAGGACCTTTATACCACGGAAAACCACAACAATTCTAGAAGAGGATTCAAAGTGTTCCTAATTCCTATTTGTCAATTCTATTTTCGACTATATCTTTAATGATAAATTTCCTATTTCTAATGATTGCCCATTTTCCTTCCTTTCCTACGTCCTCTACCTTTTGGAATTATTTCCTTAGTTCAACTTGACCTTCGAGAATAATATCTTCATTTATAAATATTCCTGACCCTTTTATACTTGGATATTTACTAAGGCTCTAATTTCTGGTCATTGTAACTTAGATTGACACCAAACAAATTACTCTATGTTTATGGTCAAGAATGTTTCCCAACCATTTTGCTTCAGTTAGATATTCGGTTAGATAATCTCTTTGGATTTGTGTGCAAGGTTTTAGTTGTTCTTTTACTATTTCTAATGAGTAATTATCTTTTCTCTCTTTTATACAAAAAATTATAAGGCTTGGGGCTCTTTCAAGGTGCTCATGATCCAATTCAATTATTTTTTCATTTATTTTTCTATGGGCGTGATATATATTTTATTTCTAGTTCTCCTTAGGGATGAGTTATTGATGCAGGAGAACCCTAATCAAAAAATCATTGTATATTTTGTTGACTTAGGGGGTCTAATGTTTGATAAGGAATTTAATTTATTAATAGGAAATTTGTATTTTTTTTGTATGTAAATATTCTCAAATATGTGAGAATACGAGAGATATTGGACTTGTACAGATCTCATAAAGATCTTAGGTATTAGGAAGTCCTAGAATAGGGATTTAGTTCAGTAAAAAATGGTTTTTGAGGATTTTTAGGATATGGTTGAGCAGATTGTGGATCTGAAAAATTGGTTGCAAAATCCATTTTTTTTATATTATTTAAGCCTCGAAGGCATTAGGGGAGGCCGGTTTAATGTTGGAAATCAGGCCATAGATAGAGGATAGAATTTTTTTTTGATTATATATACATGTACATAATTTGTATGAATGAAATAATGTTCATGTTATATTGCACTGCATTTGCGTGTGTGTCTTTTCTATATAATTAACACAAGTGATGAACAATCATAGGAGTTTGTCATGAGCATGATGATTTGAGATATTTATGGGATTAATGGTTAGCTGTACAGTTTCGGATCAATGTTAAATATATCTCTGCGATCAAGAACACATGATTTTGGGTTCAAATTGGCTTTAGGTTGCGAGGTCACTTACGTGGTGGCTATTACTCATCATGATCATCCTTCCTTCTCTCCACTAGATAATGTGTCAACACTTTCCAGTGTGGAAATGGTTGTCCTAGAGTATTTACACTGTCTATGTCATCAAATTCAAGGAAGATTTCTTTTCGAATTATAGCATCAAAAGGAACAGTGGAGGCAGAGATTTTCCCAAAAGACGGTCAACAAGGTTACACAATATCATGCTATCCTCTGACTAGAAATCCTCATGTTTCATTCTATCCATTTTCTAGAATAAATGAATAATTGAATGCATTTGTGAATGATATGGTTAAGGAAACATTCGAGGAAAAATATGTGAGCGGGTTAGATTACTGAATTTAATTAATTGAAGGATTCCAGGACAATTGTTGTGATCGAATCTATGTTGCAATCCAGTGTTAAATAAGGGGCTCTTGTAGTTGTTAAGAATATTCTATAACTTATAAATTATTGAATAACATAAGCTTAAACCTGTTGAATGAAAAAGGGGAATCTGTGTTAAAAACAAAGGAGTTCAAGTTGGCTGAGAATTCGGATTTATTTAATGAACAATTCTAGATGAATTGAAGAAGTATGAACATAGCGAATGGAGTGAATATGAAGGGTTAATGGTAATCAACATGTGTAGCCAAGGAGGGTGATCTATTCTTGAACCAACAATTATGTTCATGTTCAAAGAGTTTTTTCTTGTTCAAGAAGTATAGCTCCCGTTCCCATTCCAACAGTTGGGTTATGGTTCTCAACACCACGTTTCTCATACTTGAAGCAAGATTGAAGGTAAACGAGCACATGGGTTTTGAGGAACAGAGTGTTGACATGCTCTTGTGTTCCCTTAATCATGCTCAGGTATTCCATTAGCACAAAAATCTAAAAAATAATCCTTTTCCGTTTATGTACAGCTTATATGAGCACAATTTTTATTGAAATTGATAGACATGACACGTTGAAGTCTCTTTCTTGAAACTTGTAGTGTAGCCTAGTGTTTTAAACCTACCTATTGTGGAGATATAGACCTGGTAGGTCATCATTTGGTATCAGAGAAAGTAAAAGATATTTTGGGGGGAAAATAAAGAATATTTATGTTCTTGAAGTTATATATGTAGATACAATTGTGATTGCAGGAATAAAGGATCAGATTTTAAATATGACATGAAGTAGGCACACAGAGATAAATTGTGGCATAATATGGAGTGTAATTGATACTCTTAAGGATAATTTGCGAAGGAAAATGAACAGGGAATAGTCAATTCAAAGTGAAGATGAATGGTGGTCCATAAAAATCATGCAGAGATCTAGAAGGTGATATGGTATGTTTTTATTTTTAACTCTATTTTTGAGAATTTTGTTTTCAAATTTCAGGTTGCAGACATAGAGGGAATATCTTAGAAAAATAACAACAAGAGGATCTGTAAGAAGAAGAACCATTTTCATTCTTGAAGAAAAATTAATTGGATGCTCTGAAGGAAAATGGCGAAGAACCTAAACATTCCAGCTGAAGGTTGGACAGAGAGGACATGAGTGTTCTCGAGAAAAGTTTATTTAAGTCACAAAAGTAAAGAGGAGCAAAATATTTTTCTCAAATAATGGTTCTAGAGGAAGAGAACCATAGATAAAGCTCAAGGAGATAGCTTGGTAATGTAATGTATCAATAGGCTAAGCTTAAGGAGAAAATATTGTTGAGATATCAAAGGTGGTGCAGAGGTTTGAGGAGAAGCCACAGGAAGGATAAGGAAGATGCCAAGAAAAATGGCATGAGAAAGAGTCAAGAAGAGATTGACAGAGAGAAAGTTGAGATAAAATTCCATCTTGAGTTATTGATGGAGATGTTATAGAGGAATAAGGAACACCAGAGGTATGGTTGGATTATGGGAAGCAAAATCAAATGGCATATATTGCAAGTGAAGTGGGAGCAAAGATTGAATGCTCAACTAAAGGAAGAGTTACTCATAGTAAATAAGTATGAGGAGGAGGTTTTGGTACATGAAACAGAACATGGCCCTTTATTTTTTGAAAGAAAAGAAGATACATAGGAGGAATCTAAAAAGGATCTTATGAATCATATGAAGGATTCGGGGCCATAGGAAGACCTCATGGCTAAAGCATCAAGTGAGGCCGCAAGGTCTTATGTTTTTAAAACTGATAATTTTTTTATGATTGCATGTATTGCAAGAGGTAAGTAAGCTTTTGAAGATGTATTCAAGATGGATGGATATATTGAACTAAAATATGATGAAGAAAACCTCTCAGATGAGGAAAAATTTGAATGGTTGTAGAAGAAGGAGAAGAAAGTCATTTCACAGGTTTTCTTCATTGGCAGATTGTGGATCTGAACCAGAATTGGTTGCAAACTCCCTTTTTCATATTATTGTAAGCCTCAAAGGAATTAGGGAGGCTATTTTAATATTGGAAATTATGCCATAGATAGAGGATAGACAGAAGTTTCGAGTATATATACATGTACAAAATTTTTATGAATGAAATAGTGTTCATGTTATATTGCATTTCCTCTGCGTATGTGTTTTCTCTATATAATTAACACAAGTGATGAGTAGTTATAGGATTCTTCCATGACCATGATCATTTAATATATTTCTAGGATTAATGATTAGTTGTTCATTCTCGGATCAAGGTTAAATATAACTCTACGGTCAATAACATATGATTTTGGCTTGAGATTGGTTTCATGTTGTGAGGTCACTTCTGTGGTGGCTATTACTTATCATGTTGATCCTTCCTTGTCTCCCCAAGATAATGTGTCACCACTTTCTAGTGTGGGAATGATTGTCCTGGAGTATTTACGTTGTCTATGTATTCAACTTCAAATAAGATATTGTTTTGAATTGTAGCATCAAAATGAAGAGTGGAGGCAGAGTGTTTCTGAAAAGACAGTCAACACGGTTACACAGTATAATGCTATCCTCCAATTTTTGATCCTCATGTTTTATTCTATCTATTTTATAGAATAAATGAATAATTAAATGAATTTGTGAAGGACATGGTTAAATAAACATCTGAGGATTAATATGTGAGTGGCCCATATTACTAAAGTTCATTAATTGAAGGATTCAGGGATGATTGTTGTGATCGAAGTGATGTTTCAATCTAGTGTTAAATAAGGGGCGGCTGTAGTTGTTAAGCATATTATATAATTTATAAATTAGTGAATAATATAAGCTTAAACCTATTGAATGAAAAAGGGGAATCTCTGTTAAAAACAAAGGATTTCAAATTGGCTGAGAATTCGAATTGATTTAGTGAATACTACCAGATCGATTGAAGAAGTACAAACATAGTGAATGGAGTAAATATGAAGGGTTAATGGTAATCAACAGGTGTAGCTAAGGAGGGTGTTTTTTTCCTAAACTAGCAATTCTATTCGTGTTCACATAGTTCTGTTCTTGTTCCAGAAGTTTAGATTTTGTTCCCATTCCAGCAGTTGGTTTCCGGTTCTCAAGCCCATAATTCTCTTATTTGAAGCAAGATTGGAGGTAAACGAGAATCTGGGTTTTGAGGAGTATATTTTTGACAGACTCTTATATTCCCTTAATCATGCTTAGGTATTCCATTAGCGCAAAAATCTAAAAACTAATCCTTCCATGTTTATGCATAGCTGATATGAGCACAGTTTTTAATGGAATTGATAGACATGAAGGGTTGAAGTCTCTTTCTTCAGACTTGTAGTCTAGCCTACTGTAATAAAGCTACCTATTATGGATATATAGACCTGGTAGGCCATCAATTATTTTCTACTTCTTCTTTTAATTCTTTAATTCTATGAGGGTGCAACTTTATTCCACCATTGATTGACTTTTGTTTTCTATTTTTTGCATCCTATCTTTCATTCATTGAATTCAGTCGTGATTCAGTCTAGAGTGTTATTATTTTACCTTCTGATGATTTGTCGGTATTGTTAATCATAATAGATAATTCCATTTTATGGGCATCTACATTGTAGATCTTTCTTGTTTAATATGGTACATAGTTGGAATTACAATCTTTTATTTAGCATGTGTAATGAAATATTTTATTTATGAACCACATTGTACATAGTAAAAGTTTTTTTTTAATTACATATTAATACTACTTAACATTTAAATATTTTATTTATAATGTGCATTAAATTTTATTATTATTATTTCAAACATCATATATTTATTTTATTTTAAAATTTTGAATTAACTCCCCCTCCCTTTTATTATTCTTGTAAAAAAATAATTAAAACATTTAATTACTTATTCTCTTTGTACATTGAATATATATATATATAGCATTGAAGCTTCTGCCTGTGTTCAAATCTCATTTGGCTTCCTAAGAGGACATTTGACTCTTTCTCTATATATATTTATATTTTGTATAGTTACTTAATATAGATATCCAAATATTTTATTTATAGTTAAAAATCAGAGTGAAAAAAATTTACATATTCTTCATACTCTATATAATATCAACTAACCTAAAAAGCATATTGAAATAATTGAAACTAATCCTTATGAAAACATGTATATCCACTATTTTTTTTTAATACTACAATGTTTTTATTTTATTTTTTAAATATTTTAATTTTTTCTTTTTAAATAGAAACGTTAAAAAAAAAAAAATTCACACATCATCATCATATTAACTTATACAATGTTCTTAAATATATAAGAAATCTTTAGTTTATTTAATATTTAACATAAAATTAATATATAGAATTTCCAAACAATATTAATTATGATAAATTCGTCTTAATTCGAAATATTAATATATATTAGGAATCGAAAAGGATGACATTTATTTTAATTTATATTTTTATTTACAAAGGATAAATACCAAAATAAATTAAATCTATATAAATTATAATAAAAATAGTAACTGAAAAATATGTCATCGTAAATTTTAACCGAGTGCTAATATATAAAAGAAGTTGAATTCCCTGTATAAATGTGGTTTTTTGTATATTGATAACCTTTCCTTTATATAGAATGGAAAATAAAGAAATATATTTGTTAAAATTATTTTATGTGAATTTTGTAAAATATTGTTAATATATATATATATATATATATATATATATATATATATATATATATATATAAAAGAGTATTAAAACACTTTCTTTATAATATAATTTATATTATTAAAATAAAAGTCATAAAAACCAAATAAATTACAATTTTATTTAAAATTTTATTATTATTATTATTATTATTAGAAAAAACAATTAATATATAAGTTAATCATATATAAATTTGAAAAACACTGAACATGATTTTTAATAATGGAGATTTACTTTTACATTATTATGGAAATTTTTAATTTGCAAATAGATTTTGTTACACTACTATGTCTTATAAATGTCATATTCCGGTGAAAATGTGAACTTGGGAAACACTTTTTGCTCTTTTTTGACGTTGAAAATGATAATTTTCTATGTTTTCTCAACTTCAACTCCATTAAACTCATATTTTTAATGCAAATTCTCCTTTGACATAAAAACAAGATCTGTAGAGAATTGTCTTACCTCCATATATATATATATATTAAATATTGACATATAGAGGGGTAAATTTTTTGTTTACTAGCTGCACATATTTGAAATTTTGAGGCAAACATAAATAGTCACTTTTTGAACCCTAAATTTTTTTAGGGAAAGTTATTCATTTTTTGGAAATAAACCATATCATCATAATCTACATATATTGCACTAGTGCATTGACTATTTTTTGGTAATTTTCAGCTTAAATTACTATTTTTTATTATTTTTTGAAACGAACGAAGACAAAAAAACGGTGATGTTTCAGTACATTTTATGAGCCCTAGATTTTATTTTCTATGTGATCGTCAATAAGAAAACTTAGCATACTCTTTTGAAGTAGACAAGGAGAGGAATTGCAATATGATTTTTCTGAATTTTTTGGTGTTGCCATTTTAAAGTTATTGAATTTTCATTCAGTGCAATTTTATGAACAATGAAATTCCACAGTGACACAGTTTAGTATAAATTTAATAACAAATTGAAGCTTTTAATGAAACTCCACAAATATTACATCATCAGAAATTAGATTCAAGGATGAATATAATGGTACCTAGTCTGAAATATAACATTTTGTTTTGTAGGTGTTCCACCCAATCAAAGTTGCAGGTTCTTGAAAACTACAGAATTTTTTGGGTTTTTCGTTGACCAGAAACTCTCGGTCAAGATAATTTATCGAATGAGATATTTATTAAACTCTCGACCAAGAATTTAAACTACCATAGGTTACATTTCACCGCGCGGCTAAACTCTCCCGCCGAAAGTTTAAAAAAATCTCGGCCGAGAGTTTTTGCTTGAGAGTTTACCCAAGCCAACTCTCGGTCGAGAGTGTAATAAACTCTTGGAACTCTCATCTGAGATTTTATTATAATCTCGGACGAGAATTTTTTAATCTCTAAATGTTAATCAAAAGCCTACACAATATTTCGGGCGAGAGTTGTATATAAATACTCTCATTCGAAAGATTGATTCCACACACCATTTTGAACTAGCGAAAATTGCGAAGTTGCGAGGGTCCGAAAATTGTGAAGGTGCGAGGGTCCAAATTATTTTTCTGTGAAAGTGCGAATATTTTCTATGTACAAAATTCTTTTTGGCAAAAGATTTTTTTTTTTGTTTATTTGGGTGCATGGATGCATGAAGTATTTTTGCAAAATGTCTCTATGAAGACATGGAGTATTTTTGCAAAATTTCTCTATGAAGGCATGAAGTATTTTTACAAAATGTCTTTATGATTTTAATTATTTATTTTTAATTTTCTCTCTTATTGAAAGCATGAAGTACTTATTCTGAAGTCTTTATGTTTTTTTGGGTATTTTTTCCAAATATAATTGGATTTTAGGTTTCCAATTTTGTGAACATGGGAAACCAAAGAAATTTCCTATCAAGGCACGATAGAAAAATAACTGATTCAATGGATAAAAATGAGAGATTACAAAAAAAAGGCGAGAGTAAAGGGAAATATTAAGGCATGAAATAAATGTGGATGTAGATCATCATGAAATATATTTAGAGGTGCATGAAAATGACGAGGAAATGAGAAATGTTGAGGAACTTGTCAATGAGAATATTGAAAACACAAATGTCCAAGAGAGTATTGATATCAATCTCACTGGTGAGTCAATAGTTTCTTCAATTTGAATTTTGTATTTTTTTTTTTAAATATTATAGTTAAAGATAGTTTTAAAATTAAAAATATGTATATGTCAATTTCAAATTAGAAGTTAATATTGTCTTTTATGCAGTGAAAAAATTAGAACCACAAGAAGATACTACCACACCTCGAATTTCACTGCAATTAATTGGAAGTTCCAAGAACGTTGTATACAACTACAAGTTTCTAGAAAATATGGATCCAACTAAAATTGAAGAATTGGGACCACGAATGGATGAAAGGACAGTTCGAGATAAAGTAAATTTTGGATTGAAACATATTTTTGAAGGTAAGTCTATCATGGCACAAGCTCAGATGTTACGTGGATTTTTAAAGCACAAATATCTCAAAAATTTTGTGGAATTATTGGGCATTAAAAGTGAGAAAGAGGTTTTAGAAAATGAAATGGTATAAAAAATGTGACGTCGGCGCTTGCCACACTAGCCGAAAAGCAATCTCAAGTTGAAAAGAATGCTTATAGAGCACTTTTAACAGGTTTAGTTGTGAAAAAAACTTCATCAAGTCAGTTGATGTCAGCAACTTCAAAATTATTTTAAACATCAAGAAAATTTTATGGAGGCATACAAAATTTAGAATTCAATTACATGAGAATGATGAACTTTCATGTTGGGCTAATATCTATAGGCGTCCATATCATGATAAAATTCCTGATGGTGTGAGAGACAGGGTAAAAGAGTTTTGGGATTTGAATTCTTGTGTGTCACCAAATGGAAAGGATTATGTGCGACGCCGTATATCTAAGGGAGTTTATGAATCTCATTCCAAAAATATAACATGCGTCAGTCAAGTATAATTATTCCAGTACTTTATGGAGAGTAATACTGATGTGAAGATTTCCTTTAACACATTTGTGAAGATTAAACCATGGTATGTCAGGCCTATCAATGTTCAAGACAGATGTTTTTGTCGATACCATGTAGAATTCTAATTATTTTATGAGATGTTTGTAAATTTTGGCATAAAATATTGGTCAAATGACCCCCCTCCTTCAAGTGTTTGTGAATTTGTATCGAAGATATTATGTGCATGAGAGAATAATGAATTATTTTATAAAAAAGAATGTGTTGGTGGAAGAAAATGCACATAATGTTCTCATTTGGCACTCTACGATACAAAGTATCCCATTGATCCTAATGATCCTAGACTGTCAAATCTCAGTCTAAATTGGAAGCGAGATGAAAATGTTACTTACACTCCTGTTGCAGATTCAAGAACAACATCAAAAAAGATCACTTTACTAGACGACGAGATTCTAGTGACATCTTTTATGGAGAAGTTCAGGGTGCAAATATACAAATATATTAAGCATTTTCATATAGCACGATGGCAGGATTTACAGTTCAAGCAATCACATGATGTGTTCCCAAAAGGAACAATATTATTAGTGGTTGATTTCGCTGAGAATTACATGTTTAGTCCACAAAAGGAGATACAAAGTGAGTATTATCATTCAGACCAGGTATCTATATTTGTGCATATTTTGTATAGACATGCATAGCTTGCTATCGATGGTTTTGATAGCAATGAAAATAATCATGAGGTGATTAAGCAGTACCATTTCTACATCAATGATGATCAAACACATGATACATGTTTTGTTCAACATTGTTTTAATGTTATTTATAATGAATTGTTGAAACAAAGGGTCACTTTTAAAGAACACTGGGTATGATTACATGGTTGTGCTGGTCAATTTAAATCAGCAAGATAATTCTTTTGGTTGTCTCATCTTCATAACAGAACCAACATTCGACATACATGGAATGTCTTTGAGACAGGGCATGGAAAAGGAGAGCACGATGGTGCTGGGGCATGCGTAAAATGTGCACTTAGGAGGCATCAATTGAATCACTCAGCTTCCCGACTTGAAAATTCTTTAGATGTTGTTAAATGGTGCAAAGAAAATTTAAGTCATGTATCGAACCCAAGGATGGCTGATGTGCATAGGTAGGCGTACACATTTAACTAGAAATATATTATACGTGTCTAGATATATATGTTTGTGTATACATATACGTGTGTATTTTGTTATCAAAAAAATATTAAATATTGTTCAAAATTTGACTCGTACATGTGTGTGTGTTTTTCTCAAGCAGGTACTTTTGGAATATTGCAATGGGTGATGTTGATATATCGTTGCCATTTAATTGCCTTGGAATCCCTCAAACTAGAAGTTTACACTCAATTAGGAGTAAGAACATGACAAATATACATTACATTGAGAAACGAAAGTTCTCTTGCTTTTGTTCAACATGTATTGATCAAATAGAGTCCATCGATGACTGTGAAAACCAAACTAAGAAATTTGTTAAACCATGGAAATACGAATAATTGACACCATTGCCCCCATTTGGAAATGTGACTGACAAGGAAATCGACAATGAAGTGGTTGTGATTGATAACGATTATGATCATGCTTCTGATATGGTTAGAGAAGTTGATGTCTTCACTGTCATTGCACCTGAAAATAATCAAGAAAAAGTGCATTATTATTTATTATGATGCACTATGTCTAAATCCACGTTGTTGCGAGAGTATAATGATCCATAAAATTATACATACCCAATCGGTTCAATGGTGTTAATGGGACATTTATTTGAAGAAGTAAAGAAATGTAAAGATCATATTATTTTTCAAGATTACCAGCCAAAGGTTATTTATGCCCAATATAATCACCTGGTCATAGAAACCCGGTTTCAGTTGAAGCAAGTGAAGAGTAGAAAAGAACAACGACAATGGAGGTTATCGATATATGATCATGATGCCATTCTAGAAAATTTTCCACTAGCACATTTCATATGAATGGAACACATTGTTCAAGATGAAAAATGAACTTTGATTCTAGGGTTAGAACATATAATTGCTAAAATGCATTGGAATTTATATAGTTTAAGACTATATTGTGGATTTATTTTAAATAAATGGACATGTGGATGGTTATATGTGTGTTGGTACAAACAATATATTATGATGTACTAGATTAGGGTGCTTTGCTAGATAATTTTAAGTTATGGTGATTTAATGTGTTCATGGTGATTTAATGTTTCCATCATGTTTTCTCCTAGATGATCTTAACTCGCCCATTTTTTGCATGGATATGATGGTGATGAATGAATATTTAGTTATATATATATATATATATATATATATATATATATATATATATATATATGTGTGTGTGTGTGTGTGTGTGTGTGTGTATATGTATATATATATATATAATTTTAATAACCCCAAAGGAACAGCTCAGCAAAACAGGCCTGAAAAACACATTTTTCAGGGATGTGTGCTTCAACAACTAAGATAATCCCTTGGATTCCTTAGATCTGATAATATAAGACCCATCTCCAAGAGGATATTAGAAACCAAACAAACTAGGTGAGGTAAACAGGCCTCCCACACCTACTATGGCTTGATAAATATCCAATGAGGGACAACAAAAATATATAAACACTGTATTGGAGTAGTCACAGGATAATAAAACATGGGATATGTTAATAAACAATTTAATATAATTAAATTATGCAACAACAAGGAAAGTGATCTATCCCCTCAACCCAAAGTGGGGAAAGACAGTGATTTAAGCCCTAAAATAATTAATTTCAGGCATGTGCGTAAAAGCAAGGATGGATGACAGTTGGATTCTCTATCTTGGGTTATGTGAGACTCCTATACCAAATTTCAGCCCAAAAAAATAACGCTAGCTAGGTTAAACAGATCTCCCACTCCCAAAAGGGCTTAAAAATGCTGATTTCCCATGACCTAGAGTACGCAGAATGTGACTGAAGCATATGCAGTGTAAATTTCTGAAGGAATTATATGAAAATAAGTATGATCGTCAGTAAATCATACCTATTATATGATTTATGAAATATATTAGAGAAAGACAAAAGTTTTACATGGATCAAGGCTTCAGAATGAGATACTGCAACACAAGAAAATGCAGAATGAGATTAACAACGTAATTTTCAGGAGGCTAAAGCAATATTTCATTATATCTCAGATCTAGGGCAGATATTTACATAAAAATATAGATCTATTACAGATCTATATGCCAAATATTCTCTTCTTTACACACCCCTTGGAATCTCAGCAAAAGATGTATATCAATGAATAGATCTGAGATCTATGCCACAGATATGTAGTAATATTCAGAAATTTTTGAAGCATATGATACACAGCAGATCAGATCTGAAATTAACATGGATTGGTTGGCCAATCCATGGATCAACAAAGTGAAGGGAAAGGTCCCTTTCACCAGATATCTTTCCTTCAAGCTGATACAAAAAGACCCACTGCAACTTTGCCTGCAAAAATGACGCAGTCTCTTCAAGGAACTGCAGAGATGGTGATGTATAATACTTTGGCCTCATGTCAAGATGAAAGCTAAAGCTAAACCAATGGATGCACTCTTCCAGGAGGTTAACAGACACACTCACTAAGATGAGGCTCCAATACAAGCTAGATCTGAATAGATCTAGTGTTCCACTTGCTGCATCTTACAAAAGAAAGCAAACCCTCACTGGATCTGCATTGCAGTTGGAAGTAGAAGCTTGGTCTCCAACCAGATAGTAGACAAAGTAGGAAAAATGTCCTCCAAGAGCTCCTCAATGAAGGGGAAGGGAATTCCTTAACAAGAAACCCTCACAATTCTATGCTAAACAGCTAAGAGAATTTGGATTTGTCTAAGAAGACACAATCCTCTAAAATCAGATAATAATCAACAACCTCCTTGGGCTGCCCTCTCCTTATTTTTATAAGATTAGGGTTTGCAAAACCCTAAACCAACTTCATTAATTTAACCCTTTTCACATGGAGGACCTACTTCTAGAACTGTTTTGATCATCCAAGAGGTTCAATGCATCTGGACTGTATTGTGATTTGGTCATGTTGACCTAGCCAAATGGCTCAATCCTGTTTCACACACAACTAGATTTTATTAAGACAACCCTAATTTGCCTATGTTCACCTTGGGCATTGATTTATTTTGATGTTTTCAAGAGTTTACATGTCCTCCTTTACATTTTATTCATCAATTAAGAAAATAAAAACAAAATGAAATATTCGTATTATCTTGGGCTAATTATGAATATTATAGTCCTCCCCTCCAAAATGTTGCTTGTCCTCAAGAAACTGATAAGGTGAGTGCTGCAACACTTCTCTTCCTTCTTTGGTGACACCCACATGAGATAAGCTCCCCCCATAAGCCAAATGTTCACCCATCCATCTATCCATGTCTTGCTCCTCCAAATTTCTCATGAGATGTAAATAGCTCATCCCATAAGGAGACAGTAAGTCATATGAAACAAACATGGTTTGCCGCATGCTCTCTCTGCACTATGAAATATAAAGTACATGGAGAGTCGTCATCCCATGAGGCACATGCCATCCATCCTTCCTTCCTCCATACATCCCCATAAAAAGTATAAGTACATCATCAAGATAGGAAATCAAAATAATGTACATGAAAACATAAAATTGTACATATGGAGGTGGGCCATAGTCCCACATGTGGAACCAACGCAAGGCATCCCCTGCTTGCATCAAATATAAATATGGTAAGTGGTTCTCCCACCACTTACTTGCTGCCCACACCATATCACCATGGCTGGAAATGTGAGATATGTTTGGTGCTTTGGGAAGCACCCATCGTGTTGCAAAATTTCCCTTTTTCTCTCAAGGGAGTGGCCCAATTCAGAAATTTTTGGGCTCCAATGTTGGCCAAGAAGCTCATATGATATAACACTCCTCCTTGGAGCCATGTCCTGAAAAAACGTGGTGTAAGAATGCATGAAATCAAAATATAAAACATGTGTAACATGATCATGTCCTTCACCAATAATCCTTCTCCTATCCAGGGAGTGGTGCAAGGATCTATTCTCTTCCTCAATAGAAAGAAGAGAGGGCTGATGATAGGTCCCTATATTACTAGTATAGTACCTTATTTTTGTTAGTGTAACCCCTTTATTGTTATTATTGTACCCTTGTAACCCCCATTTTGTTATTATTGTGCCCTTAAATTATTATTGTTAGGTCGGCTAGGATTACATTGTGGCCCACTGGAATTACATTATGGCCCCATGGACTCCTATATATAGAAAGGAGGTTTTGTAAATTGTATCATCCAAGAATTGTTCATTTATGTAATGTATTGGAGGTTGCCCCCTCGAAGTGGCTTATTTCTAAGGCATTCATATCTCTTTTCTTCTCTTTTTGGAGCTGGTTACACAACATTTGGTATCAGAGCTTTGGGATTCTAGGGTTTCGCTGCTCCAAACAGGTCATCGTGGCATTTTCGCTATAACTTTGTTTCTACGAAGCCTCAGAAGCTGAAATTTTTAGGGTGCAAAGCTGAAATCTGGAGGAAGTTTTTCTAAAAATGTCAGAGCTTGGTTCGCAATATTTTCAGAGATATGATCTGTGGAAGTTAGGTTTTTTTTCAGGCTCCTAAACAGGTCATCGTGGAATTTGCGCTATAAAACATTTTCTACGAAGGTTCAGAATCTGAAATTTATATGGTGCGAAGCTGAAATCCTGAGGAACTTCGTCAAAACGTTTCAGAGCTTGGTTCGCAATATTCTTGGAGATATGATCTGTGGAAGGTAGTGCTTTTTCAGGCTCCTGAATTTCATCTCAAAGAGGTGATCGTGGGAAAATTTCAATAACTCTCTCTATGGGCATCTGAGCTGAGTGTCAGAAAAGTGGTTGCAAGTAATAATGTATCTGTGAGTTTTTTGGATACTTAATTTAGAGAAAAAGCATCTAAACAATGACACGTGGAAAGTCGTACAAGAAAGCCACACCGAACCAAATTAATAATTAAAGGTCAGAATATTGGACACAATCCTTGTCTTGAGAATCAAATTAGGTCGTACTCCGTGGCATTCAAAAGAGAATTCAGAGGGCTACTGAAGTTAGTTTAATTTTAGAGAGTTGAAGATCCGCAATCACAGAGATAATACAATTAACACGAGCCTCAAAGCTAAGAAAGGTGTGTAATTGTTTTCCGAATTACATAAGTCTTGTTTGAAGAATCAAGTTGAATTGATTGCAAGGGCATATTGTAGAATAGATATCAGTATTGGATTATAAAATGGCCCCTAAAAATAATTCAACACCCATTAAGCCTTTTGAAAGCTCTACTATGACTCATGAAGATGAAGAATGGCAACATGACATATCAAAATTACAAGAGCAAGTGCAACAAATTTCGCTCTCGCAAAGAACAACAAAAATGAAATGGAAGTTTTGAAGAAAGGCGTGGAAACTAAGATGGATGGTTTGAAGAAAGGCGTGGAAGCTAAGATGAATGGTTTGGAAGCTAAGATGGATGGCATGGAAGTCGGCATGGAAGCTAAGATGGATGACATGAAGAATGATCTAAAAGCATACATGGAAGGCTTGATGACAAGTTTAAAACCAGAAATGATTCCTAATGGCAAAAATATATTAGAAGAACCTCATGATGAGAACAAAATAAATGTTAATCGTGATTTCATAAACTCTAATGTTGGCGGGAAGAACCACCATATTCCAAAAATGGATATGAGGAAGTTTGATGGAAAGGATCCTCTAACATGGATACTACAGATGGAGCAATATTTTGATCTCCATAATGTGCAAAACACACAAAAGGTACGCATTGCAACTTTACATTTAGAACAAAATACATTTGTATGGTATCGATGGCTTTGCTCCCGTAAAAAAATTGTCACTTGGTCAAATTTTACGGAGGAAATGATAGCACATTATGAGGATACAAAGAGCAACACCTTCTTTAGCCAATTGATAAATCTCAAACAAAAGGGTTTAGTGGGGCAGCACATTGAGGACTTCCAAAAAATTGAATATAAGGGTAACTGATATTCCAGAGGAACACAGGATTGATCTCTTCATAGGAACTTTAAAGGATAACATCCAACATGAAGTTCATGTTTTGGAACCAGATTCATTGGAGAAGGCATTCAGGTTGGCAAGAAAAGTTGAATGTAAAATTATGGCGACAAGGAAGCCTACCACTCAATTCTATAAAGAAGGAAGTGTTGCTACGTCTAGATTTCCACAACTTACAAGGTTGACACCACAACAATTGGAAGAAAAAAGAGCAAAAGGGCTTTGCTACAGTTGTGATAGCAAATACACTAAAGGTCATAAGTGTGCTGAGAAGAAATTATTTTACATAGATTGTGAAGAGGAAGAAGAAAATGAACAAGAAGAGGATATACACCAGGAACCAGCTCTAGAAGAGGAAGAAATGAATCCGACCATATGGTGTAATGCACTGGCAGGAATTACCATTCCTCAAACTCTCAAGATAGTAGGACAAATTAAGAAGAAAAAGGTAATAGTGTTGATTGATTCAGGTAGCACCCATAATTTTATTCATTGTAAGGTAGGCAAGGAATTAAATTGTTTCCTATACCCAGCACCAGAATGTCAAGTGATGGTTGCAAATGGAGGAACTATAAATTACTCTGGAAAATGCCATAATATCAAGCTAACCATGGGGGAATATGTATTGACTAGTCCAATGCTTTCCATTCCTATGGGAGGTGCCGATGTTGTACTAGGAGTACAATGGTTACAATCTTTGGGGATGGTAGCTTTTAATTTTCAAGAACTTTTCTTGAATTTTTTTTCAGAAGGAAAGGAAGTCGAATTACGGGGTATTGAAGGGAAGCCGGGAAGAATAATAAGCTCTAATGTCATGACAAAGCTTCTAAAGAAAGAACAACGAGGCGTAATTGCACAATTATGCTCACTAGAAGTTCCGACATCAAAATCATCTATTTCTGCAGATCTCCAACAAGTATTGGAAAATCATTCCAAGGTGTTTGAAACTCCCAAAGGACTCCCACCGATTCGTGATCATGATCATGCTATTCATTTAATTCCAGGAAGTGTTCCTCCAAACATCAGGCCTTATAGATATCCTTACTTCCAAAAGAGCGAAATTGAACGTATGATTGCAGAAATGTTGGAGGCAGGTATAATTCAACCTAGTCAAAGTTCTTTCTCTGCTCCTGTAGTATTGGTACACAAGAAGGATGGATCATGGCGAATGTGTCCGGATTATAGGGAGCTCAATAAGCTCACCATTAAAGATAAATTTCCAATTCCTGTGATTGATGAATTATTGGATGAATTACATGGAGCAATTTATTTTACCAAGTTGGATCTTCGTTCAGGATATCATCAAATTAGAATGAAGACTGAAGATATTCCAAAAACAGCATTTCGAACTCATGAGGGTCATTATGAATTTTTGGTCATGCTTTTTGGTCTTACCAATGCACCTTCTACATTTCAAGGGTTGATGAATTCCATTTTCAAACCCTTCCTTAGAAAATTTGTGCTAGTATTTTTTGATGATATACTAATCTACAGCAGGTCTTGGAAGGATCATGTTGAACATGTTGACAGGGTGCTCAAACTTTTGCAGGAGAAACAATTATATGCAAAAACATCCAAATGTTTCTTTGGAGTACAAGAGGTGGAATATCTGGGTCATATTGTATCTCACGAGGGTGCTAAAGTAGACCCTAACAAAATTAAAGCCATTAAGGAATGGAAAGTCCCCACAACCATAAAGCAGTTGTGAGGATTTCTCGGGTTAACAGGGTATTAGCGCAAGTTTTTTAAGAATTATGGGAGAATAGCAGCACCTCTAACAACATTATTGAAGAAAGATGCATTTTCATGGACTCCTGAAGCAACTAAGGCCTTTGAACATCTTAAAGAGGCAATGTGCCTAGCACCTGTCTTAGCTACACCAGACTTCACAAAAACCTTTATTGTGGAATGTGATGCCTCAGGAAATGGAATTGGTGCAAGTGACGTGTCAAGGAATACCCATCATGGAATCTCGTCCAATCAAAGGAAATGTTAGCAATACTGCATGCACTAAAGAAATGGTTAACTTACCTAATGGGAAGACACTTCAAGGTAAAAACTGATCATGATAGTCTTAAACACTTTTTGGAACAAAGACTATCTTCAGAAGAGCAGCAAAAATGGGTCACAAAGATGTTGGGTTATGACTTTGAAATAATCTACAAAAAGGGAAAGCTTAATGTTGTTGCAGATGCACTCTCAAGAAAGAATGAAGAGGTGGAAGCATTTCTTTGTGCTATTTCTATTATCCAACCAGATTGGATAACCGAAGCAAGAGATGAATGGAAGAAGGACAAAGATGTATGGACACTCATTCAAAAGTTGCAGCAAGATCCTAGTACATCCGATACATTTAGTTGGAAAAATGATTCCTTATGGTACAAAGATCGCTTATATCTTTGTAAGAATTCCCAACTAAAACAAAAGATTCTTCCGGAATTGCACACTTCTCCTTTAGGAGGACACTCAGGATTTTTAAAAACTTACCACAGGGTGAAGAAAGAATTTTTTTGGGATGGCCTTAAATCTGATATTCGAATGTTTGTGGCGGAATGTTTGGTTTGCCAGCAAAATAAAGTGGAAACAATTAAGACCCCAGGACTTCTACAACCTTATCCATTCCAAGTCAACGTTGGGAGGAGATTTCAATGGATTTTATCACAGGTTTACCTAAGTCCGAAGGAAAGAGTGTCATCATGGTGGTAGTTGATAGACTTACCAAGTATGCACACTTTTGTGCATTATATCATCCATTTAAAGCAATTACAATTGCTACTACTTTTATGGACATAATTCAAAAGCTACATGGAAGCCCAAGGGTTATTGTGAGCAATAGAGATCCCATTTTTACTGGAAATTTTTGGACGAAGTTATTTTCTTGTTTGGGTACTCAATTAGCTCATAGCTCATCTTATCATCCTCAATCTGATGGTCAAACTGAGATAGTAAATAAATGTTTGGAAGGATATCTTCGTTGTTTTGTATCCGATAAACAAACACAATGGGTCAAGTGGTTACCTCTCGCTGAATGGTGGTATAACACTTCCTTCCATACTGCAGCAAAAATGACCCCATTTATGGCACTTTATGGATATCATCCACTATCGATCACATCATCTTTAAGGGAAAATTCGAAGGTTCAAGCAGTGGAAGATCACGTCGAGCATCAGCAAGAAGTTCTCCAACTCTTAAAGGATAACCTAAATTTGGCACAAAATCGAATGAAACAACAGGCAGATCAACATCGCAGCGAGAGAAGTTTTGATATAGGAGATTGGGTATTTTTACGGCTACAACCATATAAACAAATTTCCCTCAAGCAAGCTAAGAAGGATAATAAATTATCGCCAAAGTACTATGGTCCTTACAAGGTGTTGCAAAAGATTGGTACTATGGCATACAAATTGGAGCTTCCTGCTTCTTCACGAGTACATCCAGCTTTCCATGTTTCATGCTTAAAGAAGGTTATAGGTGAAAATATTCCAGTTCAAACAGTATTGCCAGAACTTGATGGGGAAGGGAAAATCATATTGGAACCTGAAGCAGTCATGGAAAAAAGAACTCGACAACTACGGAATCGATCAATTTCAGAGTATCTCATCAAGTGGAAGAACTGACCCACTGAAGATTCTACATGGGAGGATGAGAATTTTATACAGAAGCACCCAGAGCTACTCAAGCGTTGAGGACAACACTTTTTTGAAGGAGAGGGGCATGTTAGGTCCCTATATTACTAGTATAGTCCCTTATTGTTGTTAGTGTAACCCCTTATTGTTATTATTGTACCCTTGTAACCCCCATATTGTTATTATTGTGCCCTTAAATTATTATTGTTAGGTCGGCTAGGATTACATTGTGGCCCCACTAGGATTACATTATGGCCCCATGGACTCCTATATATAGAAAGGAGGTTTGGTAAATTGTATCATCCAAGAATTGTTCATTTATGTAATGTATTGGAGGTTGCCCCCTCGAAGTGGCTTATTTCTAAGGCGTTCATATCTCTTTTCTTCTCTTTTTGGAGCTGGTTACACAACAGCTGATATAACTCTCCCTTAGAGTCATGTGGCTAATCCATCTTTACATTTTCCATGCATATTTGACAATGATGATGTAGCTATCCTTCAAAGCCCCCATAACAATAGCTCCTCAAGTTGATTTTGTTGAGCCTCATATAAAAGGGTTGGCTGAGATAGAACTCCCCCTTTTTGACTTCTTCCATGCCAAAGGTGTCATGTGGAAAGTTTCCCTTCCCATGTTGCTTCTGCCACAACGCAGAATCTGAAATGAGAGTGGGTGTAGATGATGTTGAGAGAATTCTTCTCTCCTCCTTGGGTCCACCCAAGACTCCCAGTGTTGTGCCAAACTCTCCCAAGGTCTCCACTCCTCTAACATCAATGAATGATGCCTCAACATGTGAAGCATCCATCCTTCTTTGTTGATCTAGGGGTCTCCTTGGTGAAATGTCTCCATGTAGTGAGACATCCTCAACAAGAGATGACTGAATATATGAATGGAAAAAACTCTCCATGCTTCCACTGCACAATCCAATCACCTTCTTAGGTGCATCACCCTCCTACCATGGATAGGGATGAGGTTAACATACTTCCCCATCTCCTCCTTATGTCTCCATGGTTCTACACCTCCTTATCAATGGCACATGTAGGTCATGAATTGTGCCTTGATCTCCACACATCTCGCATAGTAGGACACCAATTTATCCACCTATTTGAAGATCTTTGCGTACACCTCCAATGGGATCTCTTGATGAGACCTCCTGCTCATGCATGGCCTTCCAAAACCAATGAGGTATTGGATCTACTGCAAGTAGAAGTCTCTCTTTGAGCTGTGGTATGCTCATTGAGAGAGTGCATCTAGAGATGAGAAAGAGTTTCTCATCTCAAGATGTATACCCTTTGACATCTCTTCCTACATGGCTTCCTGAATGAAGCTGGCATCTGAATGTTCCCATGAGGAATGGGTCCTCCTTTCTTCACTGCTACTCTTGGACAGCACAGTGCAACTCTGCTTCTCTATATTAGTAGTAAGTGATGGTTCTGGGTCATGCAACAACAAGTTTCCACAACCCTCTAAAAGATTTTATGTAATAAGAGGAAATGGAAATTAATTCATACCTTGATGGCCTTTGGGAACACCTTGCATGGCTGCAAGAGTTCTTTCTTCCACTATGTTAACTCCCTCAAGTGATGATGTTGAATGTTACTCCTCCAAGGTTGCAATAGGGCTGATACAAGTATTCTCAAGAGATGGTGAGGACTTCTCTTCCTCTGATCTCTCTTCACCAAATATCTCAATCACCCTTTGAGTGAAATATCTTAATCACCCTTTGAGTGAAAGCTTTTTCATGTCTCACATTGTTGAACCACCATTTTCTTGCTACCCCTTCCAGGTGCAGTGCTGCAATCTCCACTGCTTCTCTCTCTACCACTGGATGTAGTAGGAAAAAGGAATTGAGTCTTATTTCAAAATCTCGGGCTGCAGATGTCCCATAAAAAGTTGACAATAGGAATCTATTGCCCTTTATCATCCTATTTCTGCATGGCCTTCTTTCTTCTCTCAGTTGGATAAAATGAGGAAGATCTATGGTCCCTTTGAAAGCCCTAGGTTGGCACTTGTACTCTTCCAAATAACCACTCAGGATCTCATGTTCTAAGTGGTCTTCTTGGTCTTCACTCCCTATATGATAATAGGAAGTGCATGGGTCTTCTTCTTCCTCTTGAAAACTTCTAGACATCTCACTACATCTCTCTCCTTCTTGAAACCCTCTTGGAGTTTCATTGCATCTTTCTTCTTTCATCTGTTGAACCTCCTTGGAGAGGTTCTTCTTAGATATGAAAACTGATGAGAGTGATCTCATACTCTCCATAATTTTGTCCTCTTCTTCTTATGTATTCTTCTTATACCTAGATCTCACAAGCTGAGCCAACGATCTTGCTCTGATACGATTATAATATCCCCAAAGGGACTGCTCAGCAAAACAGGCCTGAAAAACACATTTTTCAGGGATGTGTGCTTCAGAAACCAAGATAATCCCTTGTATTCCTTAGATTTTATAATCTAAGACCCAATTACAAGAGGAGATTAGAAACCAAACAAACTAGGTGAGGCAAACAGTCCTCCCACACCTAGTATGGCTTGATAAATGTCCAATGAGGGACTGCAGCAATATATAAACACCGTATTGGAGTATTAGCATGCTAATAACAAATGGGATATGTTAATAAACACTTTACTATCAGTAATTTATGTATCAGCAAGGAAATTGATCTATCCCCTCAATCCAAAATGGGGAAAGACAGTGATTTAAGCCCTAAAATGATTAATTTCAGGGATGTGCATAAAAATAAGGAGGGATGATGGTTGGATCCTCTAGCTTGGGTTATTTGAGACTTCTATACCAAATTTCAGCCAAAAATAATAATGCTAGCTAGGTTAAACATATCTCACACTCCCAAAAGGGCTTAAAAATGTTGATTTCCCATGACCTAGATTATGCAGAATGTGATTGAAGCATATGAAACGTAGCTTTCCGAAGGAATTAGATGAAAATAAGTATGAAAATCTGTAAATCAGACATATGATATTATTTATGCAATATATAAGAGAAAGACATAAGTTTTAGATGGATAAAGGCTTCAAAATGAGATGCTGCAACACAAGAAAATGCAGAATGAGATTTACAATGTAATTTTCAGGAGGTTGAAGCAATATTTCATTATATCTCAAATATAGGGAATATATTTACATAAAAATACAGATATATTACATATCTATATGCAAAAGAGGCTCTTCTTTACACATCCCTTGGGGATCTCAGCAAAAGATGAATATCAATGAATAGATTTGAGATCTATGCCACAGATATGCAGTAATATTCAGAAATTTTTGAAGCATATTATACATAGAAGATTATATCTGAAATGAACATGGATTGGTTGGCCAATCCATGGATCACCACAGTGAAGGGAAGGGTTCCTTTCACTAGAGATATTTCCTTCAAGATGATACAAAAAGACCCATTGCAACTCTGCCTGCAAAAAATACGCAGTCTCTTCAAGGAACTGTGCAGATGGTGAAGTAGAATACTTTGACCTGATGCCAAGATGCAAATTGAAGCTTAACCAATGGATGCACTCTTCCAGAAGGTTAAAAGACACACTCACTGAGAAGAGGCTCCAATACAAGCTAGATCTGAACAGATCTAGTGTTCCACTTGCTGCAACTTACAAAAGCAAGCAAACCCTCACTGGATCTATGTTGCAGTTGGAAGTAGAAGCTTGGTCTCCAACCAGATAGTGGACAAAGTAGGACAAATTTCCTCCAAGAGCTACTCAATGAAAGGGAAGGGAATTCCTAAACAGGAAACCCTCAAAATTCTCTGTTAAATAGCCATGAGAATTTGGATTTGTCTAAGTAGACACAATCCTCTACAATCAGATAATAATCAACAACCTCCTTAGGCTTCCCTCTCCTTCTTTTTATAAGATTAGGGTTTGAAAAACCCTAACACTAGTAAATTTGGCCCAATTTACGACGTCCATTTCATCACTATTCTGACACATAGTCGTCGCAAGAGCGATAATTTGAGGCCAGACAAAACGTGGCTAGCCATTATGTCGCAATTCCGACACTTCAATAAAGCGTCGGAAGAGTGACGTTTGTTCTGACATTTGCAGAAGTGTTGCAATACCGATGCTTGTGAAGTGTCGAAATACCCACACTGGAGAAGTGTCACAATACCGATGCTTTGTAGAAGTGTCGCAATACCGACATTTGTGAAGTGTCACAATACTGACGCTATTAGTGTGTCGAAATACCAACACTATCAATGTGTCACAATACGACATCTAAAGCATCGGTCTTCCGACGCTGTGGTGAACATTTAAAAATATATATTCCGCCATAATGTGTCGCAATACCGACGCTAAAAACTATCGCAATACCAATGTATAAAGCATTGGTCTTTCGACGCTTTGATAAAAATTTTAAAAAAAATCATTCATAAAATGTCGCAATACCGACGTATAAAGCGTCGGTATTTTGACGCTTTGATAAACATTTAAAAAAAATCCGCCATAAAGTATCGCAATATCAACGTATAAAGCGTCGGTCTTCCGACGCTTTGATAAAAATTTAAAAAAAAAATCTGCCATAAAGTGTCGCAATACCAAACCTTCATATCTGACGACAGATTACAAATGTTCATTCATATCTGTGGATATGTTGATATGTTGATTATGGTGTGTCGCAATTCTTAATGCTCTCTTTTCAACTTCTGCCTGTGTCATTTGAGCCACTTCAGCGTGCTTGGACACCGATGATGAATTTTCGACCTTACCTTTCTCATCTTTCTGAGGAACTACCTACTCATCTTTCGGATGAATTCCCTGCTCATCTTTCTGAGGAGCTCCATGCTCATCCTTCTAAAAAATCATCTTTTGTCTATCCTTGAATGCAGGGTACTTATCGTCTAAATCTCCAGAAATCGATTTTGATAAAATCTGGAAAGACACTGCTATATCATTTATGTGCTCAGATGATTTAGCGTTTGATACAATAGGCTTATGTAAATCCTAAAGTTGGTTAGACTTTACAGACTGGGAATCTGCCAAATCAAAAGAAGAAAGTCTAGAATTGATAGGTTTAGAACTATCTATAAATTCTCTCTTGTTTCGCATTATTAGGTGTTCTATTAACTCCTTTGATCCACTGATATAATGCCTTCACCGAGGACTAGTTCTCTCCAACTGCCGCTTCTCAGAGTTCTTCTCAGAAAGATAGTCACTATTTAATATTTGCTAATCATCACTACTTTTAGCCCACTTTTTTAGTTTTTGAAACAAATTGGACTTCTTTGATGTACTAATCTATGCTGGAAATATTTCCATTGACAAGTCATCGTACTCTACAGCTTCAGATGTGTTCGATGAATAAGAGGACAAGCTCTCTGAATCATTATCTGACTGGCATTTTTGTTGAGGTCCTGAATGTTCAAACACTGCATATTCCAGCATAAGCTGTTTAGCAATATCTTGTGATTTTGGACTCAAACTATCCTTAAGGTCCACTGCCGATATCTTTCCATGGGTTGTATCTGAATTTTGAAGTTCATAACGCAAACATGAGTTGACCCATTGCAAATAAATGAGTTCCTCAACCTCACTGAATCGGTTCATTTGCAAGCCCTCAAATTTCTTGCATATATTTTCATTTATGTGCCTTAGTACAGATGCCTCATCTTCAACCTTTGCCACCATATCACTTTGCACAAAGGGGTCAAGTAGTTATTTATAAGAAAATTGAAATACCCATCTAGAAAGCCTAATGAATATTACTAACTGCATTAAATTTATAATTATGCATCTAGAATTTTAAAATTTGTGCTGAAATTCTAGAAAATCCCATTGACATGGTGAATCCCTTTGTTAATAATTAAACAATAACATTTTTCTAGTCAAGGTTAGCATTTAATATGCACAATGGATTTCAAGTCCTCTCTAAAGTTTATGGTGACTTGAACTGCCAACACTGAACTAAATCTACTCATCTGAAGTAAACATATAAGCAAAACCCCAAAGTAAGAATTTCCAATGATATTATTTTGTTGATATTTATGATTTTTTATGAAATTTCATTATTTTCATCATGCTGGGTGAGGCAAAGAGATGTGCATCCCTTACTTTAAACCGTGAAGTGAAGTTAGTGAACAAGATGCCCCTGTAGCCACCAAGGATACACTACTTACAACAGGATATGTGAGTGAAGAAGAGTGTCAATTTTGTCGTCACAGATGACTTGAGTGTAATTCCAGTTAATTCCACTGCTATGATTAATAATAATATTGATATAATGATGGTAAATTTTAAACAAGACCATTTAGAGAGCATGGTGATCAATGTAATGCTAACCCTATGTATTCATACTGGAATCGACTTTCAGATGAATAATATATGTTTCAAAAGGAACTTGTATGTGTGTGTCTATAGAAACATACCTCATTGAGATTTCCAAGAGCATTAATTTGTGATTTTGTTGTAGCAAGCTTTCTAGCCAAATCCCTCTTCTGGTGCTAAATTTCCATGTTAAAAGTGTCGCAATACCAAACCTTCATATCCAACGACCGGTTCCATCATAGTAATCAGTAAGTAAACAACATAGATGATGAACTATTGTAGCTTCCAGCTGTTATGCAATTGAAGTGCCAATGGCTCCAATTGATGGTTAGAACTTCTTCACCTATAAATATTGTATGTGTTTATTGTATTGGAATTATTGCATCTTCATTTGAATCCCTTATGCCCAGGCTCTCTCTCTTGCATTCTCAAGCACTGAACATCAGCAAGACTAAACTTACAACAACTTGACATTGACTGTCAAGCATCTCCACTCTCACAGACTCACAAGTTCATACTAAATTTTCCAGAACACCCTTCATATGCCTTTTTGCATAAGGTATCTCTAGTATTATAAGTCATAGAGTTATGATAGTAGTCTGTGGCCCAATATTCTCTAAATTCAGTATAACACTCTGAAAATACATTGTATTGTAAATTTGTAATTGATATTGCAATATCAATTGAGCACTATTTGACATATTTGTCGATATTGTTTATTTAATATTGTCATTTTCTTGTCCGTTGGGATGTACTAGTTTGCTAACTACATTTGATAGTTTGACTACGACTTTCATAGTAATTCATATATACAATCTTGAATCCTCAGTTGTCCAATAAGCTTACGTATGGGTGCTCAGATCACATGCATAGGGATGTGGATAGGAATGTGCCATCTTGTCCAACTTTCCAGTTTACCAAAGGAAGTTTGAATAATATAATAGTATATAGCTTTTGCTAGTACCAAATAGACCTTGGGTTGAAATCACTATGGAATTGGACCTTATGCTAGGATTTCCCAGGATATAGCAAGATAATGGTTTTATTTTTGACATTCTAGAATCTAGAGTGCTTCATCCTTTGCACAAAATTATCATCAGATGGTTCTACAATTCCTGTAAGTGTCTTGGGTGAGGCCTTCTCCAACCTCTGGAGATTGACAGTGTCAATTCTTATGCTGTTTTGTTGGATAGGGAGCTTGAACCGTAGGTCTGATCCCCATGCCAACAACCTGGATCTACAAAAACACAGATCCTGGATCTTCAATAGGTGGAACTTGTAGTGAATATGTTCTTCTCTTTAAGACAAGAAACACATAGAAATATTTCTTAACGTATCTCTCGGTACCTTAGAGTTGTTAACCAGGTGAGAAGCCTCGGATTTTCAATGGTTTATTAATGTCCTATTTTGGTGACTTTGTTGTTTGAAAGCCATTTAAAGCCAATGCTTAAGTCATTATAGTTGTTGTTGGATCCACGGTCTATACTGATAAAAAATCATTATTATGAGTGGAAATTAATGGGCAGCATAAAAATGAAGATTGGTCTTCTCAAAAACATTTCTAATCAACTTTTTCAGCATCCTTTTAATGCAGAAATCATATGAAAAAAATTGTTATACACCTTCCACTATATCGATTTAAATAATTTAACATATTTCTTATGTATATATTACTCTTGTTTTGATCATTTTTCTTCACAATCCTTCTTTGTAAGGAGCAGTGTTGCTTAGAGAAGTGCCCCAACCTCATCAAGGCCCCTGAAGGTCAACCATCAATTCTTGATGATTACAATCGCTCAAGTGCCTCCATTGCAGCCATGAAGGAGTATCCATAGGGGAGTAATAAATGAAACCAATCACAAGACTTGGAAAACAAAGTGGAGTTTCATCGGCCTATTTACCGCATTTTTACCACTTATGCATGTGTACTCACATGCTCACCAACAACCCATCTATTTATTACTCTAATTTTTTCCTGTTTAATACATTGTTGTTTATCTTATTCTTCGAACTAACTAGACTCATATGTGCATTGAAAATGTTTATAGCATATAGGTCTTCAAAGCAGAAATAAAACCATCTCCAACAACCCATTTCGTTTCATGTAAAAATACTACTGCTGAAACAAAATAGGTGTGTTATTTTTCAAAGAAAATGTTGCATGGTCTGTGGAATTATCACTAATGACAGGGATACTAATTTCCTTAATAATTTTTGGATAAATTTATGCCAAACTAGAAACTAAAAGTCAGTATAGCTCTGCCTATCATCAACAAAGTGAAAGACAAGAGGAGGAAAAAAAAACTATCAAGATTTTGTCGTGGAGTATAACTCAAAAATAACCGAAATAGTGAAATCTAGCTTTTCCACAAGCCAAGTTTGTTCCGATGTAAATCCATGGATCGGTAAAATTCTTACAGAAGAAACCTGACACAGTTTGTAGATTTAATGCTGAGTTGCATCATGCATGGTAAACCTTACATATTTGTGGAATTTTAAAATGTCAGAACCCAGATACAGGGAAATAATCTATAAAAAACATGAACCAGAAACATAGAAAATTCAGATTTTTGAATGTATATTTCTCCAAATCGTGCTTATAAATTCTGAAATGCAAACCCCTATGAAAAAGTTAAATTCTTATGTTTTAGGATGGGGGAAGGGATATTTTATAGGCAAAATTTAGGGATTTAGGGCCTTGAAATTTTCCATTTTTCATTTATTGCTACGATTTTTAATATGCTTTTAAATAAAATGGCTTTTCTTCGAAGATTTTCTATCTTGATGTTTCCAGCTACCAAAAACAGGTTTAAAGCAGATCCTCTGGTGCTTATTAGGGTTGAGCCACATTGTCTTGTTACTGCACTGGCCATTGAAGTGCCACAATAATTTAAAACCATTTTGTTGTGTTCTGTTCCTCGTTATATTCTACAATTCTCCTTCAATTCACCTATAGCCTCATAGTTTATTAGGTTAGTTCAAGGGAGAAGAATCCATATCCCTATAATTTGAACAGACCCAAAAAACATAGAGTGCATAAATTCAGACCTACAACCATCTATATCTCATAACCAAGATAGTGTAGAAGAAAATAGCGAATCTGAATGGGGTAAAACAAGGGAAATAACAATTTGATTCTTCCAGAAGAAGAGAGCATTCTTCCATGATCAATTTCTCTTCAGATCTCTCACAGATTTTTGAACATCAGCAAAACTCGAAATATCTCCACCAGCTATTATGGCTTTCGAGTTGTTAATGGACTATGGCCGCTTTAGGGTTTCAGAGCGTCCATGCTTCTGCAAGAATCTAGAAAAAAGCAAGCATCATAGGGAAGAATGGAATCATGGGAAAGAAGGCATAAATGTTGAACAAGCGCACAATGAGGAAAAAAAATTGAATAGGTCGATGAAGAAAATTTCAATAGTTGGAACAAGCAAAATGGGAAAAAAAAATTGAATAGGTATAAAATCTAATAATGATAATAATATATGAATGATAATAATATACATAATCACATAATAATATACATAATGAGCGAGAGGGTTGTATTTTATGAATGATAATAATAATATACATAATGATATGTCACATAAATTTTTTAGTGCATATTCTAATCCTTATATGCAAACTTTTGAAAATACAAATATTCATATTTAAAATTCTAATGTTCCATATATTGAACCATTATATGTTATTCCTAATGAATAAGTAAATAAATTATTTCAACATACCTATACATATGCCCAGGAAATAAATAAGTTGTACATTAATCCATTACTTTTATTTTGTTAGGTAATTTGAGTTTTGAGATGAGTTGCATGCCTAACATGTGATTTGAATAGCCATGAACCAAGGGCTTTTAAGTCGTCAAAATCACCTAGGGATTGCATCCAACCTAGGCCACACCATCCCTTAGCTTGATTGGAATTTTTCCCACATAGTTTCGAACCAATGATTTTCTCACCAGTGTTTGTATCTTACCTGTTATTTCACATTCCCCAAGGCAGAAATCAAATATTTGGATGTATCTTGGATGACTTGTCACATTCCATGATTAGCTTCACGCACATTGAATAGGAATTCCCATAATTTAAGAATTTTTTGGAGGGTTTTCATGGCATAGTTTTTAGGGGCTTAGGGGTTCGATGAATAGGAGATTAGGGGTTAGAGGTTTAGGGTTTATCAGTTAGGTGTTAGGACTAGAATAATGAGTAGAATAATGAGTTAGTGAAGTTTAAGGGGTTAGGGATTGGGGGCTTAGGGGTTAGGGGATCTAGGTACATTTAGGGGTTAGGGGACTAATGATTTAGTAGTGGTTAAGGGATTAGGGATTGGGGTTAGGGAGATCATAAAAATTTAGTGGTTAAGGTTTTAGGGATTGGGGGTTAGGGGTTAGGGGATTTAGGTGCCAGGTCACAAGTATTGTTTTCTAGGAAGGATTTCCAAAGAAGTTGGTTGGCATCACTATGACACTATTAGGGAATAAGAAGGGAAGAGAAAGGAAAAGGCTTAGGTATCATATGAGAGAAGAAAGCAATTAACAAAATTGAGATCAAAAGAAGCAGAGTTAGCCGAAAAGCAGCTTGCCTTAGAGATGGATAAGATAAAAATTGACAACATATTGGTCAATTTCCTTGACCCTTTATTGTTTATTCAGAAGGAGTATGAATACACCACCGTTAATATCAAGGTAACCGACCCTTAGCAGATCAAGGGCTGGAAGGAAAATCAATCATCAATGAAGGAAAATCAATCATCAATGAAAATTCAAAATTTTCAAGCTGAGCAAGATCAACCAAATTGGGGGTAGAGTTTGGGGAACCTTCATAAGTGAATGGGGCCTATGTGGTATGGCTACGAATTATCTAAGTATATAGTGAATTAGACAGAAGTAAGAAAACAATTACTTCTTCAAAGCTAATTCGAATTTGGAGGGCTTAGGGGATTGGGGGTTAAGGGTTAGGGGATTTAGGTGCATTTAGGGGTTAGGGGTCGAATAATGAGTTAGTAGTTAAGGGATGAGGGATTGGGTGCTTAGGGGGACCGACCCGAACGCGTTTGGGCTAGCACACTCAACCGAAATGACCCGAACTGAACATGTTAAGGGGTTAAAGGTTTATGGTTTAGGGGGATAAATGGGTTAGGGGTTGGGAATTAGGGTTTAATGGGTTAGGGGTTAAGGGGTTATAGGTTTAGGGTTTAGGGGGTTAAATGGGTTAGGGGTTTAGGGATTACGGATTAAATGGGTTAAGTCATTAGGGATTGGGGGCTTAGGGGTTAGGGGATTTAGGTGCAGTTAGGGGTTAGGTGAATAATGATTTAGTGGTTAAGGGATTAGGGATTAGGGGCTTAGTGTAGGGGAAGAGAATGGTCATTCTAGATGCTATGTCTTCAGCTAGGTCACAAGTATTGTCTGCTAGGAAGGATTTGCAAAGAAGTTGGCTGGCATCACTATGACACTATTATGGAATTAGAAGGAAAGGGAAAGGAAAAGGCTTAGGTATTATATGAGAGAAGGAAGCAGTGGAGTTAGCCAAAAAGCAGCTTACCCCAGAGATGGATAAGATAAAACTTGACAACATATTGGTCAATTTCCTTGACCCTTATTGGTTATTCAGAAGGAGTATGAATACACCACCATTAATATCAAGGTAACCAGCCCCTAGTAGATTAAGGGGTTTAGGGGTTTAGGGGTTAGATGTTTGGGGTTTAGGGGGTTAAATGGGTTAGCGTTTTAGATCAGGTTTAGGGGGTTAGTGGATTTAGTAGTTAAGGATTTTAAAGGTTACAGGTCGTTACACGTTAATGGGGCTAGGGTTTAGGGGGTTAAATGGGTTAGGGTTTTAGGGGTCTAGGGGGTTAAATGGGTTGGGGGTTGGGAATTGGTGTTTAAGGGGTTAGGGTTTAAGGGTTAGAGGTTTAGGTTTTAGGGGGTTAAATGGGTTAGGCACACATTTAGAGGTTTAGGGGCTTAGGGGATTTAGCAGTTAAGGATTTTAGCTAGGGGTTAGGGGTTAAGCAGTTAAGGGGTTAGAGGTTTAGGGTTTAGGGGTTTAAATGGGTTATAGGGGTTTATAGGTTTAGGGGGTTAGGGGATTTAGTAGTTAAGGATTTTTTGGGTTAAGGGTTAGGGTAGGGGGTTAAATGGGTTAGGTCGGTTGAGAAATAGGGTCTAACGGGTTAGGGGTTAAACATTTAGAGGTTTAGGGTTTATGGGGTTAAATGTGTTTGGGGTTTATGGGTTTAGGGGGTTAAATGGGTTAGGGGTTAAGGGTTTAAGGGTTAGTGGTTAAGGGTTTAGAGGTTTATGGTTTAGGGGTTAAATGGCCAGCTAGAGGTTTAGATATTTATGGTTTAGGGGGTTAAATGGGTTAGGGGTTTAGGGATTAGGGATTATATGGGTTAGGGGTTAAGGGGTTATAGGTTTAGGGTTTAGGGGGTTAAATGGGTTAGGGGTTTAGGGGGTTAGGGGATTTAGCAGTTAAGGATTTTATGGGTTAGAAGTTAGGGGCTAATGGGGTTAGGTTTTATAGGTTTAAAGGTTTATGGTTTAGGGGTCAAATTAGTTGCTTATTCTTTGCATCTTAATGTAGCAATTTTTTAAGTATTGTTGCTTTTTTCCATGTCTTCTTTATTTATTAATTAATAGTATTTGTTTTCCATTTATTTACATTTAATGATGAACATTTCTATTGCAATCAAACTTAGAAAACTAGAAAAACTGATATGGGCGCCCTTGAACGAAACGACCTGAACCGAACGCGCCCGGTCGGGCGAACTAGCATGGCACGACACGACGCACCCAACCGAATGTTGCCACAAGGGAGAAAACGGAAAACGGTCCGCGCGAACATGCACAAGGCACCTGGGCATTCACAATTTAACAAAACTGATAAGAGCGCCCTTGAATGAAATGGCCTGACCCGAACGCGCCCGGTCGGGCGACCTCACAGGGCACAACACGACGCGCCCGACCAAACGAATATGCCACAAGGGAGCAAATAGAAAACGGGCTGCCTGAATTTGCACAAGGCACCCTAGCAGTCAAAACTTAGCAAAATTGATACGGGCACCCTCGAAAAAAATGACCCGAACCTAACGCGCCCAGTCAGGCGACCTCGCACGGCGCGACACAGTGTGCCCGACCGAGCGATGGCACAAGGGAGAAAATGGCAAACAGGCCACCCGAATGTGCACAAGGCACCCGGGAGGTCACAGCTTAGCAAAACTGATACGGGTGGCCTTGAACGAAACGACCCAACCCAAATGTGCCCGGTCAAGCGAACTCACATGGCGTGACATGGCATGCCCAACCGAACGATGCCACAAGGGATCAAACGAAAAACAGACTGCCCGAATGTGCGCACGGCACCCTGGCGGTCAGAATATAGAAAAACTGATATGGGCACCCTCAAACAAAACAAACCGACCCGAACGCGCCAGGTCGGGCGACCTCGCATGGCGCGACACAACGTGCCTGACCAAACGATGCCACAAGGGAGGAAACAGAAAACAGACCGCCTGAACATGCACAAGGCACCTTGGTGGTCACAACCTAGAAAAACTAATACGGGCGCCCTCAAATGATATGGCTCGAGCAGAACACGCCCGGTCGGGCGACCTCACACAGCACGACACCGCGTGCCCGACTGAACGAAGCCACAAGTGAGAAAATGGAAAATAGGCCCCATGAATGTGCATAAGGCACTCGAGCGGTCACAACTTAGCAAAATTGATACAGGCGCCCTTGAATGAAATGGCCCAACTCGAACGTGCCCGGTTGGGCGACCTCACATGGCACGACACGGCGCGCCCGACTGAACGAATATGCCAGAAGGGAGAAAATGGCAAACTGGATGCCCGAACGTGCGCATGGCACCTGGGTGGTCACAACTTAGTAAAAGTGATACAGGAACCCTCGAACGAAATGGCCCGACCTTAATGCGCCCGGTTGGGCGACCTTGCTTGACACGACACGACGCGCCCGACCAAACGATGCCACAAGGGAGAGAATGGAAAATGGGCCGCCCGAACGTGCACAAGGCACTCGAGCGGTCATAACTTAGAAAAACTGATACGGGCGCCCTTGAACGAAATTTCCAAATCCGAACGCGCCCTGTCGGGCGACCTCACATGGCACGACACGGCGCGTCCGACCGAACGATGCCACAAGGGAGAAACTAGCAAATGGGTCGCTCAAACGTGCACATGACACTCGGGCGGTCACAACTTAGAAAAACTGATACGGGTGCCCTTGAATGAAACGACCCGACCAGAATGCGCCCGGTCGCGCGACCTCACACGGTGCGACACGACGCGCTCAACTGAACGAATATGCCACAAGGGAGAAAATAGAAAACGGGCCGCTTGAACGTGCACAAGGCACCACGGCAGTCACAACTTAGAAAAACTAATACAGGCACCCTCAAACGAAACGACCCGAACTAAACGCGCCCAGTCGGGTGACCTCGCACGATGCGACACGACGCACCCGACTGAACGATGCCACAAGGGATAAAATGGCAAATCGGCCGCCTGAACGTGCACAAGGCACTGGGGTGGTGACAACTTAGCAAAACTGATACAGGCACCCTCAAATGAAATGGCCCAACCAGAACACGCCCGGTCGGACGACCTCGCACGACGCCACATGACGCACCTGATCGAACGATGCCACAACCGAGCAAATGGAAAACAGGCTACCCAAATGTGCATAAGGCACAATGGTAGCCACAACCTATCAAAATTGATACGGGCACCCTCAAACGAAACGGCATGAACCGAACATGCCCGGTCGGGCGACCTCACACAGCGCGTCACCGTGCACCCGACAGAACAATGCCAGAAGGGATCGAATAGAAAATGGGCCGCTCGAATGTGCACAAGGCACGTAGGCTGTCACAACTTAGCAAAACTGATACGGGCGCCCTCGAACGAAACAACCCGACCCGAACATGCCTAGTCGGGCGACCTCACATAGCGTGACACAACGCACCCAACCAAATTAATATGCCACAAGGGAGAAAATGGAAAATGGGCCACCCGAATGTGCACAAGACACCCGGGTGGTCACAACTTAGCAAAACTGATACGGGCGCCCTTGAACGAAACGACGCAACCTGAACGCACCCGGTTGGGAGCCCCTGCACTGTGCAACACAACGTGCTAGATCGAACGATGCCACAACAAAGAAAATGGAAAATGGGCCGCCCGAACGTGCACAAGGCACCTGGGCGGTCACAACTTAGCAAAACTGATACGAGCACCCTCGAACGAAACAACCTGAACCGAACGTGCCCAGTCGAGCGACCTTGCACGGCGCGACAAAGCACGCTCAACCGAACGATGCCACAAGGGATAAAATGCAAACAGGCCACCTGAACGTGCACACAGCACTCAGGTAATCAGAACTTAGAAAAACTGATATGGGCGCGATCGAACGAAATGACCGGAATCGAATGCACCCGGTCAGCGACTTCACATGGCACGACACGGTGCGCCCGACCGAACGATGCCACAAGGGAGAAAACGAAAAACCTCGGGCTGCCCGAACATGAACAAGGGACTCGAGCAGTCATAAATTAATTAGCAAAACTTATACAAGCACCCTCGAATGAAACAGCCTGAACCGAATGTGCCCGGTCAGGCGACCTCACATGGAGTGACATGGCACGCCCCAGTGAACGACGCCACAAGGAACCAAACGGAAAATGGGGTGCTTGAACGTGCACAAGGGGCTCGGGTAATCACAACTTAGAAAAATTGATACAGGCACCCTTGAACGAAATGGCCCAACCCAAACACGCTCGGTTGGGTGACCTTGCACGGCGTGACATGACGCGCCCAACCGAATGATGCCACAAGGGAGAAAATAGCAAACGGGCGACTCTAACATGCACAAGGCACCCTGGTAGTCACAACCTAGAAAAACTGATACGGGTGCCCTTGAACAAAACAACCTGAACCCAACGTGCCTGGTAGGGCGACCTCATACGGCGCGACACTACGCGCCCGACCAAACGATGCCACAAGGGAGAAAATGGAAAATGGGCTGATCGAACATGCACAAGGCACCTAGGCGGTCACAACTTTGCAAAACTAATACGGGCGCCCTTGAACGAAACGACCCGACCAGAACACGCCTGGTCAGGCGACCTCACATGGCACGACATGACACGCCCGACCGAACGAATATGCCACAAGGGAGCAAACAGTAAATTGGCCACCCGAACGTGCACAAGGCACCCATGTGGTCACAAATTAGCAAAACTGATACGGGCGCCCTCGAGCGAAACGGTCTGAGCCAAACACGCCCAGTCGGACGACCTTGCATGGCGCACCAGACCGAACGATGCCACAAGGGAGCAAATGGAAAATAGGCTGCCCGAACGTTCACAAGGCACTCGGGTGATCACAACTTAGCAAAATTGATATGGGTGACCTCGACCGAAACGGCCTGACCCGAATGCGTCTGATCGGGCGACCTCACATGGTGCGACACGGTGTGCCCGAATGAACGATGCCACAAGGGAGAAAATGGAAAACAAGATGCCCGAACGTTCACAGGGCACCCGGGTGGTCACAACTTAGCAAAACTGATACGAGCGCCCTCAAACGAAACGACCCGACTTGAACGTGCCCCGTCGAGCGACCTCATACAGCGCGACACGATGCGCCCAGCCGAACGATGCCACAAGGGAGAAAACAATAAACAGGCCGCCTAAACATGCACAAGGAATCCTGACAGTCACAACCTAGAAAAACTAATACGGGTTCCCTCGAACGAAACGGCTTGAACCGAACACGCCCAGTTGGCCAACCTCACACGACACGACACTGCGTGCCTGACCGAACGATGCCACAATGGAGAAAATGGAAAACTAGCCTACAGAATGTGCACAAGGCACCTGGGCAGTCACAACTTAGCAAAAATGATATGGGCACCCTTGAACAAAATGGCCTAACTTGAACGCGCTCGGTCGGGCGACTTGATCATGGCACGCCCGACTGAACGATGCCACATTTGGAGGGCTTACGGGATTGGGGGTTAAGGGTTAGGGGATTTAGGTGCATTTAGGGGTTAGGGGTCAAATAATGCGTTAGTAGTTAAGGGATTAAGGATTGGAGGCTTAGGGGGCCCGACCTGAATGCATTTGGGTGGGCGCACTCAACCGAAATGACCCGACCCGAACATGTTAAGGGGTTATAGGTTTATGGTTTAGGGGGTTAAATGGGTTATGGGTTTAGGGATTAGGGATTAAATGGGTTAAGTGATTAGGGATTGGGGGCTTAGGGGTTATGGGATTTAGGCGCAATTAGGGGTTAGGTGAATAATGATTTAGTGCTTAAGGGATTAGGGATTAGGGGCTTAGTGCTTAGGGGAAGAGAATGGTCATTCCAGATGCTCTGTCTTCATCCAGGTCAAAGTATTTTCTGCTAGGAAGGCTTTCCAAAGAATTTTTCTTGCATCACTATGACACTATTATGGAATTAGAAGGGAACAGAAAGGCAAAGGCTTAGGTATCATATGAGAGAAGGAAGCAATTGGAAAAATTGAGATCAAAAGCAGTGGAGTAAGCCAAAAAGCAACTTACACCAGAGATGGATAAGATAAAACTTGACAACATATTGCTCAATTTCCTTGACCCTTATTTGTTATTCATAAGGAGTATGAATACACTACCGTTAATATCAAGGTAACTGGCCCCTAGTAGATCAAGGGGTTTAGGGGGTTAAATGGGTTAGCATTTTAGATTAGGTTTAGGGGGTTAGTGGGTTTAACAATTAAAGATTTTAGGGGTTAGGGGTTGTTACGCGTTAATGGGGCTAGGGTTTTGGGGGTTAAATGGGTTAGGGTATTAGGGGTTTAGGGGGTTAAATGGGTTGGGGGTTGGTAATTAGTGTTTAAGGGGTTAGGGGTTAAGGGTTAAAGGTTTAGGGTTTAGGGGGTTAAATGGGTTAAGCGCACATTTAGAGGTTTAGGGGCTTATGGGATTTAGAAGTTAAGGATTTTAGCTAGGGGTTAGGGGTTAAGTGTTTAAGGGGTTAGAGGTTTAGGGTTTAGAGGTTTAGAGGGTTAGGGGATTTAGTAGCTAAGGATTTTTTGGGTTAAGGGTTAGGTAGGGGCTAAAATGGGTTAGGGTTTTAGGGGGTTAAATAGGTGAGGCTGGTTGAGAAATAGGGTTTAAGGGGTTAGGGGTTAAGGGTTTAGAGGTTTAGGGTTTAGGGGATTAAATGGGTTAGGGGTTTAGGGGTTTAGTGGGTTAAATGGGTTAGGGGTTAAGGGTTTAAGGGTTAGTAGTTAAGGGTTTAGAGGTTTAGGGTTTAGGGGTTAAATGGCCAGTTAGAGGTTTAGAGGTTTATGGTTTAGGGGGTTAAATGGGTTAGGGGTTTAGGGATTAGGGATTAAATTGGTTAGGGGTTAAGGGATTATAGGTTTACGGTTTAGGGGGTTAAATTGGTTAGGGGTTTATGGGGTTAGGGGATTTAGAAGTTAAGGATTTTAGGGGTTAGAAGTTAGGGGCTAATGGGGTTAGGTTTTAGAGGTTTAGAGGTTTATGGTTTAGGGGTTAAATGGGTTAGGGGTTAAATTAGTTTCTTATTCTTTGCGTCTTAATGTAGCAATTTTGTAAGTATTGTTGATTTTTTCCATGTCTTCTTTATTTATTAATTAATAGTATTTGTTTCCAATTGCTTTACATTTATTGATGAAAATTTCTACTGGAATCAAACTCAGCAACCTAGCAAAACTTATACGGGCGCCCTTGAATGAAACGACCTGAACCGAACATGCCTGGTCAGGCGAGCTAGCATGGCGTGACACGGTGCACCGAACAAAATGATGCCACAAGGGAGAAAACGACAAACAGGCCGCCCGAACATGCACAAGGCACCCGGGTGTTCACAACTTAAAAAAACTGATACGAGACCCTTGAACGAAACAACCCGACCCGAATGCGCCCAGTAAGGCGACCTCACACTGTGCAACATGACGCACCCGACCGAATGAATATGCCGCAAGGGAGAAAACAGAAAACAGGCTGCCCAAACGTTCACAATGCACCCGGGTGGTCACAACTTAGCAAAATTGATACGGGCATCCTCGAACGAAATGGCATGAACCGAATGCGCTCGGTTGGGCGACCTCGTACGGCGCAACATGGAGCGCCCGACTGAACGATGCCACAAGGGAGAAAATGAAAAACATGCAACCTGAACGTGCACAAAGCACTCGGGCGGTCAAAACTTAGCAAAACTGATACGAGTGCCCTTGAACAAAATGACCTGACCCGAATGCGCCCGGTCGGGCGACCTCACATGGCGCGACACGACGCCCCTGACCGAACGATGCCATAAGGGATCAAATGGAAAATGGACCACCTGAACGTGCACATGGCACCCAAGTGGTCACAACATGGCAAAACTGATTTGGGCGCCCTTAAACGAAATGACTCGACCCGAATGTGCCTGGTCGGCTGACCTCGCATGGCACAACACAACGTGCCTGACCGAATGATGCCACAAAGGAAAAAATAGCAAACAGGTTTCCTGAACATGCAAAAGGCACCCTAGAGGTCATAACCTAGAAAAAATAATACGGGCGCTCTCAAACGATATGGCCCGAGCCGAACGCGCTCGGTCGGGCGACCTCACACGGCGTGACACCGTGTGCCCGACCGAACGATGCCACAAGTGAGAAAATGGAAAATGGGCCGCCTGAACATGCATAACACACCCGAGTGGTCACAACTTAGCAAAATTTATATGGGTGCCCTCGAATGAAATTGCCCAACTCGAACACGCCCGATCGGGCGACCTCACATGGCGCGACGCAGCGCACCCGACTGAACGAATATGCCACAAGGGAGCAAATGGCCAACGGGCCACCCGAACATGTGCATGGCACCCGAGTGGTCACAACTTAGTAAAAGTGATACGAGCACCCTTGAATGAAACGTCCTGACCCAAACACGCCTGGTCGGGCGACCTCGCACGATGCAACATGACGCGCCCGATCGAATGATGCCACAAGGAAGAAAACAGAAAACGGGCCACCCGAACGTGCACAAGGCACCTGAGCGGTCATAACTTAGCAAAACTGGTACGGGCGCCCTCGAACAAAATTTCCCGACCCGAACACGCCAGGTCGAGCGACCTCACATGGCACGACACGCCACGCCCAGCCGAACGATGCCACAAGGGAGAAAACGGAAAAAAGGCCGCCCAAATGTGCACATGGCACCAGGGTGGTCACAACTTAGCAAAATTGATATGGGCGCCCTCAAACGAAACGACCCAACTCGAACGCGCCCGGTCGGATGACCTCACACAGTGCAATAGGACGCGCTCGACCGAACGAATATGCCACAAGGGAGAAAACAACAAACGGGTCGCCTAAACGTGCACAAGGCACCCTAGTGGTCACAACTTAGAAAAACTAATACGGGTGCCCTCGAACAAAACCACCCGAACCGAATGCACCTAGTTGGGCGACCTCGCACGACGCGACATGGCACACCCGACCGAATGATGCCACAAGGGAGAAAATGGAAAACAGGCTACCCGAACATGTACAAGGCACTGGGGTGGTCACAACTTAGCAAAACTGATACAGGTGCCCTCGAATGAAACGACCCGACCCAAACGCGCCTAGTCGGGCGACCTTGCATGGCACGACATGACGCACCCGATCGAACAATGCCACAAGGGAGAAAACGACAAACAGGCCGCCCAAACGTGCACAAGGAACGCTGGCAGTCACAACCTAGCAAAATTGATACGGGTGCCCTCGAATGAAACGGCCAGAACCGAACATGCCCGGTCACGCGACCTCACACGGTGCAACACCATGAACCCGACCGAACAATTCCACAAGGGAGAAAATAGAAAACGGGCTGCCCGAACATGCACAAGGCATGCAGGCGGTCACAACTTAGAAAAACTGATACGGGTGCCCTCGAACGAAACGACCCAACCTGAACGCGCCTGGTTAGGTGACGTCACACAGCGCGGCACGACGCACCCAACCGAACGAATATGCCAAAAGGGAAAAAATAGAAAACGGGCCGCCTGAACCTGTATAAGGCATCCGGGTAGTCACAACTTAGCAAAACTGATACGTGCACCCTTGAATGAAATGACCCAAACCGTATGCGCCCGGTCAGCCGAACTCGCACGGTGTGACACGACGTGCCCGACCAAACGATGCCATAAGGGAGAAAATGGAAAACGGGCTTCTCGAACGTGCACAAGGCACCTGGGTGGTCACAACTTAGAAAAACGGATACGGGCGCCCTCGAACAAAACGACGCAACCCGAACGCACCTGGTTGGGTGCCCTCACACGGCGTGACACGGCATGCCAGACCGAATGATGCCACAACAGAGAAAATGGAAAATGGTCCGCTCGAACGTGCACAAGACACCAGGGCGGTCACAACTTAGCAAAACTGATACGAGCACCCTCAAATGAAATGACCCGAACTGAACACACCCGGTCAGGTGACCTTGCACGGCATGACAAAGCATGCCCGAGTGAACGATGCCACAAGGGAACAAATGCAAACGGGCCACCCGAACATCCACACAGCACTCGGGTAGTCAGAACTTAGAAAAACTGATACGGGCGCCATCGAACAAAATGACTGGAACCAAACGCGCCCCGTCGGGCGACTTCACACGGTGCGACACAACGCGCCCGACCGAACGATGCCACAAGGGAGCAAACGAAAAACCATGGGCCGCCAAAACATGAATAAGGCACTTGGGAAGTCACAACTTAATTAGAAAAACTTATACGGGCGCCCTCGAATGAAACAGCCTGAACTAAACGCGCCCGGTCGGGCGACCTCACATGGCGCGACATGGCGCGCCCGACCGAACGATGCCACAAGGAAGAAAATGAAAAATGGGCTACACGAATGTGCACAAGGGACTCAGGCAGTCACAACTTAGCAAAACTGATACAGGCACCCTTGAATGAAACAGCCTAACTTGAACATGCTCGGTTGGGAGACCTTGCACGGTGGGACATGACATGCTCGACCGAATGATGCCACAAGGGTGAAAACAGCAAACAGGCTGCTCGAATGTGCACAAGGCACCCTGGCGATCAAAACCTAGCAAAACTGATATGGGCGCCCTCGAACGAAATGGCCTAAACCGAACACGCCCAGTACGACGACCTCATACGGTGCCACACTACGCGCCTGACCGAATGATGCCACAAGGGAGAAAATGGAAAACGGGCCGAAAAAATGTCCATAAGGCACCCGAGCAGTCACAACTTAGCAAAACTGATATGGGCACCCTAGAACAAAATGACCCGACTCGAATACGCCTAGTCGGGTGACCTCACATGGAACGACATGATGCGCTCGACCAAACGAATATGCCACAAGGGAGCAAACAGAAAATGGGCCACCCGAACGTGCACAAGGCACCCGGGTGGTCACAACTTAGAAAAAGTGATACGGGCACCCTTGAACAAAACGACCTGAACAGAACGTGCCCATTCGGGCAACCTCGCATGGCGTGACACGACGCGCCAGACCGAATGATGCCACAAGGGAGAAAATGGAAAACGGGCCGCCTGAACGTCCTCAAGGCACCCGGGCGATCAAAACTTAGCAAAACTGATACGGGCGCCCTCGAACAAAATAGCCCGACCTTAATGCGCCTGATCGGGCGACCTCACATGGCACGACATGGTGCGCCCGACCGAATGATGCCACAAGGGAGAAAATAGAAAACGGGATACCCGAATGTGCACAGGGCACTCGAGCAATCACAACTTAGCAAAACTAATACGAACGCCCTCAAACGAAACGACTCGACCTGAACGCAACCGGTTGGTTGACCTTGCACGACGCGACACGACGCGCTTGACCGAATGATGCCACAAGGGAGAAAACAACAAACGGGCCGCCTGAACATCGATAAGGCACCCTAGCAGTCCAACCTATCAAAACTGATGCAGGTGCCCTCTAACGAAATGGCTCGAACCGAACATGCCCGGTCCCCACGTGCCCGACTGAATGATGCCACAAGGGAGAAAACAGAAAATGGGTCGCTTGAATGTACACAAGGCACCCGGGCGATCAAAAATTAGCAAAACTGATATGGGCACCCTCGAACGAAATGACCTAACTCGAATGTGCTCTGTCAGGCGACTTGATCACAAGGCATGACACGGTGCACCCGACCGGTGAGAAAATGGAAAACGGGCTACTCGAATCTGCACAATGCACCTGGGTGGTCACAACTTAGCAAAACTGATACAGGCGCCCTCGAATGAAACGGGCTAACTCAAATGCACCCGGTCGGGCAACCTCACACAACACAACATAGCGCGCCCGACCAAGCGATGCCACATGGGAGAAAATGAAAAACGAACCACCCAAACGTGCACAAGGCACCCGGGCGGCCACAACTTAGCAAAACTGATACGGGTGTCCTCGAACGAAACAGGCCGATCCAAACATGCTCGGTTGGGCGACCTCACATGACGCAACATGACTTGCCCAACTGAATGATGCCACAAGGGAGAAAATGGCAAACGGGCCACTCGAACATTCACAAGTCACTCGGGTGGTCACAACTTACCAAAACAGATACGGGTGCCGTCGAACGAAATGGCCCAACCTAAACTCACCCGGTCGGGCGACCTCACACGGTGCGACACAACGTGCCCAATCGAACTATCCCACATGGGAAAAAATAGAAAACGGGCCACCCAAACGTGCACAAGGCACCCTAGCAGCCACAACTTAGAAAAACTGATATGGGCACCCTCGAACGAAACGACCTGACTCGAATGCACCCAGTCGGGTGACCTGATCACAAGGCGTGACCTGAAATTTTTGTGTCTTTCACAGAAAAATATGCAGGTTGATATTTCAATTCGATTCTGATCATGTTATTATCTCAAATAAGTTTCTTTCATATAAATATATGGTTAATAAATTGGTCAATTTATCAATGTTACAAAACACGTCAATAATAATATATTTGGATCAATTTTATAAACATACGAAATATCTACAAAACTAAGATTCTTCTTAATATCCTTTTCATATTTCATTTGTTATAACAAAAAAGAATAATTATGAAGCTTATGATATACTATCAACACGAACACATAAAGTTGAAGTTAACGATTGGTTGAGGTGAAATAAAATTACACTTTTTATTTCGGTCTTGCGACGCTTGGGAGAAATCGTCGAACAAGCGACGTTTCTCATATAAATGCCGGTCTTGCGACGCTTGGGAGAAACCATCGAAAAAGCGACATCTCTCATATTGACATCGGTCTTGTGACGTTGTGAAGCCAAACATCACAAGACCAACGTCTATATTAGAAACGTCACTTTTCTGATGGTTTCTCCCAAGCATCACAAGACCGACGAATGTGTAGGCGACGTCTCAATTCTGAATTTTTGTCCCATAAATGTTTTAAGACTGACAAAGTGTTTAAAACGTCACAATTCCGAAGAAAAACATAAACATCGCAAAACGACGATATCCCTAAACATCGGTATAGCGATGGTTTGTGGTGGGATTTGAAAATTTGATAGAAATTAGGGAAATTTTCGACATTACGACAAAAGTGTCAGAACTAAAGTGTCATAATTTCTGCCAAATGTACTAGTGTAAACCACCTTCATTTATTTAACCCTTTTCACATGGAGGACCTCCTTCTAGAACGTCGCTGATCATCCAAGAGGTTCAATGCATCTAGACTGTGTTGTGCTTTGGTCCTGTTGACCCAGTCAAATGGTTCAATCCTGTTTCACACACAAGTGGATTTTATTAAGACATCCCTGATTTTCCTTTGTTCACCTTGGGCATTGATTTATTTTGATGTTTTCAGGAGTTTCCATGTCCTCCTTTACATTTTATTCATCAATTAAGAAAATCAAAACAAAATGAAATATTCCTATTAGCTTGGGCTAATTAGGAATATTACAATAATAATGGATTTGATGGTGATTTAATGTGTCCATCATGTTTACTCCTAGGTGATCTTAACTCGCCCCTTTTTTTGCATGGATATAATGTTGATGAATGAATATTTAGTTAAATGTATATATATATATATATATATATATATATATATATATATATATATATATATATATATATATAATACCTAAGGCACCCATGCGGTCACAACTTAGCAAACCTTATACGGGTGCCCTCAAACTAAATTACCCAACCCGAACTTGTTTCATCGAGTGCCCTCCCAAGGCGCGACGCCCTTCGCCTGACCGAACAAATGTACAAGGGAGAAAATGGCAAATGGCCCGCACGAATGTGCACAAGGCACTTATGCAGTCACAACTTAGCAAAGCTGATACGTGTGCCCTGAAACAAAATAACCCAACCCAAACTCATTTCATCGGGCGCCCTCCCAAGGCATGACACCTTCTGCCTGACCGAACGAAGACATAAGGGAGAAAACAAAAAATGACCTGCACGAACATGCACAAGGCACCCGTGTAGTCACAACTTAGAAAATCTGATACGGGCACCCTCAAATGAAACAAACCCACCCGAACTTGTTTCATCGAGTGCCCTCCCAAGGTGCGACACCCTTCGCCCAACTGAACGAATGCATACGGGAGCAAATGGAAAACGGCCCGCACGAACGCGCACAAGGCACCCATGCGGTAACAACTTAGCAAACCTGATACAGGTGCCCTCAAATGAAACGACCCAACTTGAACTTGTTTCATCGGGCGCCCTCCCAAGGCGCGACGCCCTCCACCTGACCGAACGAATGCACAAGGGAGAAAACGGAAAAGGGCTCACATGAACATGCATAAGGCAACTGTGTGGTCACAACTTAGCAAACCTGATACAGGCACCCTCTAACAACACGACTCGACCCAAACTCGTTTCATCGGGCACCCTCCACCCGACCAAACAAACGCATAAGGGAGAAAATGGAAAATGACCCTCATGAACGTGCACAAAGCACCCGTGTAGTCTAAACTTAGCAAAGCTAATACTGGTGCCCTCAAACGAAATGAACTGACTCGAACTCATTTCATCACGCGCCCTCCCAAAGCGCAATGCCCTCCCCCCGACTGAATGAACGCACCAGGGAGAAAACGGCAAACGGCCGTTATGAACGTGCAAAAGGCACCTGTGCAGTCACAACTTAACAAAGCTGATACGGGTGTCCTCAAACGAAACGATCCGACCCGAACTCATTTCATCAGGCGCCCTTCCAAGGCGCGGTGCCCTCCGCTCGACCAAACGAAAGCACAAGTGATAAAATGGAAAACGACACACATGAATATCCACAAGGCACCCGTGCGGTCACAACTTAGCAAATATGATATGGGTGCCCTCCAACAAAACGACCCAACCCGAACTCGTTTCATCAGGCGCCCTCCCAAGGCGCAACGCCCTTCGCTCCACTGAATGAATGCACAAGGGAGCAAATGGAAAACGGCCCACACTAACGTGCACAAGGCACCCATGCAGTCATAACTTAGCAAACCTTATATGGGCACCCTCAAAAGAAACGACCTAACGAAAACTCGTTTCATCAGGCGCCCTCTCAAGGCACGACGCCCTCTGCCCAACCGAATGAACACACAAGGGAGAAAATGAGAAATGGCCCGCACGAATGTGCACAAGGCACCTGTGCGGTCACAACTTAGCAAACCTAATACGGGTGCCATATAACAAAACTACCTGACCCAAACTCGTTTCATCAGGCGCCCTCCCAAGGCGCGACACCCTCTGCCCGACCGAATGAATGCATAAGGGATAAAACAGCAAATGGCCTACACGAACATGCACAAGGCACCCGTGTGGTCACAACTTAGAAAATATAATATGGGTGCCCTCAAATGAAATGACTCGACCCGAACTCTTTTCATCGGGCGCCCTCCCAAGGCACGCTGCCCTCCACCCAACTGAACGAATGCACTAGGGAGAAAACGGAAAACGACCCGCATGAATGAGAACAAGGCACTCGTATGGTCACAACTTAGCAAACTTGATACATGGCACCCTCAAACAAAATGACCTTACCTGAACTCGTTTCATCGGGTGCCCTCCTAAGGCGCGACACCCTCCGCCCACCCCTTGTAGCAATAAATCCAAAAATTTCTAGATGAAATTATTCTTTCCAAAGGAAAACAACTCAAATCTCATCAATTTTTCAATATATATGAAGAGAAATGGTTTGGTAAATTTCAAATTTAAAGAGAAAATTTATTCAAACTAGCCTATAGCTCGCATATTTCTAGCTTCAAAAAAGTATCCTACAAATATCAAATGTCATATTTTTCTATGTTAATTTTACATGTTTCTATTTTACATGTTCTTGGAAAATATTTTTCACAACATGGAATAGATCCTACAAAGGAATATTCAACATCTTGTAATCGAGATTTAGTTAAATTTCTCCAAAATTTTGTCTTTAATCGTTTACATATTGTACACATCCCCTTGTAATCTATACATTTTTATCTCAATATTTTGAAAGTTTCAACATGTTGCATGGAAAACATTCTTGTAGCTTATTTTGTACAAGCCATTTCCCTTTACTTGGAAGTTGCTATTTTAATTTCTTTTGGAAACATTTTTATGACTCTTTTCAAGTATCATGAATTTTCTTATTCATCATTGTATTTCTAAATAGTATCATATATAAATCTAACACATGAATAATGTATGTTATTACTTGTAATAATGGTTTCCTCGTCAATCATCATGGAAGTATCAAATATAGTTTAATTTTTTTTTCTCTATTATTATTATAATCCAACCTCATGGGCATGGGTGCATTAAACTAGAAAGTGTTCTCTTCCATGTGTTATACAACTTGTCATTGTCATCCTTAAAACTCTTTTTTATTGAGATATAACCACACCATATAACCAAATTTGCATTAGTGGGTTGTTTTATGTTGATCATGGTCCTCCATATAACAATTTAAGTTATGTGTAGGTTCTTGCACTTCCAATGGATTTCTCAAATCTTAATTGTGACCTTAACAATTTTTGCCTTCATAATTACCATTTTTAAATCGTTTTTTAGCAAATATAAACAACAACCAATTGAAAATCATTTTTTTTATGATCCTTTTCAAATGTCATTAATTTTTCTATGCAATATTGTATTTTAAAATAGCATAACCTATGGATCTAACACCAAGCATGCTACTATTCATAATAATGGATTTTCAAGATAATCATCAATCATCATGTAAGTCTCAAAACGTTTTACCCTTCTTTATTTCTGTTAATAATGTAAAAACTATTCATAAAGGTGTGTTTAGCTATGAATTATTTCGTATGTCAGAAATTTTCGCTAGTAATGGATTTCACACTTTTATATTAAGAGATAGATATCCCACCCCTTGTAGCAATAAATCAAAAAAAATTTAGATGAAATTATTATTTCCAAAAGAAAACAACTTGACTATCATCATTGTTTCAATATAGATGAAGAGAAATGGTTTGGTATATTTCAAATTTAAGGAGAGAATGTACTCAAACTAGTTTATAGAGCATATATTGATAGCTCCAAAAAAATAATCCTAGTTTTTGAAATTGGAAGAAGGATTAGCTTTATTATTTTATATTTTATTGTTGGAGCAAAAAATTGGAATGATAAGAGCATAAAATTGGAATCATAACAAATAGAGGCATATGCACTTTGAAAAGGGTTTAAAATCAGTAAAGGAATAAGAATGAATTCAATCATTATGATTAATGACTATAGGATCATTATCATTCATATGATTAAACAACCATTATGAAAATTGATGTTCGGGGTTCATTTTTAGGCATCAATCATAAGATAACCCTTCAATTATTATTCAAGGGTGTCTTCAATAACCCTTTCCCAAGTAAGATATATCTCCACACACTTCTTAATAGGTGCTTCCAAAACTTTCGTTGATTGTTCATTGTGTTAGGTTACCGTGATTTGGCAGATTGACGAACCAAATGACAGAGTAACATCAAACCAATATTTGGAGCCCTAGTACCTAGCCTTCCTAGACTCAAAGAGGGCTCTCTCTAATGAAGCGAAGGATGTGAGCTTGTTCACTTAGTTTGTTTGGATTTTAGGCTAGTTGTTAAGTTTGTTTGTTTGTTTGTTTTTTAGTTGTTTGGGGAAAAAATGATCAATTGGATCAAAATAGAACAAGAAAATGAGATCAATTGGGCGATGGGGTCAAAAGCAAGCCAAGGATTTCAAGACAATGGGTAAGGTGTACTGCAGGGCTGATTTAGTATAGCGAATGCATATTTGAGGTGGTTTATGAAGTGAAATGAACATCAAGTTTGTGCAAGACAAAGGGATCTTAAGCATATATAGTTTAAACATCAAGCATTCATGCGGTAGGGCTAACCATTAATCACTATGAATCAAACTCAAACTGATAGATGCATAAAATAAACATTCAGGTGATGCATAGAAGTATAAGACCCTCTAACTTTGGGAAAATCACCTTCAGTGGTTGAGAACACATGTAAGACAAACCAACAACTCAAAATGTGGAAAGGAAACTACTAAGAAACACTTTTAAACTGATGAGAACTTTGAAATAAGTCTGCAAGTATAGGCAGAGGGCAAGAAAGAAACAAGACCTCTCTGATTTAAACTAGACAGTCAAGACTTCAAAGGAGATTTCATTAATGAGGTTTAAAGAGCTATGAGTAAGCAGCGAATACCACGAATCAAATAAGATAGCATGTCATATTAATCATTAAGGAAATAAATAACAAGTTCTTAGTGGACCAAAGGGTAGTTAAGAATCCTTTGACATGACTAAGAAAGATGAAAACATAGAAGCTGTAATGAATCAGGAAATTTGATGAGCCTCCATGGGCATACCTAAAACTATTATTTACTGACCTACAACAAGAAAGAAGCATGGATAAATATGTGAAAAACTAAGGAAACATAACTAAAAATAAGTACAATACCATTTACCAAGCCATGGAATCTTGCACATAGATCCTCTCCATCATCTAGGCAAGCAAGTCAAGCTATTGACTCCATAAAACAAGTTTGATCATCAGAACTCATAACATATATTTCTCTAAGCTCAGTAAAGTTCTTAAGCTCTTCAAAGTCCATCTTGTTTATCAACTCTTCAACCAACTATATTAAAATTATTCTCCATGATTTATATAGGAGAATGAAAAGATAAGCTTCACAAAACTGACTAGAAGCTCATAGGCTTAAAACAAATATCTGATGTTGTCCTTGAGGCTTTGCAAAGCCCAAGGCACAAAATATCTTCAAAATATCTATAAAATGCTAAAAAAGGAAAAAATATTGACTTTTCATTACTGAAAATGGCCAAAAAAATCTTAACAAAGATTTGGATAAGCCACTTCAGAAAACTGTCTTTTTGCCAAAAATGCTACAGGAACGTAGCAGTAGAAAATTGCCTGTCTTGCAGACTACTTTTGAGGGACCTCCCAATGTCGAAACAAGGCCCGTGATGGCTCGTTGGAAAGACATATATGTATTCTATTTGGAACTCCTTGATTTTTTCCAAACTGATGCTATAAAGTCTGTCAAAAACTGAACTGAGTGAAAAAAACCATAAAAGTAGCCCTTGCTGATATGTCATGCAGAAAGTTAAAAAATCACTATTGTTCGCCTCTTTGGGAGACCAAAACACCTCATTTGGATCTAAAAATTTGTGAGTAGCTGCCTTTGAATTTAATGCATCCAAAAAAATGACTTTCACGAGCTGAGGATGCTCCTAAAAAAATTGGCGGTGCCCATGAATTTCTGCAATTAGGCCCAAAAATATCAAAAAACAAGATCATGTCTAAATTTGCTCAATTTTGGTGAGCAAGCCCCTTATGGGTTCTTAGAAACATGAACGGAAGCTGAGGCCAAGATTTGGAGTGCTGATGTGCCTTTCCCCAATTTTTCTACCAGGCGCCTCTTTCGGGCAGCGTTGAGCCTTTCTTGAGCAAGCTTGAGCTTTTTTTGGGCAAATTGGTTTAACTTCTTGTAGTGCCCGGTAATCTTCTTTTGTAGACTCAAGTCTTTGTTAGCTTTCTCTAATTTATCCTCCAAATTTTTTTTGGCCCTTTCAAGCCATGATTCTTTATCTTTCTCTATTTCTTGGGTGAGCAAATGAGTGAGAGGATAAGATCGAACAAGGGCTGCCTCTTCTTCCTTCTTTTCCTCCGAAGCTTTCTTGAGTCCCATAGTTCTAGGCCTCTTTCTTATTGGCTGCTCTTCTTCTTTATTATTATGAAATTCACCCATAATCTCTTCAAGCTTGGTTTGTGATTTGTAGGCTTCCCTTTGGTATTTGAAAGCTCGGGCCTTATAAGCTTCCAATTGTCCACTCATTTGTTTGTTTTGCATCTGTAGAACATGTATAAAGTCTTTTGACCTTTCTAGATAAGCTTGTAGTTCATGAATTTGGTCTTCTATGTTTTGCAAAAGAGCCTCAAGGATTCTAGCTTCATTATCACTATCATCATTGTCTATCTGTATGATATCAAACTCCCTTCCCTTTTCATGACTACTCTCCTCTTTTTCTTTCCCCTTACCTTGGATAGACTTCTTGGTCCTCTTCCTCTTTGAAAATTCAACAATGCTCTTTTTAGGCAGTTTGCCTCTACTTCTTAGTGCTCTTGTGACATTGCTAGTCACTGCTGGAGTGGTCTTCTTCTTTGTTGATCTAGTGTTTCTAGGCTTTGCCACTTTTGGAGGAAGATTCATGGCCCCTCGCCTAGAAGAGGAAGCTAGCACATGCTCTTGGTTGTGTTGAGGAGAAGAGAGAGGAGTTTTATCTCGTTTTATTTGCTCAACTTGGAATTTTACCTTGCTGCCTCCATCATCATCTAATCTAGCTTCATCTTTGTCACTATTTGCTTCTGCTTGAAGATTTCCTTGTTTGTCTTCACCACTGTTATGCACATGGTCACTTATTTGGTATTTTTTCTCCATGCTGCCCTCTTTGGAATGCTCATTGTTTGGTGTTTGATTGTCATCATCATTACTTGCTTGAGGGCTATCTTGTTTCTCATCATAAGTGTCTTTTTGAGGACTGTCATCACCCTCATCATCACTATTTTGGCTGCCACTTTGTTTGTCATCTTGAGGACTGCTATGCTCATCTCTATCCCTACTTTCTTCATGACTGATGTGTTCTTTTCCTTCACTATTTTGTCCCTCATCACCATCATGCTTACGACTATGTTGGCTGCCATCATGTTCCTCTTCATGACTGCTATGCTCACCATCAATTTGTTCATACTCATCATCAATTTTTTCATGCTCATCATCATTTCCTTCTTCCCCACTGTCATGCTTATATTCTTTAAGTTGACCCTCATCATCACTAGTTTGCCTCTTGTCACTTTTCCCTTCTTCACTACTAGTTTTCCTTTTCTCTTCTTCACTCTCAATCATAAGGGATTTTTGTATTTTAGGAGTGGATTTACTAGAAGAAGGAGAAGCATGATGAGTGGATGGTGAGGAAGGCGCATGAGATGAAGAGGCAATGGAAAAATCAAGATGGGAGATTAAAGAGTCCCAAGAAACTCCAATTTTCTCAAGTTGATGGACGATGAAGATCTTGATAAGGGAATGATGAAATAGAAAAGCTTGTTGTTGAGTGGAGGGCTTCTTTTGGACAGTAGAGGCCATCATGTCAATGCTTCTGTAGAAGAATAAAGGTAGGTTCAGCAATTGAGTTCTTTTGAAATGCATAAAATGCCTGATATGATAGGCATAAATCCGGTAAAACCTCCCTTCACATGTGAAATACTTAATGATGACTTTCATGAGGGGGGAATAGCTACTCAATAAATGAGAAAAGGTGAAAATGGCTTGGCAAGCATCCTGATGGTCTGGTTTTAGAAAGGGTTTGTAGTGATTCAGATCTAGGTATGTTTGTTTGAACCACTTTTCTCCAATATAGGGGATATTGGTAGCTTTGGAGATAGCCCTAGGAGAGAGTTTGAAATCCAGACCTGCTAGATGGACATGCTTCACTTGCAGCCTTAAAGCAAACAAATGTGTTAAAGGAAGGTGACTTTTACTTCTTGGACTTTTTGGCAAAATTCGAAGCACCCTACTTCATGAAAATTGAAGAGTACTGAAGGAGATTCATTCACTTCCTGAGTTGTAATAGGCTCATACCTATTGTGATACCCACTCCTGTTGTCCTTCTTTGGAGGCATTTTTTCTTCTGATACCTTTCGCTGATTTACCAAGGCAAACTGTTCAAACGATCACTGAAATAGGTCCTCCACCAAAACATCTTTTCCTCCTTGCAAGATTGAATTTATCCTTAGTTGGAAAACGATTTTTCGATAAGTGAAATAAAACTCCCTTCTTATGAACTGTGTTGTGATCAAAAGGTTTTTAATAAAATATATTTGAGGTTTATGAAGACAAGTTCCCTTTTGTTTTTGACACTAAAACTCTTCTCCCCTTAATTACTTCCTTTCTTTGTTTTTAATCAAAGAAGGCACCCCTGAAAACCACTATGTTTCTCCCTTGAGTAATCACTGTTTCTCTTTGATGATGACTGTTTTATTAAGGCTAGCAAAACAATCCTTTTAGGATGAAGATAATTTTGTTTTACCAAAAAAATAGTCTCCTTGTCACTGATTAAAAGGCCTTCTAAACAAACTTTGTCTTTCTTTATAGACTGTGTAATCTTTAGCCTATTCATGAAAAGAAACCCCTCTTAAAATGACATACTGACTCTCCTCCTTTAATCATTGTTCCTTTTGTGATCAATTTTTTAAGAGGCTAAGCAAACCCCTTGTAAATTGATCAAAACTGTTTCACTCAACCACTGTTTCTTTTTGATAATTTTAGCAGGAAAACTCCTTTGGATGAAGTTTAATTTTTTTTTCTTAAGCACAAGATGTTCTTCTCTGCTTGATAAACAAGCCTTTGCAAAGAAATAGATTTCTAGCAAAATAGTGATTATCTTTTTACCCTCAATCACTATTTCCCTTTGAGGCTTATTATCAAACCTTCCCTCAAATTATAAACTTGGTTAAAGGACAATAAATACCTTTAGAAAAGTCTCTTGATGTATTTGGAGGCGAATTCTTGGTTGAAAGCTCGACCTTGACACCTTTGAGGGTTTTTTGCTACATTGGCCCTGGCATTCAGAGTTGGTTGATGGGCTAGGTGGGCTTTGAAGGGGCAAACGCGCCGTGTTCAAGCCTGTTGGGTCGGCCCTGGGTGCCCGTTGAACGCCGACACAGGCATGTCGTGCAACGCTACAAGCGCACCATTCTCTTCATAAATTTCTTCGATAGGCCTACAGGCGCGCCGCATGATCGCATAGGCATGCCGCGTAGAAAATCAAGCTCAAAAACGATTCAAAATTGCTCAATACTTGTTTCTTCCTCAGTGACTTAGTTTGCAAAGTGAGAATGAATGTTGGCTTCATGCCCTTTATACTTTGTGAGGCTTTAAAACATCCTCTTCCCTCTTTAATAATTTGAAAACCCTTTTTAATATCAGCACCTTGTGTTTTGAAAGGTGACTTCAGTTTTATGTCAAGGTCTCTAACTGTTTGCCCTTTTCTAATTGATTTATCTCTTCCATAATGCTCATGTGGAAGCCCTTTTAACCTAAATAGTTTCCCTGTGGGATCTTTCATCATTTACCAAGGTTATAACATTTTGAAACAATTTCACAAAAACATTACAAACAATCCCTTTGACAGCATCATATGTCCATTGTTTTATGAGGTGAATAGGCTCTTTAATCGTGTTGGTCTCAGTTGGTTTGCAAAGAGGTCATCATAAAACTCTTCTTGTTATGAAAGGGGCTATAAAAACTATGTTTTTATTTGATTTGTCAAGAAGGGAGATCATTATAAAAACCATTGTTGCAGCCTTTCCAAACCACAATGCAAATCCTTTGTTTTTGTGAAGTAGGCCTTCAAACAATGAAAGTTTCACCCATTTTTACAATGTGCCCTCTGTCCTTTAAATGAGCTAGAAGTAACCTTTGGCACTCTCCCTTCACTTATCACTGGGCGGAAGTATTTTTTGTAAATAATAATGGATCTGTTTCAAAACAAGAATTCCCTTTTTCATACACATGATCTGGGTGGACTGTCTCTTTATATAAGTTGCAGAGGTCAATTTAAACCTAGTTCAGTTTCCCACCTTACCATTTAGATGAGGCTGTTCTTAGTAAAAATTTCCATCCTTGGATTACACTTTGAAGGAGTCTCTCATAAACATGAGATCAGAGGTTTTTAGCACCATTATGTCACTGCTTGTTATAGGCTTTCAACCTATAAAATTTCATTTTCCCCACCATTATTCCTCAACTAGTATTTCCAACAAAAACTTTATCAAACACAACATTGAACCCTGCTACGCATCCTCTATTCATCTTTGGAGGAGGTGGTGCAAAATAACTCCTATAGCTGCTTTAAAAAAACAAAAACATGTTGACCCTCTGCTTATTAGTGAAGGAGGTCGCAACAATGTATCTTTTAACCCTCTACTTATAATTGAAGGAGGTTATCATTGTGTTTCTAACCCTCTACTCTTTGAAGGAGATCATCTTTAACATAGGATCTACATCTATTTCAAATCACTGTATCTGGCTCTGTATGTTTGTTTGAAGAATTCCAATAGGAAACAAAGTGGAATTTGACATTCATTATTGACAAAATCACTTGGAAATCATGTCCTCTTTCTTTATGAGGCTTTGTCTGAGATGCATATATCCTTTTGTAAAATATCACTGTGAACACAAAATCATAAGAAATGTGATTGGTACATGGAGAGTGCTGATAGGTATTATTGAACTGTCTTTTCCCTTGACTGTGTTGTCAAAGGTATGTTGAAAGTTTCTTTGATTAATGTTCACATCCCAGGCTCAAGGTAGCATAAGAAGCAGTTGTCTTCTTATGCCCTACATGATGATGACATTTCGAAAGATTATGCAGAACTAATGATCAGCATTACTCAGTCTTTGTTATTCATTTTGACTTGATGAGTGATCTCTGTTATTTAGGTAGCTTTTGGATTTATAACATGTACACTTGCTGCTCTTACTTACTGTACTTTACATGCCATGATGGAAAACTAAGTCAGCATGAAGGACCTGTTGAAATTTTCCTTTTTTTCCCTCCTTTATACGCTGATCATCATTAAATTACACCCCTGCAGAGATGTAAAAACAAATTCTTTTGAACCTTGGAGAGGTTCTTTGTTGTTTCATGGAGATTTTGCTCGATCTAAGTATATTTCTATCAATAGCGACAAACCTTCTCTTTTCCTGATTTGGATCTTTGTTGGACTTCTTATGGAATGCGACAAAGTGACCTCTTAGTGGTGTGCGACCTATGGATAGAGCAATGCTTGTTTTGCAGAATAGGAACTAATTCAAGGTTGACTGGCACTAGACAAATGCTTTTTGGCCTAGGATATCTTAGCCAAGGAAAAACTCCCTAAACACCATTATCTAACTTAGGGACAATTTTGACAGATTCTAAGTGTTTTCTTATGCATGATCAGATTTTAAAATGACAAGATGACCAGGGATAGAATTCAAAACACTTTGTCAACCTTCGGATAGTGAATGGCATGAGAAACAAGGGTAAATAATAGAAAATAATTTATAGCTATGACAACTATATACAAGGTTACTTTTTTGAAACCAGATAGGACTTGACAACTGGGGTTTTTTCTCATCATAGCCTAACAGGAAGGGGTAGGAGGACAAAATTGTTTTGGGTTGTTTTCTAGATGACAGATTTGACAGTTTTGAGATCAGATTCTAGAAAACTCAGCTAAGGAAACTAGTCATCAATAATAGGTAAAAATACTGATGACTAACAGTGGCTCCATTTGGGGAGAGCAGCTCCTTTTCAGGAGGTGTCCAGAATTGTAGATCTCTGGCTTGTGAAGACCAGTGCCTTATCCATTGGTGCAAATTCTTCTTTTTCTTGATTCTATTCCTGAAAATGATGCCTCCCTGAAAAAAATTACAACATGATTAACATCAACCTCAACTCTACCTACCCAGCTACTTTTCATAGAATTTTTTTTCTTCTTTAGGTGCATTTTGACTAGCAACCTTTTGACATGATATTTTTTGAAAAAAAAAAAGAAAAACTATATAATGCTACACTTATATCTTCTAGGAGTTCAGATTAAAGTAATTAACCCCTTTGTTTCTCTACCTATTGTTGGGAAAAATACTGAGGGGGGGGGGGGGGTGAATCAGTATTTAGGGCAAACTGAAACTTTTTACTTTTTCATGCTCTAAAACCCATATGCTACTTTGTTGAAGCCAAATAGCGTATAAACGCGGATATCCTTCATAAAACTCGCGTATACACAGAGATCTAATTATGCCATTAGTTCTTCACTTATATCATTCCATCATTCATTCATTAGATGTTCTATAAACAGTAAACATGTGCAGTAAGAACAGAATAAACCATCACACAAAGCATCACACATGAACACCAGGATTTTTAGGTGGAAACCCAAGTCGGGAGAAAACCACCGCTGCAGTTGCTCAGCCTTCAATATTTTATTATAGAGAAAAACATCTTACAACATATGTGCTGGCGCAGACTTGACCAGCACGCAGGCACCCACCTGCGCTCGTTTACCAGCCTCTCCTGGAAGGGAGCTCCAACCCCCTGACTCGTTTACCAGCCTCTCCTGGAAGGGAGCTACGACCCCCTGCTCTCGTTTACCAGCCTCACCTGGAAGGGAGCTCCAACCCCCTGACTCGTTTACCAGCCGCACCAGGAAGGGAGCTACGACCCCCTGATCTCGTTTACCAGCCTCACCTGGAAGGGAGCTACGACCCCCTGACTGAAAGCTACAACCCTCAGCACCACCTTGGACCACGTTTCATCAATTTTCACACTGGATCCAATAACTTTAAAAGAGCACAACTTGTAGGCCACGTTTCATCATATTTTCAGACTAGACCCACTCCATACTTTTAAGCACAGTCAACCATGAAACAGATACATATAACTCACTGACAGATATCAGTAGAACAGATCATACATTTCTTACCATAGACTTCAGCAAACCCTAGTTTGCATACGCGCTTTCCTTTCACTGATGTCGCGTATATACGTGCTTCCGTTCACACAAACAAGCGTATACTTCTGAACAAATTACAGAACCAATTTCATTGCGCATACGCGCTTTCTATTCAGCGAAGCCGCGTATATACATGCTTCCTCTTCGGCGAACTAGCGTATGGATCTTCAACCATTACAGAGCTGCATACTTCTTCAGATCAGATATTCAGTTCAGATTCAACCCTTTACTTCAGACAGATGTTCACCTCATCACAGATCTAATCACTCCATAAACAGATCTAGCAAATACAAGTACATTTCAGATCTAGATCCCCTTCTTCATCATTGGTGTATCATGCATTCAGATCTATCATTCAATTGTAACCCTTTCCATTCAGATGTACTTCAGAGAGAAGTATTCATTCAAGCTCAGACATCTTGCTCCCGCACTCATATCTTGCACAATGAAATTCTTCTCCTTATATAGGTTTGCCCAAATTCAATACCATGAGCCAAAACCACATTACTTTCGATGGTATTCCTGGACGGGGTCATTTAGACGAATCATTACCCAATACAATGGGTCAATACCATGGTGGTTACCCCTGGTTTTGCATTTTAAGAGCGCTTTTTCCCATACGCGACTTGGCACGTTGATTCCCGCGTGCATACGCGACTTCCCCTAGGCAAATCTGCGTATGCCTAGAGACATACTCTTTTTATCATAGATTTAGCACATGCTGAATTCCTTTCTTCATTGCCTTCTGTACTTACTGTAGATACATCAAATTTACTTCATCAAGAACATATTCTATCAAGCAGAACTTCATCAGGTGGTTTGCCATCAAGGACAACATATGTCAACAGTCGTATGTCTTCATCTTCATTCAGTGGGTTGACAACACTCTGCATCATATTGCCAACAATATCCCCCTTTGGACTTGATGGCAACCACGATGGTGTTTGGTTACCACAACAGATAGGTATATTAAGAATACAATGACACCATGTCACATTCTCCATTTTTGACACCATTCAAACACCATGTCACCCTCCCCCTTTGACATCAAGGGCAAAGGGCGGACCAAAACCAACATACTCTCCCCCTTTTCTCCTCATGTGGAAGAAGCGTTCTGCAGATTTGATATATACTGAAGTGACCAAGCTCCCCCTGAGTTCATGTTGAATCTTCAAACAAATTTTCCAATGAAGTACATGACTCTATGAACTTCCTATCACCAACGACTCATACTTACATAAAATATCCAACCAAGTGGATTTACATATGAGACTCAACGACCCAACCAAGTGGGTTTACAAATTTGACTCAGCTACCCAATCAAGTGGGTTTACAAAATTTGACAAGTCCTTACATGACTGAATATTACAAAATTTACATCATGGATCTCAACATGACCTTTTCAACAAAAATACAAATATGACTTTTCATAACCAATACCAAAAAGACCTTAAGAGAGATCATATATTAGAACCACCATAATGCCAAAAATGCATTATACTCAGCAAGACTAATGCTCCCCCTGAATTTGTGCATCAAATCATCCTTTCCATATGACTAAGGCTCCCCCTTAGTGCATCCTGAACACTTTCACCAACAAATCATCAAGGCATATTTATCAAAACATTAGAAATAGAATTATGAGAACTGGAACACCACCAGAGACCAAACAGTATCAGAGATACCAAACAGCACTACAGCTGTGCTGAAGAGAGCTGACTCCAAACAGAAAATTGTCAGCAATCAGTCATACGCGGTTTTCTGTGCATGAACTCGCGTATATACGCGACTGTGTTTCAGGAAACCCGCGTATCCAATGCCATCTTCTAAATTTTAACCAAATCTGATCCTCTGTGAGAAAAGGCCAGTGTTCAGCTTCTTTATAAGATATTTGAATGCTTCCCTGGACTACAGAACAGTGTAGTTGTGTCTTCAAGCGTCATCCACCGGTTGTAGCATAAGCCCATTAGTATCCAAGACTTCAGATTCTTTGTAGCATCAATATAATCCTTCCAAGAGAGATTATCATACCAGAACACTATTTTCAGCTCTGTGTCAATCATCCATGTGGTCCAATATCACCATGATCTTCAAGATTTAACATGAAGTAACATATGTAGGCAAAAGATCTTAACCATAGTAACAAACTCTGCATGATCTATTCTTATTTCTGAATCAAACGACATCCAACTCATCCATGTGTGAGCACAAAAGATACTTATCAGCAACCAGGGCTCAAAATCTCATCATAATAAACCATGTACCAAGTCATCATCATTTGAGCATGAGTATCACAAAAACCAAAGAATAAGTAGTCATATTGCCAACAATGCAATCATTAGTATTCAACCTACTGCTCCCCCTGAACCATTGCTCCATCTTAACTTGTGCAACCTGAATACGTTCATCAGCAAGTCATCAGCAACAATCTCTGCATGGGCTGCCCTTATCTCCAAATTATAGGAATTTCATCTCATGAATACTCTTCATCAACAAGCAAACAAGACTCATCCACAATCTTCAACACAAGAAACCATGTATCATATCATCATTATTTAGAACTGAGAAACTAAGCTGATATTGAGTCAATAATACAGTTATTAACAGTCAGACTGATGCTCCCCCTGAACCTCTGCTCCAGATCTTCAGCTATCATATAAATTCTCTTATCATCAATGCATACGCGACTGTGTCTGATGAAACTCACGTGTATACGCGACTTTTGTTCAACTAACCCGCGTATGGAAAGTGAAGCATAGAAAATTTCCACAATCCTTCTTCTCACCCTAAACTTATACTTCCTTTACCTGTCTTCTTCATATCAGATTCTTTGTCAGAAATACATATAACCAGAATAATCAAATCAACCATGAGAGACATCATACATTGCTCCCTCCTGTGATGATACATTACTAAATCACATAATGTATCCCACATCATTCCTGCAGTCAATCAGAGAAGTAAGCTTCAGGAGCGGATGACTGCAGTAGGGTCAGAATTCCTACGTTTCTGATCGGTCTTCCATCTTTTTCCAGATTTGTTTGAACTTTTTATTTGTGTGCTGAAAGTTATCCAATTTCTCATATCTGTTTATCCTGCATTCCTTTTCTACTGTCCATACTTGTTACAAGAATAACATCTCATGTGTCCAGAGAAGTAAGCATAAGAATCATAATGAGTATTTCTAATCTTCTTCCTTTTACAATCAGCTACTTTATGTCCATACTTGTTACACGAAAAACAATATCCCTTGAAGAAACCAGAGTACCTTTCTATGTAGGAACTGTTTGATTGAGGCTGAAATGATCTGCTCCTGCAATTTGCTGCAACATGCCCATAATTATGACATTTAAAGAATTCAACTTTATTGACTGATTTCCTTTGAGATTTCATCATTGTTGGTTGACCTTTTGTTTCTTTCAACACTTCAGGTTTTGCATTGACATCCTCTGAATTTTTAGCACTTCCTTGTGAGCTAGATTCTCCTTTAACAGTTTCATGGAAACCAAGACCAAGTTTGATAGCAGGACACCTTTGATTACTCAGAATATTGTCCAAAATGTTAGTACTATCTTGAAACCTCAAAAGTTTAACCTTTTCTTCTAATTTACCTTTTAGAATGTTTACCTCAACCTCCAAGGCTTGACATTGCTTCATCAAGTTTTCTTCTTTCCTTCTTCCATCTTCTACTTGATCCTTCAGATTTAGACTCTCTTCTTTCAACCAATTTTCGTTTTCTTCACATGTTTGTTGCAGCTCTTCATTCTTCTTATTTGATTTTTCCAGATCTTCTTTGAGAGAGATGATTTCTTCTTCAAGGCCTTCCTTTTCAAATGACAGAGGTTCTTCATTCTTCTTATTTGATGCTTCAAGATATGTTTGTAGAAAGATGATTGCAGCTTCAAGTCCTTCATTCTTCTTGCTTGATTTTTCGAGATCTGCATTTAGATCGTTGATTTCTGCTTCTAGTTCTTTAATTTGATTAGATGCATAAGTATGAAACCTTTGATACTTTTCCACCTGTCCATTCAACATTTCTATTTGATGTTTCATTTGAGAGATCATCTCTTTGTAGATATAATCTTTCTTATCAATTTCCTTTTGTTGTTCTTCAACTTTGATCTTGATAGCTTGTTCTAGATCCACAACTTTACTTTCACTTTCTACACCATTGCTTGCACAAAGAAGATTACAAGGGCCCAAATCACTATCAGATTCATCTTCTTCAATTTTCTGATATATCTCCTTTCTTCGAGTAGCCTTCTTCTTTTTCCTCTTTGCCATGAGCACTTGTAGAGCTTCGTCAGAATCTGTTTCATCTTCTTCAATTTTTGCTATACATGATTTCTGAGGTATCTCCTTTCGTCGAGTAACCTTCTTCTTTTGCTTCTTTGCCATGAGCACTTGTAGAGCTTGGTCAGAATCTTCTTCATCTTCACTGGACACTTCATCATCATCTTCATTTGCATAATAACTCTTCCTCTTTTCAAATTGTTTTCCTTTACCATGTTTTTCTTTATAAGGACATTTAGCAACATGACCAACTTTTCCACACTCAAAACATTTGAAGGGAAGCTTACCTTTGAATCTTCCAGTTCCTAGTTGGAGTTTTCTCACGAAATTCGCTTCTTCTTCATCGGATATATAGCTGGATTCTTTGACAACTTCCTTTTCTTTTCCTCTTGCAGATACCTTAAAAGCAACTTCTTTGATTTGAGAAGGACCTCCTTGTCTCATTTCAAAAGCAGTCAGAATACCATGTAAATTAACAATAGTAAGAGTTTGCAGATCTTGCCTTTCTTCAATAGTTGAAACTTTAGAGTCAAATTTTGAAGTCAAGGATCTTAAGACTTTTTCCACCAGAGTAGTATCGGTTATGGTTTCACCCAAATTTCTCATCCGATTTACAATATCATCTAGACTAAGAAAGAAACTGGCAACATTTTCATCACTATGCATCTTCAAATTCTCATATTCGATTCTAAGAGTTTGGAGTTTTGCATTTTTTACCTTTGTATCTCCTTCATAGCTTAGAATGATTTTGTCCCATATCTCTTTTGCTAAATGTAGCTGCATCACTTTAGCAAATTCTGATTCAGACATGCTTCCTAATAAGACATTCACTACTTTGGCATTGATTTCATACTTCTTTCTTTCAGCAGCATCAGTAGGAATACTTGCCGGGTATTGATAACCTTCTTCCACGATTGCCCATACATCTGCACCAAGACTTTGCAGATATGCTTTTGTTCGTACCTTCCAGAATATCAGATTGCTTCCATTGAATAGAGGTGGCTTTATAGACATTACTCCTTCTTGACTTCCCATTGCGACGGATCTCCTTCAAGCGATCAAGCTTCTGTAGAAGTACCTGCTCTAATACCAATTGTTGGGAAAAATACTAAGTGGGGGGGGGGGGTGAATCAGTATTTAGGGCAAACTGAAACTTTTTACTTTTTCATGCTCTAAAACCCATACGCTACTTTGCTGAACCCAACTAGCGTATACACGCGGATATCCTTCATAAAACTCGCGTATACACAGAGATCTAATTATGCCATTAGTTCTTCACTTATATCATTCCATCATTCATTCATTAGATGTTCTATAGACAGTAAACATGTGCAGTAAGAACAGAATAAACCATCACACAAAGCATCACACATGAACACCGGGATTTTTAGGTGGAAACCCAAGTCGGGAGAAAACCACCGCTGCAGTTGCTCAGCCTTCAATATTTTATTATAGAGAAAACATCTTACAACATATGTGTTGGTGCAGACTCCTACCAGCACGCAGGCACCCACCTGCGCTCGTTTACTAGCCTCTCCTGGAAGGGAGCTCCAACCCCCTGACTCGTTTACCAGCCTCTCCTGGAAGGGAGCTACGACCCCTTGCTCTCGTTTACCAGCCTCACCTGCAAGGGAGCTCCAACCCCCTGACTCGTTTACCAGCCGCACCTGGAAGGGAGCTACGACCCCCTGATCTCGTTTACCAGCCTCACCTGGAAGGGAGCTACGACCCCTTGACTGAAGGCTACAACCCTCAGCACCACCTTGGACCACGTTTCATCAATTTTCACAATGGATCCAACAACTTCAAAAGAGCACAACTTGTAGGCCACGTTTCATCATATTTTCAGACTGGACCCACTCCATACTTTTAAGCACAGTCAACCATGAAACAGATACATATAACTCACTGACAGATATCAGTAGAACAGATCAGACATTTCTTACCACAGACTTCAGCAAACCCTAGTTTGCATACGCACTTTCCTTTCACTGATGTCGCGTATATACGCGCTTCCGTTCACACAAACAAGCGTATACTTCTGTACAAATTACAGAACCAATTTCATTGCGCATACGCGCTTTCTATTCAGCGAAGCCGTGTATATACGCGCTTCCTCTTCGGCGAACTAGCGTATGGATCTTCAACCATTACAGAACTGCATACTTCTTCAGATCGGATATTCAGTTCAGATTCAACCCTTTACTTCAGACAGATGTTCGCCTCATCACAGATCTAATCACTCCATAAACATATCTAGCAAATACAAGTACATTTCAGATCTAGATCCCCTTCTTCATCATTGGTGCATCATGCATTCAGATCTATCATTCAATTGTAACCCTTTCCATTCAGATGTACTTCAGAGAGAAGTATTCATTCAAGCTCAGACATCTTGCTCCCACACTCATATCTTGCATAATGAAATTCTTCTCCTTATATAGGTTTACCCAAATTCAATACCATGAGCCAAAACCACATTACTTCCGATGGTATTCCTGGACGGGGTCATTTAGACGAATCATTACCCAATACAATGGGTCAATACCATGGTGGTTACCCCTGGTTTTGCATTTTAAGAGCGCTTTTTCCCATACGCGACTTGGCACGTTGATTCTCGCGTGCATACGCGACTTCCCCTAGTCAAATCTGCGTATGCCTAGAGACATACTCTTTTTATCATAGATTTAGCACATGCTGAATTCCTTTCTTCATTGCCTTCTGTACTTACTGTAGATACATAAGATTTACTTCATCAAGAACATATTCTATCAAGCACAACTTCATCAGGTGGTTTGCCATCAAGGACAACATATGTCAACAGTCGTATGTCTTCATCTTCATTCAGTGTGTTGACAACACTCTGCATCATATTGCCAACACCTATACTACGATCAACTGTCAATATTAAGCTGTTTGACAGGATTTGATTCTTTAAACTAAAGCATGAAATTGAAAAATGATCAAATCGGGATTAGATGGTCCGATTTGTCATGCGTTTGTGGCATAAAAACAAGATGCACACAAACATTATTTATTTACAAGATGAAACTTAGAAAAATCAGGGCCAAGATATACAATTTTTTTTTCATCCTTGTTTTTCTCCTTCGTTCTGTTTTGAGCGTGTGGAACCAACATTCTTTTCCTAATCTACTTTCTTTGACAAGTCAAGCTTACACAATTTGACTATAATCTCTCTCACTAACTTATCAGCAATAAATTTAAAACATGTTCAGTTATGATTAGCCTACATAACTGAACAAGATACCTTTTCAGCACTATTAGTGGCATTTAGACTTGCACGCTTTCGGCATGCCTATTTTTTGAGTATGGGGCTTTTCATGGTGTTTCCAAACTACCCTCTTTTTCTACATTTCTACTGTTTTTGTATTTCTATTTTTTGATTTATTTCTTCAAGAAATGGTATGTAGAATGATTGAAAAATCTGAAATTAAAACTTCTGAAAACAGTGAAACTTGAGCATATTATCTTCATAAGGATCTCCTGATGCTCTTGGTCCACTTAGCTCTTGAAAAGAAAAGTTTAGAAAATTTTCTCTTGTAAGCATAAGATAACGATTCATGCATGAATCTCTAAACAACCCTATGTCTTCCTGTTGTACTTGTTTATACCTTTGATCTCCACTTCTCCTTTTGTTGTACATCTTTTTCAAATAATGCAGATATTCTTTGTCATTTTTAAAGCATATGACGACATCATCAAGGTACATCATGAGAAGGAAATTCAGAATCGGGAACATAGCTTTCCTGAGGGCATCTTTGGTGTTCATTGGTTTTGGACATATTGGTTTGAACTGGAAGTTGCCACTAGTATATTTGAAGAAGTCTTTCAATTGATCTATTTGAAGTGGTATTATTCGATGGTATCCTGAAAAATTATCACTAAAAACCACATGATTAGAAACTCCTAGTTTTCTTATGATATGATCTATTTTTGGAAGGGGATGAATGTTGTTTATGAGAGGTTTATTTATGTTTCTAAAATCTAAACATAACCTATGTTTAGTTGTCTTCTTTTCGAGTGACCATGTTTGACTAGAGTTTTTGTGTTCTTTTTTAAAAGGATGATATCTAGAGAGGACAACATTTCTATGGTGTTTTGTATTCATTTTCCAGCATATGCTTGTATTGTGAAGAATCTTGTATAGTCTTGTATTCATTAATTTATGATATAGAGACAAAATCCTAGGTAATTTAAACAACTCAAGATTTTCACAATTGCATTCATCAACTTCCTTATCATAAAAACTAGTGAATATATTTTTAGGATCTGTCGAGCCACTAGCAATGGTTAACATTTCATTTGGAGAACTGCAATCTTTAGAGGGTGAAGCGCTAAGATATGGCAAGAACATGAGGCTTTCTGGCTTCTGGTTTCCCAAGGTTGTTGTGTTATGCAAATCCTTTAATGGCTTTAAATCAAAAGAGATTTTTAATTGTGTGTTTGATACCTGTATTGGGTTGAGATCACTTGTATGATAATTTAAAATGATTAATTCTTCTGAAGTTTTAGTTTCAGTTTCTGGTGAACCAAGTTTTATTTCATCAAAATGAAAATGTATCTGGTCATGATAATTTTGAGTATCAAATTCATCATACAGAGGTTGGTCTAGCTGCGATACTATGCTTGAATTGGTTTCAATTTCATTTGTGTTTTCATCAGTATCATCTTCTAGGTGTAATATGAAGGAATCCATGTTTGAATGTATGGAATAAAGAGGTATGTTTTTCGGTTTCTCTTGACTACTTACCATATATTTCATGTATGATTCACGGCATAATATTCTTGGTTGGTTGAAAACATGAATAGTAGCATAAGACATGTCTAACTGAATGTTTCATTAGAGTTTAGCCCCCCAGGTTCTAGATAAAAGCATCCCATATTTCGGGGGAATGTCTGCTACCACTATGTCCATAACCAAATTTTTAGCTGGGACCTGTGCTAGATTTACACACAGGTCTTGGATTAGGCCCAAACATTTGACTCTGCTTGAATCAAAAGAGTACAATTCTTTGTAAGGTTTGGTTATTTCTAAGCCTAATCTGTCAATTATCACTTTATGCATGAGATTGTGAGAGGCACCAGAATCTAGCATACCGTTATGTAGGATCTGGTCATGTACATTCAAGCTTATGTGAGGAGTGGTTCCTTCTTGATACTTTCCTTCTATATTTGGTCCAAATAATAGTTCGGGAATGTCATCAGCTAAGTGCAAGGTGTCGGTATCATTTCCTATGTTTAAGATTTTCATAACGTGAGATTTATAGGAATTTTGAGCTATCAGTTCAGTTAGGGGCATATTTATTTTGATTTTAGCAATTTCCCCATCGAAACTGAAAGGTACTTGAGCTTTTGACAAGTTTTCATCAGCTTTTTCAGCAATTACCTTCTCTATTGATATATCCTTTTGATTTTGATGTGGAGCTTTGTTTAGGGTGGTATTTTTCAGGAATTTTGGTGGAAGTGCTGGCACAGATTGGGTTAATGTTTGATTGGCTAGTTTTGTCTTTGTTTAGATTAGTTTTATTAGCCATAACATTAATATTGTCTATTGGTTTTTTAAGAATAGCTTCAGAAGTTTTCATGACAACAGAATCTGAATTGTTCTTTTTTAATTTTTCCTGGTTCTTCTTCATGTTTTCTTGGTTTTTCTTACTTCTGAGATCATATTGCCTATGGAATTCCATTATGGCATTTTGTAAACCAATTTCAGTGTCTTTAGAATCTTCGTAGTCAGTTTCATCTTGGTATGAGGAGAAGAAACCTTGTTCTTCTTCCGTGAGATAAACCTCACCCTCACTATGTGATTTAGATGATTTTCCTCAATATGTTCAATGTCTCTTTCTCCTTCATCAAGATAATTGTCTTGGAAAGGAGGCCTGATTTTTTGATCATTGTCTCTCGGTTTGATTTGGGGTGGGTCCCTTCTAAAGTTTTGATTCTGGATTCTAGTTTATGGGTTTCGTTGGTTGTCCCTAGGAGGTGTTCTATCACTGAGACTTATTCTTTCCATCATTATTTCTATCATTCTTTCCATTTTTCTTTCCAGGTTGTCTATCTTGGCATCGGAAGAGGATGTAGAGGGAAAGGTTTCATCTCGGTATGTGACTTTCTTTTATGATCTTCGCCTATCCCTCTTCTCAACAAGGTTTTCTTTCGCACTAAGAGCCCCCTTTTGCATTTCTTCTAGAGTTGTAGGTTCTCTTTCTCTTAGCTGATATGTCATATCCGGATCGAAACCATCCAGAAATTTCGCTAGAGCTAAGCCGGGTGGAGGTTTCATGTTAGGTGGGAGAGCATTATAGACACTGTTGAATCTAGTACAATAATCTTGAACACTTTCTCCTGTGTTCCTCTTAAGAGTATTATATTCAGAGAGGACTTGAAGTGGGTTTTTCTTGATTTCCCATTTGTTTATGAAAGTTTGGTATAATCAAGGGAGATCATGTATGCTATGAGGAGCTAAGCCTTTAAACCATTTTTTGGCTTCGCCTCCTAGGCTTTGGGTGAACATTCTCATCTTGATGGTTTCTTCATCTAATTCCATGTAATCAAAAGCATCATTCATTCTATCTACATGTTGTTGGGAAGTAGTGGATTCGGCCTCGATGAAGTGTGGGATCGTAGACTGATAGTCATTTGGAAAAGGTGCCAAAGGCTGAGGTAACACTAGGGGTGCATACCATGCTTCCATGATGGGTGGTACTGGTAAATTTACAAGTGGAGGATTTGGTATGTGAAATGAAGTGATTTGCATAGCGGTGTTCTGACTGGGAGTGCTAGAGGTGATTGGACCAGCAAAATGATTTTGAGCAAACTTGGGATGGAAAGAGCTAAAGTGGTGGAGGAGTTGAAAATTAGGTGTAGTAGGAGATTCTTCTCTGCTAGAACTCTACTACAAGTCTAAGGGCTCAAGATCGGAATGGTCAAAGCTAGGTTGTGACTTGGTTCTAAAAATATTTCTTGTATGGCGCAAGTCAAAAGTTTGTTCTAGCAAGGATGTAATATTTTTAGGTACAGAGCTTGCTCTATCAAGGCTCCTATCAATAGTTAAATTACTAGTCTTATAATTTTTCCACAAAATATTTTCTGGGTCATCAACTACAGTAGGAGAATTCAGGTTTGGATGATATCTGGTGTGAATTCTTCGTGAAGCCAGATTTCAGATTCAAAATTTAGAGAGGCTGAAAGTTATGAATGTTTTCAACAACTTGTCTTCTCTAAGTTTTGTCAAACTAGCTCAATGTATGATTAAGACTTCTTAGACTTTTCAAGGCTGTTTGTAAAGTAGTCTTATAATAGTTTATGGAAGCTTATAAAAGTTTTCAAAAAGGCCTACTGGAGGCTAGTGGAGTCGCCAGGTGGATATTTTTGGTTTCTTAGGATATATTGTGTATGGTCCACCACCAAAACTGATATGAATAATCAATCTAATTTTTTAATTTTTTTTGAGGTTATTTTATGAGTTTTTAAGGTGCAGTCTGATTTGTAAGAGTGTCCTAAATTTGTTTTAAGCACTTAGCTAAGGTGATGAAAAAAAGAGAGTTTACTATAATGGCCTTATCAGTTGATTTTATGATTTAATCTGAAGGACTAATGAGTCAACAACAGTTTTATAGACAGTCATGAACTCAGAGAGTCTCACCATAATCGCCATTATGTTAGTGTGGCGATGAGGTGGCTAATAATCACTGGATATTATTGGGGCAAGGGATTTCTGAAGTTCTAAGGTATACTTAGCTTGTCACTAACTCAGAAAGGTCCCACCGTGATCGCCATTATGTTAATGTGGCGATGAGGTGGCTCAATATTATAGTGTGCTTAGTTCAAGAGGGGCTTTCCGTGAGCCTTGAAATATGTTCAGATTGATATGAACTCAGAAAAGTCCCACCGTGATCGCCATTATGTTAGGTTCCCGTGATTTGGCAGATTGACGAGCCAAATGACGGAGTAACATCAAACCAATATTTGGAGCCCTAAGACCTAGCCTTCCTGGAATCAGAGACGGTTCTCTCTAATGAAGCGAAGGATGTGAGCTTGTTCGCTTAGTTTGTTTGGATTTTAGGCTAGTTGTTAAGTGTGTTTGTTTGTTTTTTTTTTTAGTTCTTTGGGGAAAAAATGATCAAGTGGATCAAAATACAACAAGAAAAGGAGAACAACTGGGCGATGGGGTCAAAATAAATCCAAGGCTGTCAAGACAATAGGTAAGGCGTACTGCAGAACTGATTTAGAATAGCGAATGGATATTTGAGGTGGTTTATGAAGTGAAATGAACATCAAGTTTGTGCAAGACAAAGGGATCTTAAGCATAGATAGTTTAAAAAACAAGAATTAATGTGGTAGGGATAACCATTAATCACTATGTATCGAACTCAAACTGATAGATGCATAAAATAAACATTCAGGTGATGCATAGAAGTATAATACCCTCTAACTTTGGGAAAATCACCTTCAGTGGTTGAGAACACATGTAAGACAAACCAACAGCTCAAAAGGTGGAAAGGAAACTCCTAAGCAACAAATTTAAATTGATGAGAACTTTGAACTAATTCTACAAGTATAGGCATAGGGTAAGATCGAAACAAGAACTCTCTGATTTAAACTAGACAGTCAAGACTTCAAAGGAGATTTCATTAATGAGGTTTAAACAACTATGAGTAAGAAGGGCATACCATGAATCAAACAAGATAGCATGTCATATTAATCATTAAGGAAATAAATAAAAAGTTCTTAGTGGACCAAAGGGCAGTTAAGAATCCTTTGACATGACTAAGAAAGATGAAAACATAGAAGCTGTAATTAATCAGGAAATTTGATGAGCCTTCATGGGCATACCTCAAACTATTCTTTACTGACCTACAGTAAGAAAGAAGCATGGATACATATGTGAAAAACTAAAGAAACATAACTAAAATGAAGTACAATACCATTTACCAAGCCATGGAATCTTGCACATAGATCCTCTCCATCATCTAGGCAAGCAAGTCAAGCTATTCACTCCATAAAACAAGTTTGATCATCAAAACTCATAACATATATTTCTCTAAGCTCAGTCAATTTCTTAAGCTCTTTAAAGTCCAGCTTGTTTATCAACTCTTCAACCAACTATATTACAATGATTCTCCATGAATTATATAGGAGAATGAGAAGATAAGCTTCAAAAAACTGACTAGAAGCTCATAGGCTTAAAACAAATATCTGATTTTTTCCTTGAGGCTTTGCAAAGCCCAAGCCACAAAATATCTTCAAAATATTTATAAAATTTTAAAAAAGGAAAAAATATTGACTTTTCATTACTGACAATGGCCAAAAAATTCTTAACGCGCATTTGGATAAGCCACTTCAGAAAACTGTCTTTTTGCCAAAATGCTACAGGAATGTAGCAGTAGAAAATTGCCTGTCTTGCAAACCACTTTTGAGGGACCTCCCGATGTCAAAACGAGGCCCGTGATGTGTCGTTGGAAAGCCCTGGGATGTATACTTTCTGGAACTACTTGATTTTTCGCAAACCGATTCTGGGAAGTCTGTAAAAAATTGAACTGAGTGAAAAAAACTAGAAAAGTATCCCTTGCTGATATGTCAGGCAGAAAGTTAAAAAATCATTGTTTTTCGCCTCTTTAGGGGACCAAAACACCTCCTTTGGATCTGAAAATTTGTGAGTAGCTACAATTTAATTTATTGCATCCAAAAAAATGACTTTCATGAGTTGAGGATGCTCCTAAAAAAATGGTGGTGCCCATGAATTTCTGCAATTAAGCCTAAAAATGTCAAAAGACAAGATCATGTCTAAATTTGCTCAATTTTGGCGAGCAAGCCCCTTATGGGTTCTTAGAAACATGCAAGGAAGCTGAGGCCAAGATTTGGAGTGCTGATGTGCCTTTCTCCACTTTTTCTACATGGTGCCTCTTTCGGGTAGCCTTAAGCCTTTCTTGAGCAAGCTTGAGCTTTTTTTGGGCAAATTGGTTTAACTTCTTGTAGTGCCCGATCATCTTCTTTTGTAGACTCAAGTCTCTGTTACCTTTCTCTAATTTATCCTCCAAATATTTGGTGGCCCTTTCAAGCCATGATTCTTTATCATTCTCTATTTCTTGGGCGAGCAAATGAGTGAGAGGATAATATCGAACAAGGGCTGCCTCTTCTTCCTTTTTTTTCTCCAAATATTTCTTGAGTCCTATAGTTCTAGGCCTCTTTCTCATTGGCTACTCTTCTTCTTTAGTATTATCAAATTCACCCATAAGCTCTTCAAGCTTGGTTTGTGCTTTGTAGGCCTCCCTTTGGTATTTGAAAGCTTGGGACTCATAAACTTCCATTTGTCTACTCATTTTTTTGTTTTGCATCTGTAGAACATGTATGAAGAATTTTGACCTTTCTAGATCAGCTTGTATGTCATGAATTTGGTCTTCTCTGTTTTGTAAATGAGCCTCAAGAATTCTAGCTTCATTATCACTATCATCATTATCTATCTGTATGATATCAAACTCCCTTTCCTTTTCATGACTACTCTCCTCTTTTTCTTTCCCCTTACCTTAGATATACTTCTTGGTCCTCTTCCTCTTTGGAAATTCAACAATGCTCTTTTTAGGCAGTTTGCCTATACTTCTTAGTGCTCTTGTGACATTGCTGGTCACTGTTGGAGCGGTTTTCTTCTTTGCTGATCTAGTTTTTCTAGGATTCGCCACTTTTGGAGGAAGAGTCATGGCCCCTTGCCTAGGAGAGGTAGCTAGCACATGCTCTTGGTTGTGTTGAGGAGAAGAGAGAGGAGGTTTACCTACTTTTATTTTCTCAACTTGGTCTTTTACCTTGCTGCGTCCATCATCATTTTCTCCAACTTCATATTTGTTTTTGTTTTCTTCTGCTTGAATATTTCCTTGTTTGTATTCACCACTTCTATGCTCATGGTCATTGATTTGGTATTTTTTCTCCATGCTTCCCTCCTTGGAATGCTCACTGTTTGGTGTTTTATTTTCATCATCATTACTTGCTTGAGGGCTATCTTGTTTCTCATCATAAGTGTATTTTTGAGGACTGTCATGACCCTCATCATCACTTTTTTGGCTGCCACTTTGTTTGTCATCTTGAGGACTGCTATGCTCATCTCTTTCCCTACTTTCTTCAGGATTGCTGTGTTATTTTCCTTCAATTTTTCGTCCCTCATCACCATCATGGTTACTACTCTGTTGGGTGCCATCATGTTCCTCTTCATGACTGCTATGCTCACCATCAATTTTTTCATGCTCATCATCATTTCCCTCTTCTCCATTGTCATGCTTAGAGTGTTTACTTTGACCCTCATCATCACTAGTTTGCCTCTTGTCACTTTGGCCTTCTTCACTACTAGTTTGCCTCTTCTCTTCTTCACTCTCAATAATAGGGGATTTTTATCTTTTAGGAGTGGATTTACTAGAAGAAGGAGAAGCATGATGAGTGGATGGTGAGGAAGGCACATGAGATGAAGAGGCAATGGAAAAATCGGGATGGGAGATGAAAGAGTCCCAAGAAACTCCCTTTTTCACAAGTTGATGGAGGATGATGATCTTGATAAAGGAATGATGAAATAGACAAGCTTTTTTCTGAGCGGAGGGCTTCTTTTGGATAGTAGAGGCCATCTTGTCAATGCTTCTATAGAGGAAGAAAGTTAGGTTCAGCAATTGAGTTCTTGTGAAATGCATAAGAAGCCTAATGTTGTAGGCATAAATCCAGAAAAACCTCCCTTCACATGTGAAATACTTCATGATGACTCTCATGAGGGGGGAATAGCTGCTCAATAAATGAGAAAAAGGGAAAATGGCTTGGCAAGCATCCTGATGATCCGGTTTTAGAAAGGGTTTGTAGTGATTCAGATCTAGGTATGTTTGTTTGAACCACTTTTCTCTGATATGGGGGATCTTGATAGCTTTGGAGATAGCCCTAGGAGATATTTTGAAGTCCAAACCTGCTAGATGGACATGCTTCCCTTGCAGCCTTAAAGAAAACAAATGTGTCAGAGGAAGGTGACTTTTTACTTCTTGGACTTTTTGGAAAAATTCCAAGCACCCTGCTTCATGAAAATTGTAGAGTACTAAAGGAGATTCATTCACTTCCTGAGTTGTAATAGGCTCATACTTATTGTGATACCCACTCCTACTGTCCTTCTTTGGAGAGATTTTTGCTTCTGATACCTTTCACTAATTTACCAAGGAAAACTGTTCAAATGATCACTGAAATAGGTCCTCCACCAAAACACCTTTTCCTCCTTACAAGATTGAATTTGTCCTTAGTTTGTAAACGTGTTTTTGATAAGTGAAAGCAAACTCCCTTCTTATGAAATGTGTTGTGATCAAAAGGATTTTAATAAAATCTATTTGAGGTTTATGAAGACAATTTTCCTTTTGTTTTTGACACTAAAACTCTTCTCCCCTTAATTACTTCCTTTCTTTGTTTTTAATCAAAGAGGGCACCCCTGAAAACCACTATGTTTCTCTCTTGATTAATCATTGTTTCTCTTTGATTATCACTGTTTTATTAAGGCTAGCAAAACAATCCTTTTAGGATGAAGATCATTTTTTTTACCAAAACAATAGTCTCCCTGTCACTGATTAAAAGGCCTTCTAAACAAAATATCTCTTTCTTTATAGACTGTGTAATATTTAGCCTATTCATGAAAATAAATCCCTCTTAAAATGACATACTGACTCTCCTCCTTTAATCACTGTTCCTTTTCAGATCATTGTTTTAAGAGACTGAGAAAACCCCTTGTAAATTGATCAAAACTGTTTCACTCAACCACTGTTTCTTTTTTATAATTTTAGTAGGAAAACTACTTTGGATGAAGTTTAATTTGTTTTTCTTAAGCACAAGATGTTCTTCTCTACTTGATAAATAAGCCTTTGCAAAAAAATAGATTTCTAATAAAATAGTGATTATATTTTTACCCTAAATCACTATTTCCCTTTGAAGCTTGTTATCAAACCTTCCCTCAAATTATAAATTTGGTTAAAAGACAATAAATACCTTAAGAAAAGTCTCTTGATTTATTTGGAGGCAACTTCTTGGTTGAAAACTTTACCTTCGCACCTTTTAGGTTGTTTTGCAGCATTGGCCTTAGCGTTCAGAGTTGGTTGATGGGTAAGGCGGGCTATGAACGGGCAAACACGCCACGTTCAAGCCTGTCGGGTCGGACCTAGGCACCCGTTGAACGCCGGCACAGCCTTGCCGAGCAACTCTACAGGTGTGCCACACTCTTCACAAATCTCTTCGGTAGGTGCCTACAGGTGCGCTGCGCAATCACACAAGCGTGTCGCGCAGAAAATCAAGCTCAAAAACGATTCAAAATTGATCAATACCTATTTCTTCTTCAGTGACTCAGTTTGCAAAGTGAGAATTAGCGTTGGCTCCGTGCTATTTATACTTTGTGAGGCTTTTAAACATCCTCTTCCCTCTTTAAGATTTTTAAAACCCTTTTTAATATTATCACGTTGTGTTTTGAAAGGTGACATCAGTTTTATGTCAAGATATTTAACTGTTTTCCCTTTTCTAACTGAATTATCTCTTCTAAGCTGTCTTTTTCCATAATGCTCCTGTGGAGGCCCTTTCAACCTAAATAGTTTCCCTGTGGTATCTTTCATCATTTACCAAGGTTATAACATTTTGAAAAAATTTCATAAAAACATTACAAACAGTCCCTTTGACATCATCATATGTCCACTATTTTATGAGGTGAATAGGCCCTTTAACCGTGTTGGTCTCGGTTTGTTTGCAAAGAGGTCATCATAAAACTCTGTTTGTTATGAAAGGGGCTATAAAAACTACTTTTTTCTTTCATTTGTCAACAAGGGAGATCATTATAAAAATCACTATTGCAGCCTTTCCAAACCACAATGAAAATCCTCTATTTTTGTGAAGTAGGCCTTCAAACAATGAAAGTTTCACCAATTTTTACAATGTGACCTCTATCCTTTAACTGAGCTGGAAGTAACCTTTAGCGCTCTCCCTTCATTCATCACTGGGAGGAAGTATTTTTTATAAATCATAAGGGATCTTTTTCAAAACAAGAATGCCCTTTTTCATACACATGATCTGGCTGGACTGTCTCTTTATATCAATTGTAGAGGTCAATTTAAACCTAGCTCATTTTACCACCTTACCATTTAGATGAGGCTGTTCTTAGTCAAAAATTCCATCCTTGGATTACACTATGAAGGAGGCTCTCATAAACATGAGATCAGAGGTTTTTAGCACCATTATGTCACTGCTTGCTATAGGCCTTCAACCTATAAACTTTCATTTGCCCCACCATTATTCCTCAACTAGTCTTTCCAATAGAAACTTTATCAAAGACAACATTGAACCCTGCTACGCATCCTCTATTCATCTTTGGAGGAGGTGGCGCAAAATAACTCCTGTAGCTGCTTTTTAAAAAAAAAAACATGTTTACCCTCTGCTTATTAGTGAAGGAGGTCGCAAAAATTTATATTTTAACCCTCTACTTATCATTGAAGGAGGTTATCACTGTGTTTCTAACCCTCTACTCTTTGAAGGAGTTCATCTTTAACACAGGATCTACATCTATTTCAAATCACTGTATCTGGCTCTGTATGTTTGTTTGAAGAATGCCAATAGGAAACAAAGTGGAATTTGACATTCATTACTAACAAAATCACTTGGAAATCATGTCCTCTTTCTTTATCAGGCTTGTCTAAGATGCATATATCCTTTTGTAAAATATCACTGTGAACACAAAACCATAAGAAATGTGATTTGTACATGGAGAGTGTCTGATAATAGGTATTATTGAAATGTTTTTTCCCTTGACTGTGTTGTCAGAAGTATGTTTAAAGTTTCTTTGATTAATTTTCACATCCCATGCTCAAGGTAGCATAAGAAGAAGCTATCTTCTTATTCCCTACATGATGATGACCTTTGGAAATATTATGCAGAACTGCTGATTAGCATTACTCAGTCTTTGTTATTCATTTTTACTTGATGAGTGATCTATGTTCTTTAGGTAGCTTTTAGATTTATAACATGTACACTTGCTTCTCTTACTTACTGTACTTTACTTTTCTTGATGGAAAACTAAGTCAGCATGAAGGACCTGTTGAAATTTGCCCTTTTTTCCCTCCTTTGTACATTGATCATCATTAAATTACACCCCTGCAGAGATGTAAAAGAAAATGCTTTTGAACCTTGGAGAGATTCTTTGGTGTTTCATGGAGATTTTTCCTGATCTAAGTATATTTCTTTCAGATAGTGGCAAACCTTCCGTTTTCCTGATTTGGATCTTTGTTGGACTTCTTCTGGAATGAGACAAAGTGACCTCTTAGTGGTATACAACCTATGGATAGAACAATGCTTTTTTTTCAAAATAGGAACTAATTCAAGGTTGACTGGCACTAGACAGAGGCTTTTTGGCCTAGGATATCTTAGCCAAGGAAAAACTTCCTAAACACTACTATCTAACCTAGGGACAATTTTGATTCTGAGTGTTTTCTTAGGCATGATCAGATTTTCAAATGACAAGATGACCAGGGATAGAATTGAAGACATTTTGTAAACCTTTGGATAGTGAATGGCATGAGAAACAAGGGTAAATGATAGCAAATAATTTACAGCTATGACAACTATAGATAGGGTTACTTTGCTGAAACCAGATAGGACTTAACAACTGGGGTTTTTTCTCATCATAGGCTGACAGGAAGGGGTAGGAGGACAAAAATAGTTTTGAGGTGTTTTCTAGATGACATATTTGACATTTTTTAGATCAACTTCTAGAAAACTCAGCTAAGAAAACTAGTCATCAATAACAAGTAAAAACACTGATGACTAACACATTGTCCAATGCCTCACTTGTCCAAAATAAGTCTCCAACAATGGTATTGATGTTGGAAAACTCCAACACTTCAACAATATTTGTTGTGTTCCAAGAGTGATGATACACAGTCAAGGTAATTACAACAACCCAGGTCTTCACCATTCCGAGAGGTAGTATTATTGTGTTGTGACTGTCGAGCAAGGAAAAATGACCCAAGAATGATGATGCACAGTCAAGGAAATTATAGAAACCAAGGTCTTCAATATTCTGAGAGGTAGTATTATTGTGTTTTGACTGTCCAACAAGGAAGTATAAGCAAAGAATGATGATACACATTTAGGTCAATTACATAAATCAAGGTATCCACCTTTCTGAGAGGCAGTATCACTGTGTTGAGACTGTCCAACAAGGAAATGAGTAGAAAATATATACACAGTCCAATATGGTTGTAGTTACAACATAGGAATCATTATAATCTTCCACAATTTGAGCTTAGGAGTCCACCATAGCTTGAGCAAGGAGTTCACCACAATATTAAAGATTCCACCACAGTCTAAGGTAAGCTTTTTTATGACACTGTCTGAAATTAAGAAGTTCAAATTTATGTTGTCATTGTCCTAAGCTATAGCAAGGGACACATAAATACATGTTGATAGTGGAGAGGACCAATACTCTGCAACATGCTGTAATTGTTACTCAATACTTGGCAAAATTCAATAATTATTTCAAAACATAAATTAATTCTCAAGAAGAATTAAAAGTTAAAATTAAATTTAAAGAAAATTATCAACAACCAAGGATATTGATAAGCAACAAAACATTTAAACCAACATTTTCCAGAACAGATCACTTGCCTCTTATGAAATATTATATCATTGATTGGAATCTATATAGATTGGTGGAGAAATATTACAAAATTAAATTTCATTAGTGATATAATATCACTTGAAATTATTCTCTTGATCACAAATATAACACTCATATTTTGAAATTTCTTTTAACTCGGGAAAATAGACTCCATCTGAGCTTCCATAAAAATAGTAAATAATTGTATGTTTTCTTTCAAGGTCAAATAAAATACTCATTTTGAACTTTAAAGATATTTGATAGCATGTGGACATAGAGTATACACAATGCACGAATGAATACTTGACTATGTAAATCTTTCCTACTCTCTCGATTAAGAAGTCTTCCCTCCATCAGCGGCATATCATAGGTCACTTAAAATGTTAAATATGAGAGGTAAAAATTGACTGTTTAGTCATATTCATCATCTTCCAGCCAATAAGTTTCAAGAATATTTACTGCCTTCTCATAAATGTCATTATTGCCATGACTTTGCAGGTTCTCAATCTTCTCAAGTCCTTCAGCATCATCAATATATTGTGCATGGATATTTACACCTCCAGTGTTTCCCAGAACCTTCTCTACTTCCCCAACTTTCAAAATATTCTCTAGCCCTTTAAGACAAATAGTTACAATTCTTGGGTCTGGAAAGACTAGAAGATCATAAATATGCTTAATGCATCCTTGATTCACAATATATCTGCAACCAAAAGCACAAATTATATGTTTTTCTAGGATGATATTACATAATGTTATCCCTATAACTGTTATGATAAATGACTTTTTATATTGATCATTTATTGAAATAATACTATGTTGAATAGACGATGACTTATAAGAGAATTGAAAAAACTCTCGCATCTATTCAATTTGTTCTTTGCAACCTCCAACATCATTGTAAGTAGCATCTACCTTTTCTTCAACAGTCATCATTGTCATGCTAGGATCAATCTTAGGAGGCAAAGGGATCTGAATCTCATACTTATTGTGATCAACCCTACATAAAGAAAGAAGACCATCAATCATTACATTCCAGACAAAACCCACAAGGTGTGACCTGAAGAAATCTCTAATTTTTTTTATAACATTAATGCAAACAACATAAAACATTAGAGTTGAAAACATAGTAATGCTTCACTAAGAAGTAATGTGATATCTCACTTGTCAACTACACTTAGAATTGATGGATAATATCACACTCAAATCTAAAGGAAACAAACTCCCCAGAAGACAAAGTGAACATAAAAGGATGGTTTTGCAAGGGGGATTTTTTATTAACTGACCTGACACGCATGCCTTCTTCAATATCAGTAGGGGAGACTTTATCACCCAGTCCAACCACAAACTGCATTCCAAAGAGACAACTTTGTAAATACTACATGCAAGTCAATGTGGCTTTCGGGAAACATTGGGTTTTGAATTCAAAATTTTAGTTGTCAGAAAAATACTAATGATTGCAAATATAGTTTTAGTGTAAGAGTAACGTAGCAGTTTTTATTCTTGTTGCACGTATAAGAGAATAATGACTTTACTGTATGATCACAACACAACCTAGAGAAATAGGAATACCTTGGCAATTTGTTTAACTTTTATGACATACTTGGAATAATCAGTTTTTCGATTATTGATCTGCGTGCACCTAGCTACCTGGATGAAGAGAAAAAACATATTCAGATCAATTAGATGTGACAGAGACTAATACATGCTTGACCATTTTTACAAAAAACGTTTTGATTAATCAAACATAACGAAAACTGATTTGTTTAGCATTGTTATATGTAAATAAAAATCAATTAACACAAACATGATATGCATCAAAGATTTCCAAGTATATTTCTTGGGAAAACCCAATCCTGGGTCTAATGTTCAACAGTTGACCCCCAGACTAAGCTACTTTGAAGCAAGTTTGATATTTCAATGTTTGACACCTTAGCTGAATCTAATGAAAAATGTAAAGTATAAGAGAATTGACAAACCTTTAGCAGATTATTATGTACCATTCCAGCTAGCCTTCAAAGGTTTACTCAGATTTTTGGGATTAAGAAGCCAAAAAAAGTCCACTCCATAGATATTACCACGGTGATTGCGATGGCTAACCAACTGGCAAACCAACATCTCATTAATTAGAAATTTCCAATTCACCACAAGTTAATTTCATTTTTGTTTCATTTTCAAGAATCAATAGCAAAAGGAAAAGGATTGTAAAACCTACAAATCTGTGACCAACCTATAGCTAAATGGTACAAACCTTATGAGCATTGGCATCACTGTCTGTGTAGCGGTGAGCAGTATCATAGGAAGAAACAAAACCTTGAGACCGTAGGAATTTGTAAACATGCCCCCATTTGCTTCTGTTCTAATCCCTGCATGGTACTACTACTTTCGAAATTGTAACCAGAAGAAATACTATTAAAAGGAATAAAGCACAGACCTTACCCACAAATAATAATAATAGGGACAGAAGGAAGCTTATAGTCTTTCTTCTAGGTTTCCAAATAATCTAGGATTTTTTATACCTGTTATAGGTAAATTAATCATATTAATATAAAAGTAAATCACAGAAGTAAATTAATCATAATAATATAAAATGGATAGGATCCTAATCTGACATATTTGTTTTACACTGAACCAAAATTCATTAAATGAATATGAGGAAACCCATACACGTTTTATTGAGGTCAAATATATAGGATAGAAAGAAAAATTAGTACTCATTTCCACATTTGCTTCATAAGAGCTTGCAAGATTTCCAAAGGAAGTGGCATGCTCTGCCCCACAATCTGCAAATCAAAAAATAGATCACTCCCTTGAATGGTTGAAGAATTCCTTGGAGTAGAGGACTACAAGAAAGAAGAGATCAAGTACAGAGGAACAAAGGGAGTGGGTAGCCATATAGGAAATTTAAATATTTTATCCATAGGAGGGCACACCATTTGATATTTGTTAGCATGTTAGGGAGGCCACCAAGGCCATGCATGAACTACGTATTGCTGATTAAATTCCTTCTAGATGATGAGCAACACATTTATTATGGGGGTGATGATGTGTCACATCAATATGTAGATTTGAAGGCCCATTTTTTACCCTCCAGCCTATAAAAATATTCTTTCCTCACATTAATTTACATTATTTTGGCTATGATGTAGGAATATTAAAGGGTTCTCGTCATAATTTTTGGCCTAATGAGGTTAATGTACAAGAAAAGAGCATTTTTTTGGTACTTTGATGACGCAAAGGCATGTTGGAGGAGGCTATATTAAGTGTAGGAGGCTTGTATCCAAAATAAATAGGATAACATAAAAGAATTTGTACAAATAAATAATGTACTGAATATAGAATATGAGCATAGATTGCAACAGAATGTGAAATTATCCATACAATTTACATGTGATCTTTGGTTATTTAATATTGTTTATTCTGATTATTCTGATTATGACAAAATCTTGCATTTATTGGCCAATTTGGACCCATACATCCCTTGTTGGATGAGAATAAGGTGATATTTTATAGCGAGATCAACAATTGTTACCTCTTTCCGTTTTTTCCTTAGGTGACAATCAACAATGTCATTTTTACATTTTATTTTCTAGTGTAACAACTAGAAAAAATAATGGATGTTATCTGGTCACTACAGGACAGTAATGTGTCCTTTTACATTTTACATTTTTTTTACTATTCTTGAATCCATAAAAAAAAGTAATAGTTGATTGTCAATTAGTTGATAAATTTCATTTGAGAGAAATAAATGACCACCTCTGTAGTAATACACTTATATTATCAATTGAATGTAGCTTAAGTGGCTGATAAGAAAAGTTATTTCCTCCCTCGACCAGGTTCAAATCCCACTTTCTGACATTTTTCTCTTAATGAGATGAATGTTGTTGAGATGTTATGTGGCCTTGAGCCCTGAAGAATCCAATTTTCCTTATGTACCAAGATGAGGGGAAATTCCATGTGAGTTTCCCCAAAAGACGCATTACGGTGAATAAAAGTACCATATTTAGATCTATACTCCAGAAATCTAAAACAATTCCAAGACAAATGAGGAGATGCCATCTATTATTGTACTTATATACCAGAAAAATGTACAAATGCTTCCCAAAGCCCAAGGGGTTAGCTCAAAATTTTGTCATTGATGTTGCTGGGCATTTATCTAGTTCAGTGCCAGCAGGTGCCTGCTTTAAATCCTCTCTGGTGAGGCACACTAGTCTACACTGACAAGTTTATTAGGAATGTCATCCATGATTGTGAAGAAGCTTCCCTTGGGTTTCCCACAAGCTTTTCCTTCGAAAAAAGAAGTACAATGCCTAAAATGGCTCCTAAATCTATCTATTTGTGTGGGACTGTTAGGTTAGCTAGATTCTAAAGACAATGTATTCAGCAGAGGGTGGAGAAATGGGTGTATAGTTATTATTTTAGAATCATTACATAATAATAAAAACTGAGAACCAAAAAAATACAGGTAGAGATACAGAGAATCCTTCTATAAAACAACATAAAACATGAAGTTATATATATTATGATAAAAAATTAAATAAAATGTAGTTAGGGACTAGAATTACACTTGGAATCTACCATTGATTTTCATATATAAAATAGATTTCAAAGATTTACAAGAGTAGAAAAATGCACCTTGCGATCCTGTTCCTCGACAAAATACTCTCTATTAACATCACTCCTTGGAATAGCCTCATTGGAGTTAATGGCCAAGGTTGTATCTCGAACTTGGACTGGAAATCCATATTCAAGATCAACCAGACACACTTGACAAACGTTTTTGAGTTTATAGCATGTTTGGAAAACCTCTGCTTTCTTATACCTTGCATCACGGCCTGGTCTCCACCTGAAAACTGTAAATGGTCTGGTGCAAATTTTATACTCTTTGTCAAAATTTTCTTTTGTCTTCACCCAAAACAAAAAAAAAATCATTTAAACTCAATTCGACCACATATCTGTCAGTTCTTTTGTAAGCCATATATAAATATACATTACATATAGTACACAAGCACTAAAATTTGAAATAAGAAAATTAATGCATGAGAAATAAGTAATGATACAATAAAATAACTAGAGAAATAATACAGGATACTAGCTCTCAATGTCTATCTCTCTACTATTTCAAACTTACCTACTGTGTTGTTCCTATAGATAATACATCATAGAGTTGTAAACATCAGCACCTTCCAAAATTTTAAAAAATTTAGATAATCTTTCTTGACCACGTTCTCATGTTTTGATTTGAACATTAAAGTGAGCTAGTAGTCTAGAAGAGTAACTAGCACGGTCAATGATCTAAACTCAACTAAGCTATTGTGCACCACATGCTGGAACACAATCATACCCTGACATTAATGCATACCACATAAAACATTAGTTATGAAAACATAGTAATGCTTCACGAATAAGTAAAGTGATATCTCATGTGTCAGCGACACTTAGAATTGATGGATAATATCACACTCAACTCTAAAGGAAACAAACTCGCTAGAATACAAACTGAACATAAAAGGATGGTTTTGCAAGGGGGGGTTTTTAATAACTGACCCAACACACATGCCTTCTTCAATATCATTAGGGGAGACTTTATCACCCAGTCCAACCACAAACTGCATTCCCAAGAGAAAGATCTTTGATAACACCAATTATAATTAGTTGAAAAATACCTCTTGGTATAATAACCAAGTATAATTTACATAGGGATGGTCAACATAAAAGGTCAATAATAACTATAGATCACCAAATGATGTTTAAACATTCCTTCAACAATGTTTGACATCACGCAAACATGAGTTGGAAACATTGACTAATGAGCACTGCGTGATATCAATAAACAATGATAAAGACATTGATGTACACTACATAGTGACTATAAGAGTATACATATGGAGGACTAGAATGACTTATATGTATCGTACAACTCCTACGAAAAATAAAACCCAATTGTAAGGTATTAATGAAAATAGGCGAAACATTAAGGGTGATGTGATCGATATTGCCATTTTTATTGATAGAGAGATCAAAGAAATTACCCTCCCCTCCATTTTTAGTTTTGGGTATCTCCTTCATGGTTTATAAAACACAAAAGAGAATAAAAGTAAGATTTAAAGTTTATTTTTTTTTACATTAATGAACCCCGACAAAAAAAAGGATACTCGATTTGAGTGTCTTCTTCTTTGTTTAATGATGTGAACAGAGAGATAATGGTATGCTTGGTATGAGGTGTTTTCTTCATGAGTTTTTAATGAGCCTAAAAAATATAAAAGTATGCTTAGAACCCTTCACATATTAATTAGCATGATAATAATAGAAAGTGAGATTCCTTGAAGAAATAACTAATATACAGGTAGATATTTTATTAGGATTTTGTATAGTTGGTACAGGCTTTTGCTTACACAGTCAGATACTTGGGTCCACCTTACACTTTGGGAAGCCTCTATGAGCCATATTTTTATTCCTAGACCTCCTTTGGTGGTGCCCACAACCCTAAACCTTCTCCTCTCCAACATTAAATTCATTTACGCTCAGCCTTACCTAGTGTTTACACCATTGAAGCTCCTTCCTGTTGGACATGGCTATATCCATTTGAAGTCTTCACCTTTGTGCATACCAATACTCTATTACTCCCTTGCTTGAAAACTCCAATGCCACGAAAAAGAGCCAAATCCTGTTGAGGGTCATCTTCTTAAGTAAATGGGAGTGCTCAAGGCACACTTCAAGCTCATAAGGAAACATGAAGATATCATTCCCAAACCCGTGATCCTATACAACAGGAAATCAACTATGTTGATATTGAAATTCGTGTTCAACATGATGAGCAAGTTTTTGAGGAGGTCTTCGCCTCTATGGTTGAGTGGATGATTGATTCATGCCATACTTTAGGGCGCCAAAACTAATATCTATGTATAATCAAGCTATACTAGAACATGAAATCGCTCCCTAAAAAGTATTTTCTTAGAGCATAACGAAGTCGCATGGAGATATTATTACACATTGATGAACTACAAATGGAGCACAAGGATCCCAGTTTGCAACACTGTGACATCTCTACCAAGTTGGCCCTTCAAATTTAATATATGGGATGGAGAACAAAGCTGAGAACTAAATATCAATCTTCCTGGGGGTTTCATGGTAATAGAATGGGCTGCCACTGTTCATGCCATGGGCAATGAAACTAAGAACTTTTTGTGAAAACTTGTGCCCAGATTGAGCATACAGTGTTTAATTATTGGCTTGAAGGATTAAGTCCTTAATGAGATCACAGCTTTGTCATTATTAATAAACCTTCAAACCACAGCACAAGACATTAAAGCCTATGAAACTAAGAATTGAAGACTGCTACTCAAAAGAGCTTATTCTACTGTAAACTACTACTTAGTAGAGCTTATTCATTTTCTATCCTACTGTAGCATGTGCCAAAATAAGGCTGCCAGTTGAAATTAGTGAATTAATTTAGCCATCTCATGGATACAATGGTCCTTTCCTTTGTGCTTAGTCATCGTGAAAAATTACGAAACCTAGAAACCAAATTTTTTGCAAGATGGAATATTGTCATTGTTGGGCTACAATAGAACCTAGGTACTTGCAAATGAAAAATGTCATCAATTTTGATGCAACAGTGGACATGATCTGCCACAAGATATGTGTAGTTGTCCTGAAGAGGATTGTTGTGAACTTTTTCAAACCACATACTGCCCCCTTTTCTTGAAACTCCCATTTTTCCATCACATGAGAGTACATAATATTGTCCAAATGATTGTTGTTAAAGGTCTGTATTGGATAGATGAAAACTTGTCACAAGGGAGGCATGATCTGAAATTTTGTCTTTTAAGGAATATTTATTCCATAGTCCTCCATAACCATTATTAGGCCACCACAAGTGCTAGTAATGCAACCCATCTAGAAATTCTGCACCTAAGGCTCTAAGTGATAGGTCTATAAATAGTTGGGGAATGCAGTCCACTGTCATAGCTATAGAGTTTCCCCTGAGAGATCAGATCAACATTATTACAGGCAAACAGTTCTAAAGTAGTAATGTGTAGTGTAGAGCACTCCTTGCTGGTTATTATGGAGTAGCAAGGCCACCAGACCAAATTATTCCAACCCTAGGTCACTGACTCTACTAGTTCTAATGTTTTAGTAGGGGTAGTGTCTTCCTGGTGCTCTAGGATTTATTCTACACTTACTTGGTTTTTTGGAGTAGTAGGGGTTTGGGTGGTGGTAGGAATGTATCATGTCCTCTTCTTTCCTGGAACACAGGGGGGCCTATTTTGATGCCCTCTCATTCTCTCGTTGGTTGGTTTGCTACTAATTATCTCAAAATCAATATCACTATACTTCTATGGTGTAATAGAATTTGTCTCTTCTTAATATGAATTAGTAGGTGCTTTGTAACCAAGGGATTCATGACAATATATTCTTCCTCCCTCACAATTGCAATGGGTGGAGTCACACAACATTGGGATCATTTAGTGAAGTTGCAACCATTAGAGTTGTAATGAATTCTTCCCAGGATTTTCTTTCTTTTTTTAGAGCTTGTACCATGAGTAACCTGATAAGGAGATGGTGAGAGATGAAATATCTTGGTATGTTTTCTTTTTGTGCATGGGTTTCCTTATTTTGCAGGGACTTGAGTAGGAAGTACAACATATTGACATTGTGACAGTGTCTGAGATGGTCAAGGAAACAAATTTTCATATTCCTCTAAGCCAAATGAAGCACCTATACTGTCAGTAACCTAGTGAATTGACTATGGCTCAAATTTTTTACTGAAAATTAAATATTAGTTTTAGCATTCACTAGATACATAAAGGAACCTCTCAATTTTCTACAAACTCACTAGATAGCCTATTTATAATGTGGAAATGATACCAACGAAGAAATTTTAAAAGGTTACCATGGTTTAATGTAGACTCTCTGACCCAGAGCCTACACGATCTCCTTGAGGCTTAGTCTACATCATGTCAATATGGGGTGTAGCCTGAAAAGTAGAAACCAAAGTTAATAGAAAATTTTGTGAAAATAAATATAATAAACATTATAAATATGCTTAACGAAAAGTATTGGTAACTGTGTCACGACTAGAACCTGAGAAGGAATAATCTCTTCAGGCAGCCCTTGATGTGTAGCGCCAACCTAAAAATTCCATAATCTTAATATTCATACCATATAAAATTATGTGACATAAATTCAATTTCAATTTGACGTAAAAAGGTATAAATAGATAGAAATGAATGTGGCACCTATACATGATCATGTCCATGATATATAGAATGAGGACCAGGGGCAAGGCAATGTTGTTCTAAGAATGTTGTAAAATGCATAAGTTAAATAAATATATTGGCGTAAGTTTTTGGATCTACTAAATGTATATACACCAAAAAAAACATGTTATATGCACTCTAGATCATCTTATAAATGTGTATTTTAAAATAGATCAAAACATGCTTGTACTTACCTCACTCATGGTGTGCATTTGTCGTGTAATGGATCGCTCATAGAGGTCTCTACATGAGGATGCATACTCCATAAGATCATCCTGCTCGATCTCCCTCAACACGTCATCTGGAATCCTCACAAATGAAAAAATTCCTGCACTAGATGAAGGTTGGCTTGTCCCTAAGCCGACTTCCACCCCTCCTAAAGCAGCTACAATATTTTCTTGTATCTTCTCCCTCATTTGTGACGTAGCACTAGAGACAAGGGATAAATCCTCTGGAAGTGTAACTACCCTAGGTGGTCAAGGTGCTAAACGAGGTGCAGGAGGCCTAAACCCAACATCTCTCATAGCATCAGGTTGTTCATATGTACGAATTTTCCAGCTCCATAGAATTTGGACCCAGTATTTGTATAGTTAGGGTCCATGTGCTCTCAGAATTGAGCAAAAAACATCCTAACAAAATATTGCGGCACCTCATCATTTTTTGGGAATTTCCCGTATGCATACAGGAACTTATCATAAATATAAGGTGCAATATTAGGATCATTGAATATTGCAATATTTAGACGTTTTTTGTCTTCAGGTCGCAAGTCAAATAGTGACAAGGCCATTTCTTTAGTGACCCTACTTTTAAATTCATTGTAGGATTGGATACCAATCACTGACGCTCTCCTCCTACGCATCATGTAAAAAAAAACTTGGGTTGATGGTCGAACACCACGATAAGTCTCTATCAAACTCTCCAAATTGTGCAAAACAATTTGGAGACAATTTTGACTAGGGGCAGAGAGATTGCAACTTTTCAATTCATTATGCAATATCGTGGAATTCTCCCTCATCCCATCAACAGTAAGTAAGGAGATGGTATCTTCCCAAGGCATCTTCTCATGAACATCACCGAGATGGGTGTAAAGGGGATCATAGCCCAGATTTCGAGCAAACTCATGAACCCTACGATCTCTACCCCTAGGAGGGAGACCACCACCACCTGTAACATGTTAAATTATTGCACATATTAAAAATTAAATAATTTATAAGAAAAATTTGTATTTAAAAAACTTGTCAGGTCATTTGAAAATACCTGGTGGAAAAACTATCTCTTCCTCTTCGCTCATACTAGGATGGTTCCCTTCTGAGGAATGAACGTCTCTAACACCCACTATGCAAAACATTAAATTGTTTTATAACAAAAGTACATGAGACATACAATAAGTTTCACATTAAGAATGCATAAAACAATAAATTTTCCTTTAGATTTTACCTCGAGAATGGGAATGGGCTCTATGAATTTGGGGGTGAATGGGAACAGGTATATGGGGCTCCTCTTGTTTTATTTCCTGTTTGGGCGCATGAGTCATATGAGTGCGTCCATCTGTGTAGGACAAAAAAATTTCACATTAATCAATTTTTCACAATGAACAATAAATATAACCTACTTGAAAACATGACATAACTAAACACCAATGTACCTAATAATCCTCCTCTCGTAGAGGGGTCTCTGTAGGGCTCGCCTGATGCCATTGGTTCTATAGTATCAAATCACATTTCTACCCCTCATAAACAAATTAGAAAAAAAATTATGAATCGACAGTCATGTCATCATCCAATGGATAACAGGTACTATAGCTCCAACATTTTGAAGCCAGCAAAAATATTAGTTATATGGTATAAAAATTATGGTAAGCATTTTTCAATGCCTGGAATTTTGTTAGAAATATCATATAAAAATTTAATGTTAATACTTTTTTATATCTATTTCCTGTATCCTAAAATTTTATTTATTAACCTCATAAGTTCCAAATTTGATTTACAATCCCAATTAAAACCTCTCCTATTTTCCTTTGCAATAAGTTAAATTATCTCTATGAGGACATGGTTTGTGTCAAAGCACAAGGTTACAAGGTTGAGGTTACAGGGACGCAAGGACATATAGGAACACGTGCTTAGGCTACAATGACAAGGGTCAAAGGTTACAATTATGCGGCGTTGAGGTGGAGCAAGCTATGGACATTAGCATATGAAGTTTACATAAACATACATGGACACGGGTCAAGGCTACATTGACTGACCAAGTTATGGAACCAAGGTTACATGCCGTATAAGGATGTAACCAATGTTCCTCTGCTCAACATGGCTTCTCTCTAACTATAGATGATTAAACTAGATTTTCACATATGTTCATTGATAAAAATGCTTGCTCATATGCTTTTATTGATATTGATCTTATCATTTTATGTTTTCTGTGTTATAATATGTATGTGTGAATGTAATGGAATGTTGAAAAGTATAACTAGGTCGGTCTTCATGTTGACTATGTAATTATATTCTTATGTAAAGAAGAAGTCAAAATAATAAGATGTATTTAAGAGTCATGATCATGAAGGATCTAGTCAACAAATATACTCCAAGATCTTGGCAAAATACCATGAAGAGGTGACTCCCAAAATATGCACAAAGATAATCTTATAAACATTGAAATATCTATTCTTCATGTAGGCCTATAATTAACCATAAATTTGGCTCCCTATTGTTCTGACTGGTCGGCCTAAAAGAAAATTATATTGTGTATATAAATGACCTCTTTGTGGCTCATTTGAGGAGGAAGTTTTTCGGTCAACCAAGATAGAGTTTGCGGACTTATCTGAGATGGTAAAGTAGCTAAAAGGGATGCGGATTGACCTGAAATAGAACTAACTGAAGGTGTAGACTGAAGTTCTAAACTGAAGGTATAGACTGTGGATTGACGAAGCTAGTTTGAGAAGAATACAGTGCGGATACTTACAAGGTTACAATGCAGATATCGCAAGGGTTGTGATGAATTCTAAAGTCTAATGAAAGGAAGGTAAATCTATGATTTACCTTCCTATAATAAAAGTATTACTTCTTCTTAAATCATTTGTGTCCTGTACACTTTCGTAATTGACTTGATGAAGGATTAATTAAGAAGAATACATAAGCAAACAAGCTCACAAGTAATTATCAAGAAGAGAATTTATAACCTCTCCAGATTCTCAAAATGGTTTCAGAGCTATGGAAAAAGATGATCACCTTATGGTTTCAGAGGAGTGGGATTCCTTGGGCATTGTCCAATCATTATAAGTTTTGTATTTTTTTTTGGAATTGGGTGAAAAATTTTGGGTCATATCTTGTTCTTTGTTTTTTGAAATAGTTTTCTGACTATATATATAGATTTCACTACTCAAACTTGTGATTCAAAAAAATCCATACCTAATTCTAGGCTAATTAGACCAAAAAATATGCCTGAAAACCTTCTAAAAATTCCTTGGGATGCCTTAGGTACCTTGGCTTGGGAGTCAACTTCATTCAATGATCCAATTTTGCACCAATGCTATATTATGGTAAGATGTTTTTAATTTGGCTTGATAAATATTGAATGAAATTTATGTATAACATATATTTGACAAAAGCTAAATCTTGAATGTTTTCAAGTTTTCGTTTGTTTATTAGAATGGGTGGAATTTTTTTTTTTGGGTAAAATTGAGGTGGTCTTCCACTTGATTTACCACTCCTCTTGCAATGGGAATGTACGAGGATGTGCCATTGGATTTCTTTGTAGAACGTGTATCATTTATCCTTCTCATTCCGAGTGTATTTGTACAATAAAACTAAAGTAAAGGTGGGTGCGAAATATAAAAACTTACTAATTTTTATGCATGCCTTGCTCACCAAGATGAATTTCCAGAACAAGAAGTGCCCAAAACAAATTTATCTCCTATCATCAAAAAATTTAGTGACCAATGAATGAATGAATGAAAATCACATTCCTTCTACAGGCATTTCCATTTGGGATTATTTCCCTTAGTGCTCAGATGACCTATCACATCACTTGAATGATGTGAATCCTGGCATCCAAACTAGTAGTGGAGGATACTTTCATTTGTCAAATCAAGCTTCTACCTCCCCAAATGCTCTTCCTTCATCTTGGCATGACATTTTTCCAATAGGTATGAACTCCATAAATGATCCTCTATCATCCCAACATGATTTTAGTTTTGAAGCCACCACAATCTCCTTGGATTACATCCTTTATGACTCCCTCCCATCTCACAAACACTCTATCCTCCCAAAAAATGTTATTCCCCCTCCATTGTTGGCGACATAATATGGGTTTGTCACTATAACAAGAAATCCACATTCCCTCACATCTGATTTCTTTTTGGTGTCGTCATCATCTGAACTACTAGAATGGTTTATTGGGAGTTTCCTTGAGTCAAAAATACTAAATGTACTATTCAACAAATAACAAATGAACCCTCTAGTGTAGTAGTATTTTGAACCACCTACCTTGGGACTAGAAGAAAGACAAAGGAAATGTCTTAAGATGAAAATGTAGGATCCCAACATTATCCTAAGAGATATTAGACTTAATGACATACAACATATGGATGACTCCACCATTGTAGGTCAATCTTCCAACATAAGCTTGTTGATTTATTATCTAAAGAAGTGGATGACAAATAATTTTCTTTTAGTGTTAGGATACTCTCTACGTTTCCTCATAATTTCCTTAAGATTGTATGCCTAGGTCACTTATTCAAGGGTTAACACGAGAAAAATAGTGCATAAGCAATGTTTTTGGGGTAGTTAATCCTTATACCTTGAGAGTTGGAGAATCAATTTGACAACCATTCTGATAAGTTATAGGTCATCCCCATCTCAATGCATATGCTAGGACTTCCTATTCATCTCTATTTTATAAAAAAATCAAAATATAGGAAATAGTTTGGGGTTTTTCTATTATGTGAACTTCTGAGTTCTAGTGAGCAGATATATGGCCATGGAAAAAATCCTGGTGTGTCTAAACCTGGCATAGGGCATGGGAGACTTCATCACCATAAAATGAGACAACTTATTCTATTACCAACCACTTTACTATGAAGTTTTCCCATTTGAGAGTACGAAATGTAGGGTATATGAACATTTGGTTGTGGATTGTACCACTACTAGGGCTAGGAAAAATTGGGTGTAGGGGAAGAAGGAAACCATAAAAGTGATAACACCGTATTTAAATCCAGATATCCCCACCTTCAGGTTAGATCCTATTTGAAAACCTCCATAGAACATCACTGCTACTTTCATGGTGCCTTTATAGACACCAGTTCCCCTAGATCCAATTTCACATACCTCTTCCAAAATTTCCTATTCTTTCATATGAGGAGACTCATCTAGAATCAACCTTAGAAGCTATCTGATATTTATTTTAAGCCATTAAAATTATGCCCTTCCTTCCTCTCCCTCAATTATCTCTCTTGTTCTAGTGCCCCTCTTATTTTTTCAACTTTATCTCCTTATATTCATTACTCTGCACCCACACAAATTATGGAGCTTTTATGATTTTTTCTTTCCTTTTAGTTCCTCTGCAACTCACCACCCCTCAAGGTCATTCCCATCACCCCTTTAAACCCCCTTCCCAAAATCCTTCCTCCCTACTCCATATTGGACTCTTATCCCCCCTCTAAGTCTTCTAAACTCTATCTCGAATTCTCATCCTTAAGGCATGGTTACAATATTTTCTCCTGAAATAAAGTAGAAGATACCACTTTATATAGAACCAACACCATATCTCGGCCCCTATAAATCTTTGTGGGGAGGTTATTATGACTCTATGGGGATATATGGCTTAAACAAAAGGTCAAAGGCACAAATAAATATTTCTCGAGCTCAAAGTTAAGAAAAAATGGAGATTAGAAGTGGAAAAAAAATAGATATATTACACTTTCTTAGAGTTTATGCCTTTTCATTGGCTCCCCAATGAAGCTCCTCTCATTAAATTGTTGGGTATTAAATAACCTCATAAAAATTGGTCATTCATTTTCTAGTGGAGTCCCATTTCTCCTAGTTAATATTTATTTAAGAAACCATGATGTATGGAGATAATGTTTCACAAATACTCTCTCATTCCCTTGGTGGGTGGGATTTCCATCAATTGATTCTATTGGAAGATAAAGAGGTTTCATAACTAGATGGAACTCTCATGAGATGAAACATTCCTATATGGTTCATAAAATTGGGATTGATTATTGAGCTATAATCACAATAATTGTACTTGAATCCCCACTTAAAAAACCTATATGGACTTCATATTGATAGGAAAATATTATGGAAACAAACTTTCTATCATCCTTGCTATGCTATGGAAGCACAATTTTATGAGGTGATCATAACTTAGTTATTGGGGTTATTGAAGTTTGGGGCCTTAGGGCCCCTCGAGATCCATTATCATACGATCTTCTAGATCTCATAGAGAGAGTAGGACTAGTGGATTTCCATCCTACAAATATATCACCCACATGAAAAAATATTGGAGTCATTGAGGCCCAAATTGTAAAATTACTAAATCATTTATTGATCTCAAAACAACTACTAGAAGAAATTCTTTGTATTCATCAATGGATGTTTTTGGGGGGAGAATTTGATCACTACCCAATTCTATTAGAATAAGTTCCCACTACCCAAAATTTTCCCAACATGTTCAAATTAAATCTTCATGCCTCAAATACCCCTCTTTTTCACAAGCTATTAAGAATATTTAAAGCCCTTACGACCATGCACAAAAAACCTCTCCTATGATTTTATTTCAAGAACAAATGAAAAAAAGCTAAATCACAATCTCAAGCTTTGGAAAAAAGAAAGGATCAATATCATAAATCCATATTTGAGATGGAATATTATATTAAAGAAATATTGGAGAGTGATGGGCTAGGTATATTCATATAAGATAAGAGGGCCTTCCTAAAATCTATGAAATATATATATTAAAAAAAAAACTAGGAAAGGGGAAAGAATGGAGGATAAAAAGAAAAGCCATATGGTGACAGGTGAGAGATGATAATAGAATATCTTTCCACCATTATCCAAATAATAAGAACACCATAAACACCATATGGGCTATCTCAAAACCAAATGGTTTTGAACTTACCTCCTTCAAGGAAATTGCATATGAAGGAACTATTTATTTGCAATCTATTGGTAAAGATGAAACCAAAGAAACCATAAATACCATCATCTAAGTATCCCTTCACTTCCCCCATTTTGTCAAGAAAAACTATTATAATAAATTTATCTTATGTTTGAGGCCTCCAAAGAAGAGTTGGGAGTGGTTATTTAAAGCTTGTATAAGGGAAAAATCTCGAGTTCAAATCATTTTCCCATTGAATTATATGGGGGGTGTTTTGATTTCATTAGAGATGATATATTCAAAGTTTCTGAATACTCTAGAACTTCAGGCTAGATGCTTTCTATTTTTAGCTCCACCTTCATTTCCCTTATTCCTAAATATGACAATCTCGTAACTTTTGAAAACTTCAGGTCCATTTCCCTTTGAAATCCCATTTATAAAATCATTTCCAAGATCATATCCCTCCATATAAAAGGAATTCTCACCATTCATATCTCTCCAACAAAATTTTCCTTTATCCATCATATGAAAATTCATGATGCCATTGGTCATGATTAGGATGACATCCACACCATTCATATTAGCAATCAAAAAGTTATCTATGCGATGTATACCTCCTAAAATATTTTGATAGGGTAAGTTGGATATATACTTGGCTTCTTCTCATTCATTAAGTTTTCTTCTTGTAATTCATACCATGGATCATGAATTGTATTAGCACAACCACATTTTCATTTCTCATTAATGGTTCTTCCTCTCCTTTTGTCGATGTTAAGAGGACCTAAGAAAGGGTTTACACCCCTCTCCATTCATCTTCCTCTTATTGGAAAAAGTTCGTATAAAATTGATCAAGCATGCAGTAGTAAAGGACTCCCTAAAAGGTATATCCGTATTACGTGTTAACACCTTGTAGAATTTTTTCTTTTTGGATGATATATTAATTTTTTAATAATGAAATATTTGGCACATAAATATTATAGAATTTATGCTAACCTCCTTATATGTATAAATAGGTATGAAAAATAATAGGGAGAAATACTTAATATGAACCTAGGGCATACCTCTAAGTGAAGCACGTGAGATCTCTAATTTTATCATCGTTCATGTCCATGACATATAAAGGGGGTTCAAATACATGGTTTTCTCCCTTAATCCAAACAATTATCTAAAATGTGTTTGGTTATGAGTCTTGGCCAAGGTTTAAAAGATAACCAAGATCTAATACAATAGATGTATCTCCCATGTAAGTAGTTTTTTTCTTATCAAAGTTGTCACTGAAACTATTTTGGTGTTATGGGAAATACTGGTTTGGATTCCCAAGGGAATATTTTGCAAAATAAATAAAATAATATCCATAGTTTTGTGGGTATGGGGGATGAAAAGCACCCTTTGATTTTAACCTCTTAGAAATCATATCCATAACCAATAAATTTAGTGGTTAGGGTTTGAAAGATAACATATTATTATTAAAATATTTGGTAGCAAAGAGAGTATGGTGGTTTATACAACGTGAGGTTCTATGGGCCGAGATGACAAAAGGAAAAATTCTTGGAGAAGAACCACCGAACGGGGTTTATATGCAAGGCAACAGAACCACATATCTAAATAAAGAAATATTCAATGCTCAGATGAAGAATCTTACCTAGCTGGCTAGATGATAACGATGGCTTGGTGGCGTAGCTCCAGTCCAAACGAAAACTCCAGTCCAACAAAATGCGAAAATGATAGCGCGAAAATGTAAACAACAGTGCAGACTACCAAGTGAGTTAAGAAATTTGGGGTTTTATTATAAGAATAAAACTCTCAGATGAGAGTTAAAAAACTCTCATCCAAGATTTTTTATAACTCTCATCCAAGAGTCTTCCCGAGAGTTTATGTCAACACAACTCTTAGACAAGAAAATACTTAGCTCTCGTCCTAGAGAATTTTAACTCCAGTCAAGCCCGATCAAAATCTCGATCGAAACATTAAAAATCTCTTAGATGATAGTTTTAAAAACTCTCGGTCGAGAAATAGAGTTGAATATTTTCTCAGACGATAAATTAAAAATTTTACCCAAATTCTAGCCCTCTACCAAAAACTGTTTCCCAACTTCGGGATTTCACCCATAGGTTTTTCGTCACATCAAAACACGGAGGTGTTGGTAAACTTCCAAACCGGTAACTAGGATACCCAGGGTGGGAATTACAGATTCCATAGAGGTGCAGTGATTACTCCAACACCCCCCCTCAAATGCAACTTGGGGGAATCAATACCCCCCCTTAAATGTAGCTTGGAGAATCGAACCTAGGTCTAGGCTCTGAATCACATGCAATATCTATAGTTGAACCAAATCTAATTGTTAAGTAGGTAAATCCTCTCTGCGGACATAGACGATCCCTCTAGCCCTAGAGTGGGTCTAGAAACAAAAATGCATGCTCGAGTGTTGAATCCTAATTACTGAATGAAAAGAGGACACGGTAGATCGACCTACTTGGAGTCCAATGCTGTTGTCATTGTTGTAATGGTGGTGGCCTCTTGCTCCTGCCCTAGCAAGTCACAATCCTTCTGTAGTCATGCTCGGATACTTGCACATAGAACAGAAAAAAAGAACATCATACGACCTAATAACACTTCTTTCATAACTATTATCTGGTCAAAGAGGGCTAAACATATTGCATTAAACAAATTTCATCACACAAAAGTGGAACCAAAAAATAGTCATGTATATGTATTGATAGAAGGAAGAGTTACAACCAATGCTTTGACGTCGCAGTCTCCTCCAGCGGGGTTCAACTGAAGCGCGTCTCAGATGCTTGTCAGGGAATTCAGGTGGGATGAAGGCATGGAATCAAGCTCCCTCAGAAGGCATGGACTCAAGCTCTCTCAACTTAATTCCTTCTTATTCTATCTCTTCAGAAGTTCTGCTATAGTATGTTCAATTCTCCAAGTTCAGCTAGCTTATGCAAAAAGAGATAGCTTATTTTTATAGAGGAAAAAGGAGGAGGTTAGGATCCCTACAAAGGTGGGAGGGAGGCCTATCCTTTAGGGGGTTCCCATAAGAGGTGGAAACTGTAAAACAAAGGAGGAATTCCGTGGTTTATCAATTCAACCACTCCCAATGACTCATCCTCAAAGTTGTTGAAATGGAATCTCCGCCTCTATTTTTAGAAAACATTCCATAAACATCTCGGCGCGGGTGGCTAACTAAGACAGAGTGCCAACTGGCGCGGGGCCCAGTGTTAATCTTCCTCTTCAGTGCAAGGGCATAACTGACTACTCGTGCCCACGAAAAAATAGGGGTTTTTCAGTCCCTGCTCAGGGATTTGTCAATAGAAGGAATATTACTCTCATGTAAAGGGATACAGTGATGGTCTTTGCAAGGCATGACACTGTGTATTGATCACAGAAATGAACCTCCAATGGGTGAGATGGGGATTACAGGGATAGTGAAAAAATTTTGTGTAACATATGCCCCCTAAAGCATGAGGTCCGAGGGAGAGGGAGGGGCAGAATGCTTTATGAGAATGAATTTGAATCAAACACCACTATCAGAAAACCTGCAATTACAAATACAACTGATATCTCTGATACATGAACATGTGGTATGGGCATAGCCATCCATAATAGAGTGTAAAAAAACTGATATTCAGGGTGTGAACATAGCCATCCAATAGTAAGGATCAACAAATAGACTCGGGTATGGTAGTAACCATCCAAGAAAAAGAGTCATGTAATAAGTCATGATAATCCACAAAAATCCACACCCTAGATTTTATCAGACAAAACCTAGGGTCTTGCACTCCATCTTGACCCAAACAAGTACAGATTCAAGCATGCTAATATATGAGCTAAAGTCGAACATGCAAGAAAATCACTTGATTACCAGCCACTGATGAAAGTTGTTAACAGATATGAGAGAAACCACCAATAATGACAATGGCTCTCAAGGTACAACTGGTACAATCCATAGAATTTGAACAATGATCTAGCATTGAAGATCCACAGAATCACCCGATCGAAGGCCAATGAGGTGGACCTTGTGTCGAATGCAAAGAACCTGCCATTGAGGCATGCAGGCTCCAAGGTACCAGAAGGGAGTCTCTAGATCAAATTCCTGGATAATGAGCTAAATTCGATAGGAAGTGACCCGATCGAAGGTGGGCCATAGTGTTTCCCACATCATCGACACAAGATAGAGTAACATGATGATAGTGAATGAGGAACAACAGAGAATCAAAGGGAGGTTGAAAACTGCAGAGGCAAACTTTTCTTGAACATATCAGTGACACGACTCTGGATTTGGTAGTATTTGACATCAAGGGATCTGAGGTCATGATGATGTGGAAAAGAGAAGATGAGAGGTCAAAAGAGATTACCCAAACCCATGGAGGAAAAAGTGAAGAATTGAGATGTCCCCAACCAGACACGAATGCGGACAAGTGCCATGTTCAAGAGCGACATATTGCCAACATAACTAAAACTTGGTTCCATTTTCCCCCACCATTTCTGGCAAGTACCCCAATTATTTTTTAAAACAAGATTGAAGGGGATAGCATATGCTTGTGTTGTAAGTTTGTCCTTCGGACAAATCCATCCTAGTACATTTTATGAGCCCTAGGAGGGAGGAACTCGAGTAACGTCATGGTGATGAATTCCGATGTCATTAATTTTTAACGAGTCTAACAAAGGAAGAACTCAGCATCTTTTCATGTCTAGAGAGTTTGAAAAGAAGGCAGAAAAGAAAACTCCAACGTGGCCCTTTTCATAAATAGTCTCTAAAATCCGAAAAGGTAGAAAACAACATCTGAAAGAACGTGTTAGTCACGATAGTCTAAGGTATTCCTTTTTCGTAAATAATCCATCCCAGCCCGAAAAAGGGGTAAACGTATACTGGGTAGATATCGCTTCGCAGCCATTTAATGAGTTCAAAATGACAAGACTCTCAGAAATATTTTCAATTTTAGAGAATTAGAAAAGATCTGAAAGACGGCTCCAGCAGTGAATTTTTCATATTTTTACCGAGTCCGAAAAATTATAAAATATAACTCGTTACTTCATCATTATGGCCTGAAAACCTGTTGCTGCACAAGACACAAATGTAAAAACCATTTCTCGAAAAGAATATAATAAAATAATTAAAAAACATGTCTTAAAACCTAATTAGGGTTGTAAAAAGTTATAAAATTCCAAAAATGGTAAAAATAATTACTTTTTACTTTTTACCTCTTGTAGAGCAATAGTTACCCATTTTACACTACGATTTTGCAGCGACGATAGCATGCAATCCGAAATACCAATCTCAAATCTGTTAGTTCCAGGTAAGAGCCGACATCCTTTCCTTCATTTTAAGTAATATTTTACTACCTACAACTTCCAATTTTGATTTCTGGGGGAGGAAAAGCAAATATTAGGTCACAGCGGTTGGCGCGGGTTTCATGCACGGACTGACACCAATCTCCCATTTTTCTGAACTAGGGCGCACCCATTGGCGCGACTGTTTGGGAAACAGCTGCAACAACCAAGCAAACCATTTTTGTGCAAAAATTCAATTTAAATACCCAATTTCTTACAAATCAAAGCTTCAAAAATGGCTAATACTATCCATATAAATATGTTTATAGGTAGAAAGTGGAAAAATGGTAATCAAATGGAAAGAACGAGAACACAACGAAGAGGATGAGATTTCCATGGGAAATGAGAGATGCATGGAAGCTCTTAGAGACTGTGGACTGCTGAATTTCTTCTTGATACCGTGTCTCCGTGCTCAACCGGAGCTGTTACAATATTTGATCAGTATATGGGATGAGAACTAGGAAAGGTTCATCCTTCGAGATCAGGAACTTGAGATTGATGTTTTTGATGTTTATTTTATAACACGATTGTTGTGGAGGGGAGCAGCACCGATCCTAATCGGCACCCGACCTTGCATGGAGAGCACGTCCATGGTGATTGACAAGGTATTTCTAGGGGCATGGAAGGGAACAAGAAGTGGGAAAGTTGATATCCAAACTATCCTAGACTTGGCACTACAAGTAGTGCTACATACCATCACTCAAGCTACAAGACCGCAGGCACCGCACGAAGCAACAAAGACAGAGTTTCTTCTTATTGTATATTGCTTGACATCGACCATATACAACTGGCAGAGGCTGTGACAATAAACATGAAAATCCAGCTAACAAAATGCAAGAAGACCAAACTGAAGCAATTCGGTTATGGGTCTATCCTGGTATCGTTCTTCCTGGAATGACTACCATTTTTTTAGTATTAAGAGGTCATAGTCCAAACACCACCAGTGAGAGAAGCACGGATGGCCCGATGGGAAACTCTAATGCCAAGGGTAGGGGGCGATCAACAGATGTCATGGAGACTGGAATTTTTTTATTGGATCTGCGATAGTTGATTTTCGTGGAGGACTGGACCTACTCTGGTACATATTTTACTGGTGATCCGGACCTCCCACTCCCAGAGGGAGAGGATTGGGATGAAGATTTGGGTAAGAATCATTTTTAATTTTCATGAGTGTTATGAATTTTTTTTACTATGTATGTTCTGACATCAAATCCATGCATTTGTATATGTTGGCGTAGAGAGACCCACAGGCATGTTTTTGATAGCGAGGAAAATCCCTCGCAATTTCGACCCTCATGGCGAGGGAGGTGAGGAAGAGGAGATCGTGCGCAAACTATATGGAATCACACATGGAGTCCCAGACTATGCACGATTCGATGATGTTCCTTGTGCTTACCAGATACATACTGTAGGGGTTCCAAGCCGCATTCACCGCTTATTGAGGCGGCTCATACGGGCAGTGACATGCTACCATGAGCATCACGTGGATTAGACACCTAGGCTTTATATCCACATATTTTGAGAGACATGGTGTCTCAGTATGTAACAGAAACACACATATTTTTTGAATTTATGGTGCACACTGATGCAAACACGTGATATATGTATATATATATATATATATATATATATATATATATATATATATATATATGTATGTATGTATGTATGTATGTATGTATATATATATATATATATATGTATGTATGTATGTATGTATGTATGTATGTATGTATGTATGTATGTATGTATGTATGTATGTATATACATCTATTTTCCTACATGGATCTTTTACATATCATGAAGATTTTACAAATTACGCAAATGTATATCTAATACAATGTTAGCCACTGTATCAGTTAATGCATTCATTCATCTAGGAATACATTGATATGTGATAAAATCAAAATGTCTTTCCAACAAATGAATACGTACATACAATCTCAAAATGTATTGGTTTCTGACTGAATAATGACCATTGAGTTGCAGAAAAAAAATCTGTAAATCTATATTTACAAGAAATGCACGTATGAAGAGATTTATTGCCTCGGTTAATAGTTCAAGGACAGTAATATATTCAGCAGCATTGTTTGTAGTTCGTCCTAGACAAATACCTTGCAATTCTATCAACTCACCAGCAGGATCATAGATTACCCAAGCTGTTGAAGATAAATTCCTGGTACTGTATGAAGCACCATCCACGAAACCGACATAAGGGGTAATAGACATCTGCACAAATAAGCAAGACCCAATAAGCAGCAAAATGCTCGCAAAGCACACCAAATCAAAACATGTACAAAAATGAAAAAAAAAAACCTATGTACATAAATCATGCATGAATGACTCATGCATAATATTTTTTGAGATACAACCCATTTCTAGGTTGTTTTAGAGGATGACCTTCATAATAAATAAACTCATATGCCCCATTTTGAAACACACATTTAATAATGTAAGGCCCATTCCACATGGATTGAAATTTTACTTCCCCTAGTTTATCATGAGCTTGGTCGTACAGGAGGACAATATCTCCTTCAACGAAAGAATGAGGGGAAACTGATTGTTCAAATGAGCTTTAACCCACTTCTTCTATGCTTCAATAACGAGAGAAAAAAAGCGGTAGGTTTCATCTAACCTTTCTAAATAAAGGAGATGCTCTTCTTCTAGCGAAGTGTTCGGCAGTAATTCAAAAACCAACTTGAGTGAAGGTATTTCGAACTGAATTGGAAGAGTAGCTTCTAGACCATAAACCAACTGAAAAGGGGTGAAATCAGTTGCTCTCTTAACTGAAGTCTCATATGCCCAAAGAGTTGAAAATAACATGAGATTCCAATTGGATTTATGGATCCCAATCATATGTTGAAACATGGTAACAAGAACTCTGTTTACAGCTTCAACTTGGCCATTGGCCTGAGGATAGTACGACGTTGAGCTGTCGTGATGCAAACCCAACTTATAAGTCAACTCTGCCACCATGTAATGCCGAGAATGGGAACCATGATTGGTAACGATGGCTTGAGGGAAACCAAACCTAGAAATGATGTGATTGAATATGAATTGAACAATTATCTTACCATCAGCGGCAAGTGTAGGCATTGCTTCGGCCCATTTAGTGAAGTATTTCATGGCTCGATAGATATCATGATAATCAATGAAGATGCGTATAGTTCCTTGTTTCTTATCTACAAGAACATTATTAGAGACCCGTTATGTCAAAGGAATTGGATAAATGAAACCAGCTCCGAGAAGTTTTTCAACTTCACCTTTAATGGAAGTAGCTATTCTAGGGTGCACCGGACGAGGAAGTTAGCGAACGGGCTTCGAGCCAGGGTAAGTAGGTATTTCATACACCACTATACCAGGGTTGATGCTGGGAATTTCTTTGTATTAACATGTAAAGACATCATGGAATTCATGAAAAAGGCTAGTATAAACTTGTACTTCATCAGAAGAACAAGTGACCTCGATATGGATGTTCTCGATGATTCCCGGTTTAATAGAAATGTCAATAGGAATCATCTGTGTAATATTACTTAAGTTACGTTCCGTAAAAATCGTGCATTAGAACAGGAAATTGAAGCGGAGGATAAGGAACCTGAGATCCAAAATGCTCGAGACAAGTAGACATGGCCCTGAGGCCAGGCATGAACGAGGAACAGTGATGACCATTGTCCCATGGTAGATCCTCAAGAGACATGGTTTCCACAATGGCTGCATCGGAGGGAAGAACTTCTTTCAAAGGATTAGGTGAATCTAAATCTCCAAGCCAGGGGGATTGAGAATAGGTGTCAAGAGACATGCTCGAAGGAGCATGATCAAAGGACAAAGCTTCCAAAGCAGTGATGAGTTCACAATAATCAATCTCAATCGGAATCAAAGGCATCAATTCTCTGAATGAATCGATCTATGCAGGCGAAGGAATAATCCATGGGTCATCAGACTGAGAGATCATATGGATCTAAACAGTATTTGGTGGAGGAAGAGGAAAAATACCCATGATGGCAGGATATTTAAAAAGACTTGGCCCTATGCTCTCGTAGGGAGTAGGAACCTTATCCACATATGGAACGTTGTTATCGGAATAAGAGGTGAAGAAGGAAAATTGATCAACAGTAAAAATATTTCCTTTGTGTGGAAATTTTAGAACACGAAAAAGAGTGGATGGAACACATAGCATGGCGTGAGTCCAACTGCGACCAAGGATAAGATTATAATTTAGTTTAGCATTAACGACTTCTACCTCAAAATTGATTGTCTTCCCTTTTAGAGTAATCGGTAAACTAGTGAGAACACCTAAAGGTTTTGATTCTCTTCCATCAAATGGTTCAAGGGCATTTGGTGATGAATTCAGGGTTGTAGAACCATTAGATTTCCAACACGAAGATGACATGACACAGGTTGATGCACCTTTGTCCATGATTGTTCGATGGATTTCGAGACCATTAATAATGACTTGGATAATGATCCCAATTTGATGCGAAAGTTGTGGAATGAAATTCTCTAAATTGAAATAAAGAAGGCTAGTATCAGCAGGATCAATCCTACCAATCGCAGATAACAAAGCTCTTCGCTAAGACGGACAAATATGAAGTACTTCTAACGCATACATCATGGATGGCACCTGAGCTAAATCCTCAACAATATTGTAATGGTGAGTGGCACAAGCATTGGGATTATAAGAAGACTTGCGGAGTACACCTTTGGAAGGCGGTCGCACAACGAATTTAGCATTGGGCATTTCAATTTCAAGAGGGCTAGTAACAGGCGGAGGAGGAGCACCATCAACAATGTCCTTCCCCATGGCCTGACGGGATCCAGTATAGTATTTCGACTGAGTATCAATAGAAACAATGACAAAAACATTCATCATGAACACTTGAGAGACAAATGAGGCAAAGGACTGAGGTTGCTCTACCATCTGAGTCTCCTGTGATGGGAAAGGTTCTTTAAGAATGACCAAAGTTCCCTAGGTGTCTTTGAGCAAGAAGCTCACTTCGGATCATCTAGGACTATCCTTGGTGAAGTGTTCATCATCACAAATCAAACAAGTGTACTTTAGTTTGCATGGATAACCGTCGCCAACACAAGGTTTATGAGAATCCTATTTCGAGGTATCGGCTTTGGCCTTACCTTTACCCTTCTTTTTACCTTTATAAGCATTATACATAGGATTCGACTGAACGGAATTAAATTCTATGAGTTTACCAGAATTCGAAATGGACTCAGAAGCAACATTATTGGAAGAAGTGGACTTTGGCTTCCTAGAGTTTGATGAAGAATAATTCTGAGAAGTCTGAGATACATAACCAATAATACCATCGACGAATGGATTCGTTGGTGGTTTAGAAGTTCCAGGTCGAGGAGCATCAAGCAAGATATCATATAATGCACTAGACTAAGAATACACAAGATCAAGGTATTGGGCATATGCAATGGCTTGTTCCTCGGTTACACATGCCCCTATAGCTATGGCTTTCGCAATCTGATTGACAAAGGAGGTGGTGAACCAATGAGTCAGAAGCTAATCAGGAATTTCAAGTTTGATCATGCGAGGATGACGCCTCCACTCATGAATATGATCCGAGATATCAGTAGCTCAGTCCTTTTTCAATAAAGTAAGGAGCTGCATCTCGGTCTCATAGCGGATTGGTAACTAAAAATGCGTAAGGAATGCCATGGCTAAAGAATTGAAGTGTTTGAAGACGCCACGAGATAGCTCAATGTACCACTTTGCAGCGACACTAGTAATAGTTCGCTGGAAAAGATGGAGTCGAATAGAATTGTCAACCCAAGAGTTAGAGGAACACCACAAGTGGTAATTCATAACATGCGTTTGAGGGTCTTCACTAGATTTTCCCTCAAATTTGCGACAATCACCAGGAATCTTGGTTGGAACCAGATGCCAATACGGGTTATGAAGAATGGGATTGTTCGTTAACTTTGACACATCAGGTGATTCCAACGTAGCAAGAAACAATAATTATGTGTTGAAATTCATCGGAGGTCTTTGATAAGGACCCGTGTTTACATTCCACCCAGTCCGAGAGGGATTCTGTCCCCATGCATTCTATCTTGGAGGATTCTTACCATAGGGGTGAGAAGTAGGATAACTCAGTTGATATTGGGGTTGAGGACCAGGATATTGAGTTGGAGTAGACCATTGAGGTCCCTGTTGAGCAGTGTATGGAGTCTATTATGGAATTTAAGCATGGATTTGAGGTTGATGACATAAAGGTTTATTTTGAGGGCAAGAAACTTGTGGCGCACTATATATCGGTTGATATGAACCTTGAGAATAATAAGCACCTTTTGGTTGACTAGGAAGACCCAGCGGAGCAGGTTGAGCAGGTTGCTAAGCGGGTAAACCTAGCTGACTATAAGTGGGTAGAACTGGTTTCTGAAATGATGGAACCGATTGAGGAGCAAGTTGAATCGGTTGCTGAAGTGGTTGAACTAAGTACTGAGGGCCACCGGGTTGGCCTTGTGCGAAATTTTGGCCCGATGGTTGTGATGGACCATGTTGTCCCTGATAACTAGGTTGACCCAGAGGAGGAGCATAGGGTGGTCCTTATGGCACAAAATTCTAGCCATACGAAACATGTGGCAGTGGTTGTGATGCCAAAGGCTGTCCCTGTAGCAAATAGTTCCCCCCCCCAGGAGCATAAGATGGTCCTAGTTGATTCTGAGGCTGACCCCAAAGGTTGACCTTGTGAAGGTTGGCCTTGTGGACCGTATGGTTGTCCCTATGGACCAGAGGCAGGGCCCTGTTGAGCTAAAGGTTGTCCCGATGAGGGTTGTCCTTGCAAGCCAGAGGGTTTCATAGGTAAGGTAGGTCCAAGATGAGCAGCGGTCTAATAAGGATCATAAACAACTTGATGAGGATCAATAGGAGGAAAATAAACAATATTACCATACACATCATAATGATGTGGAAATGAATAAACCATATTACTAACAACATCATAGTGATGTAATCGAGGATTATGAAGAGATTGGAGGGGCTGAGTACCCTGAGAGATCTGCTGCTGAATAGCCAACAAATACTCTTCAAAAGTAAGGCTGCCAAGAATCACAGGAGTAGTGGAAACTGCACTAGAAGCAAGTGGGGCCTTCGCGGAACTTGATTGTGATCTACTAGGACTGGGATTAATAGGCCACGTTGGATTGAGAAAAATAGACCAGCGAGTGTGAAACGATCCTGATGACTGATTGGTAACAACTGGTGTGTATGAATCCACATAGACAGTCGGTTGGACTGGAACAGATGTAACAATAACCAACGAACCAGGTGTCAAAGGTGATAGTCCTAACGAAGGGAGGAATGAACTCTAAGGAGGATTTAATGTACTGGATTGTGCGATGGAAGCAACACCAGACATAATCTAACTCAAGGACCTATATCTAGGTGGAAGTGACACCGATGGTGGAGAAGACTGAGTAGAAACATGAGGGACATATTTTGGAAAAAGATGATATTTTCCTGTAGAAATAGGCATTTCTTCACCACCAATAGGACTAGATGAATCCATGTCTGACTTCGCCATAAGATCTTCGAAAAGACTATGGGGACTAGGAGGCATAACAACAGCAAAAAAGGATGAGCCTAACGTAAGAGGAGGAATATATCCTTCTTCCCCAAAACCAGACCAAGCACTAGAAGGAGGCCAATTGAATTCAATCGGCCCTTCAAGAGGAGATCGAGTAGCAAGAGGCAGGACAGATGGGAGAATATCCTGCGACACTCGGCAGACCTAGTGGACTGAGGGGTTTTAAAAGAAACGTTTGGGAAAGAACTACCACTAGGAGGTAGTGAGGACTAAGAAACCGGTGGTTCCACCACTGTGACTATATTTCAAAACAGGAAAGAAGAAGATAACCAATCTAGGGCTCCAAGATAAAAACTAAGGAAAAAAAAAACAAGCTGAATAATAAAACTTTTAATGGGCGTGTGATCGTAGGAAGTTAATTTTATGACACTAAAACCAGATTTCGTTGTTTCATATTTTAAGAGTCAAGAAACAGGAAAAAGATGACTCTATTCACTTTCAATTTTAAACGAGCGTGAAAGGACAAGTGCTTGACGATATCTTCTCTTTTTAAGGAGTCACTAAGAGATCAAAATTACTAATCAGGAACTCTGACCAAGAGGCTATAATAGGTCCCTGTGAACTACCATATGCACCTTGGTGATCAAATTAAAGAGAAATGACCAACGACTTAACGTACGTGAAGGTAGTCTCCACGAATGCTATGTTTGGTGTGTCATGGTTACAGGGCAGCAGAATCGGTTACCATGGATAAAAGGATTGCAACCTAGAGGGGTCTCCCTTTATATACTCGACAGTACGGGGAGCACAAGTTCATACTAGCGCTGTCTAAATCCATATGGCGAATGACATCTACTAGGTTTTAAGACATCGGAACACGTCTCTAGCCTAGACCACTAAAAATGTTTCGTTAGGTTTCAATGCTTCCTTAGGTTAATTGAGTGAATTTTAAAGTTGATCTTGGATTATGTTTTAGTTTTGAGGACCTATCGAATTTGGATCTCAAATTTCCTAAATGAAAGCTATATGCAAATGAACATCATTTCTGATTCAATGAATGCTAGTTATGAGAAGGATAGAGATCTTTCAAAAAAAGAAAACAATGACAGTATGCGAAGAAATCCACTAATGCATCTAACACAATCAAACGAAATGAAACTCTTTCCTAGACAATCAGATGCTAGTTATGCAAAATAATATTTCACTTTCGATGCAAAGAAACAATGCAAAATATTTTTTTTTTTTTTTTTTTTTCAATGAAGAGAAGTACATGGTGCACTAACTACATGAAAAATGAAAACAAACACTAGCTTAAGTATTGTGAATGTAAGGATCGAAATTGAATGACTAAATCAATGCAAAACAATCACAAGAAATCTCTTAAACTAATGTTGCAATCTTCCAAACCAAGAGAAAGTTTTCAAAATGATCCAAAACAAGCAATGTAATCTATGCTTGGAGCAATAAGGAAAAGAATCAATCAAGAAATGAAATGATCCTTCAATCAAAGCAATCACTGAAAAATATCAAGAAAACTCAGTGCAATCGATCCAAGAATGAGACTGACAACAATCGAAATGACTTGGTTTCCAAACACAAGGTTCAATGCACCAAGACACTTAGAAACCCTAAGGCCTCAATTTACATCGACAAGAAGATGGACAAACGATTGAGAAAAACAAGCCGACAATAGTCAAAACAATCCCAAAGGCATAACTGCACATAAAAAATAACCCAGAAGCAAGCACAATTGACCAAAAGACTCATTAAGTAGGTCAACCCAAATCCTACAGGAGTTGGCATGACTGTAAGCCTGTATTTAGCGCCAAATAGGGGTTGGCATGACTGCAACAAAAGCAACCTATGCCAATCAACATGACTGTTCAGACGAAAAACGCGCCAAGCTGGTTAACTATAAAAAAAAAGGGAAAAACAAAAACTCAATGAGCAGAGGTCAGTCTTGACACTTAGGAGCTAAACAGAGAAGGTAAACTAAGCAAGAAAACCATAAAAGGATAGATAAACAAATCAATGATTGAAACTGACCAAACAATATGAAACAAAAAACTCACACTATTTGCTAGTGGAGTCACCTATTTTTTAAGCAGGTAAATTCTATCTGCGGACAGAGATGATCCCTCTAGCCCTAGAGTGGGTCTACAAACAAAGAGACATGATAGAGTGTTGATTCCTAATTACTGAATGAAAAGATGACACGGTATATTGACCTACCTAGAGTCCAACGTTGTCGTCATTGTTGTAGTGGTGGTGGCCTCTCGCTCCTGCCTTGGCAAGTCACAATCCTTTCACAGTCATGTTCGGATACCTACACATAGAACATAAAACAAGAATAGAATATGACCTAATAACACTTCATTCATACCTATTAGCTGGTCAAAGAGGGCTAAACATATTGCATTAAAAAAATGCCATAACACAAAAGTGGAACCAAACAATATTCATGTATATGTATTGATAGTAGGAATAGTTACAACCAATGCTTTGACATCACAGTCTCCTCCAGCGGGGTTTAGCTAAAGCGCGTCTTATATTCTCGTTAGGTAATTTGGACGGGATGAAGGCATGGACTCAATATCTCTCAGAAGACATGGACTCAAGCTCTCTCAAAGTAATTCCTTCTTATTATATCTCTTCAGAAGTTATGCTATAATATGTTCAATTCTCAGATTTCAGCTAGCTTATGCAAAGAGAGATAGCTTATTTTTATAGAGGAAAAAGGAGGAGGTTAGGATCCCTAGAAATGTGGGAGGGAGGCCTATCCTTTAGGAGGTTCCCATAACAGGTGGAAACCATAAACCAAAAGAGGAATTATGTGGTTTATCAGTTCAACCACTTCCAACAACTCATCCTCAAAGTTGTTGAAATGGAATATCCACCTCTATTTTTTTTTTAAATCCATAAAAATCTCAGCGTGGGTGGCTAACTAAGACAGAGCACCAGCTGATGCGGGTCCGAGTGTTAATCTTCCTCTTCGGTGCAAGGGCATAATTGACTACTTGTGCCCAGGAAAAAACAAGTGTTTTTGAGTCTCTGTTCAGGGAATTGTCAACATAAGAAATATTACTCTCATGTAAAATCTCAAAGCAGGTGGCTAACTAAGACAGAGCACCAGCTGATGCGGGTCCGAGTGTTAATCTTCCTCTTCGGTGCAAGGGCATAATTGACTACTTGTGCCCAGGAAAAAACAAGTGTTTTTGAGTCTCTGTTCAGGGAATTGTCAACATAAGAAATATTACTCTCATGTAAAGGGATACAATGATGGTCTTTGTAAGGCATGACACTGCTTATTGATCACAGAAATGACCCTCTAATGGGAAATATGGGGATTGCAGGGACAGTGAAAAAATGTTGTGTAACATTAATCTATGTGCATGTACACCAACACCCCCCCTTAAGCATAACTTAGGTGAGTGTGATGCAAAAATGAATTAGTCCTGGCAACACGGCCATTTTAGGTACCCATATACAATGCATGAAAAGAGGAAAGAAGGAAAACCCAGTGGGAAGAAACCCTCCCACCCTTCAAAATATAATGAAAAAGTAGAGAAAAGACAACTACAAGGAAGTCGTGTCCTTCATCCCGAGACAATCTCGCAGGAATCAAAAATTTTGCTCAATGAAAGTATTGGTGAAGATACCAACAGTCTGCTTGGAACTAGGACAATATTGAATATCGATGATCCCATCATGAATGAGGAATGTGGATCTCGATGTGTTTGGTCTGTTTTCGCGACACTATATCTCTATAAAACTTTAGCGTACTTTTATTATCATACCAGATGACAGTGAGATGATGGAAATTGATCCCACGCTTAGATATCAAATGTTGTAGACAAATGGCCTGAATAGTGGCATTGACTGCTCCTCTATAATCGGCCTCTGTTGATGATAAAGCAATCAGAGCATGCTTCTTGCTTGACCAAAAAATTGGGCTAGATCCCAAACTAAGTACATAACTAGAGGTGGACTTGTGATCAATGTTGTCACCAACCTAATCTAAATCTATGAACCCAATGATAGCCAAAGAAAAATTTTCTACATAATCAATCCTATAAGTGATTGTCCCCTAGACATATCGAAGGATGCGCTTTGAACCTCTCTAGTGTAACTCATGTGGCTCCTGTATGTATCTAGAAACTTCTCCTACGACATATGAGATATTAAGACGGGAGTGAGTGAGATAAAGAAGACTCCCCAATGGTGTGGCTTTTCCATTGTCAAATTTTATCCCTGATAAGAAAGGTGTGGTTGCTCACTTGCAGTCATTCACATGAAATCATGCCAAAATATCTCTAGCATTCTTGGGTTGAGAAATGGTAATCCCAAAAGCACTCTAATTTATCTCTAGTCCAAGGAAGAAATTTAGCAAGCCCATGTCTGTCATATAAAATCTCTTATACAATGTAGTTTTAATATCAGTAATGACAAAAGATAAACTACTTGTTATCAAAAGATCATCTACATAGAGTACTATGATCAACAAGGAGTTAATTTTCTTCAAAAATTAAACATTGGAATCAGATTTGTAGGATACAAATTTTGAGATAACAAATAAGAATCCATCTTTGCATACCATGCTCTAGGTTCCTGCTTGAGGCCATAGAGAGACTCCTTTAGTTTGCATACCAGAGATGAATTTTTCATGTATCCCTGTGGTTTTTCCATGTAGATTTCCTCATCGAGATCACCATGAAGAAAGGCATTCTTCACATCCATATGATGCAACTCCAATCCTCTTGCTACTGCAATGGAGACAGGTAGCCTAATCTAATCCATTTTTTCCACTAGAGCAAAAGTCTCATCATATTCAACGCCATGTACATGTTTAAAACCTTTTGCTACCAATCATGCCTTCAATTATATCGACTAACTTGGCCATTTGCTACTTTCTTGGTCTAGTAAACCCACTTTCACCTCAAAATTTTACGATTGGAAGGTAGTAGAACCAAATCCCAAGTCTAGTTCTCAATGAGAGAGTTATATTCCTCATCCGTTGCTGCTTCCCATTCAGGATGCCCAGTTTCTTCTACATAATTCTATGGATTAGATGCATGCATCATATAAGAATGCATGGACATGCATGGCTCCATAGCTAAGAGTGCTTGTTGATCTTCCTCAAACTAGGGTATAAAGGCAGGATCATCAAGGAGATCACTCATGCTATGCACTTTTTGTGTTGAAGGTGGTTGAGAATCTTCCGAACTACATGAGGAAGTGTGATCTCGATGTCCAACAAATACTGGTCCAACAGGTGTCACATGAAAAGGATAATATTCATCAGAATTCTGATTTGAAGTTTCATCTACATACTCATCAATGAGTTGTGATGGAAACTTGGTAACATGTTCATCTATTTGTGAATGCAAAATATCTTCATCAAACTTTACAATCCTTTCGATAAAGAGCTATTCAATGCTGATATCAAGCAATCAGTACCCTTTGATTTCATCATAATATCCAATGAACATGAATTTTTTACTTTGAGGCTCCAAAGCCTCTGTCTTCTCTATAGGGATGCGGGCCCATAATCTAGAACCGAAAATGCGGAAATGAATGACTTTAGGTTTCATGCTAGTACAAGCCTCAAAAAGTTTTTTTTCTAGTAAAAAAATTATGAGGAGGTTTGTTCTGGATGTATGACGCACAATTGATAGCTTCAGCCCACAATTTTGACGAAAGAGATCTTCCATGCAACATGCAATTGGCCATCTCTTTCAAATATTGATTCTTCCTTTCGACCACCCCATTTTGTTGTGGAGTGTAAGGAACTACATGCTGCAATTGTATGTCTGCTTCATTACAAATATTATTGATATATTTGTTGACATATTCTGTCCCATTATCTGTGCGGAGTATCTTGATGCATTTTCCAGACTGATTTTTCACATGCGCTTTAAAAATATTTAGATGTTGAAAAACTTCATACTTGAGTTTCAAGAAGTAAACCTAAGTGAATCTCATGTAATCATCTATAAATGACAACACATATCTTGATTTTCTCATTGAAAGTACTCGAAATGGACCCATGATATCACTATGTACAAGTTCCAAAGGTGAAGAGGCTCTCCATGCATGCCCCTTCTCGAACTTGTCTTGTGGATGCTTTCCAAGAGAACATCCATTACAAACACCATTTGAAAATTCAATCGTCAAATCCTTTGACCATCCCTTGCTTGCTAAGTTGCTGCACATATCTCAAATTAAAGTGCCCAAACCTCTTGTGCCAAATCCTACTTTCTTCACTTGCATGCGTAAGTATCAGAATAGAATTTGATTGAGGAACAAAATCAGAAAATGTATACATAGAATATTGATCATTTACCTTGCCAGATGTAATATTCAAGGTTGGTCTCATGTCATAAATGCTCACAGAATCCAAGGTAAATTCCACTTTCCTTCTGGTACCTGTGTGTGTCATTTGATACACTGAAAGAAGATTCACAGAAAGCCTTGGAATATGCAAGATATTCTCAAAACTTCCATCTTCGAATTGCACTCTTCCTTGTCCTGTTGCTTCAATTGCAGAATTCTCCCCCACAAGAATAGGAGGTCCTTAGTATGCATGTAGAGAAGAAAAATATTCCTTTGAAGAAGACATATGATGTGAAGCTCCTGAATCAATGATCCATTATTGTGGTGTAGAATTAAGAGAAATCAAAGAATGCCCATTACCCCTTGTTTCTGATGGTTTTTCCTCCTTCTTCTTCTTGACACTTTCTAGAATGTGATGACCAAGATTATTTTTCTGAAGAGGCTTTGCCATTATATCAATAGTCTTCTGCATGCAAGATGATTTAGGATGATAACCTCTATTACAATAAGGACTCTTGAAGTTTCCTTTCTTTCCCTTCTTACCCTTGGAGCTGGAAGAATCATATGGAGGTTTTGGATTTCCTCCCTTTCTTGGATCTGGATAGGCTCTTGCCTTTCCTTTCCATTTTTATTTATGATTTGGTTTCATGTTGGACTTTCCTTTCTCATGCATGGCAAGTGCATTTGCATTTGGAGACTTTAATGAACCCATTTTTTGAGCTTATCCTGCTCATGAATAAGAGAATCAATAAATGTGTCAAAATTTGGCATTTTCCATTTTTCTCGAGTTGCAAGTCGAACTGTATGAAATGTGGAAATGAAAAAAGCATATTCAGGGCATAATTTAGACAAAATATAAAGGATCAATTGACCTTCTTGTTTTGATTTATCGATCTCACAATCATGTAGTTGTAGAAGTAATGATTTAAATTTCGTAAAGAAATCTTGAATGTTTTCAAAGCTATTTGGATCTAAGAAATTTAGCTCATTTCTTAGAATATGAGCTCGCATATTATCCATCTTTCAAATTAAATTCCCCAAGGTTGTACAAACCTCATTTGGAGTGTTGCATGTTTCCACATGGAAACACAATGTTAGAGATATGGACAACAATTGAAGACCAAAAGGCTCATCCATCCTATTCAATTATTTGGATTTCTCAATGGCGGAATTGGGTTCAGCTTCCATATTCATAACTATCTGATACAATCCTTTGCCTCTGAGGTGGAAAAATTCTCTAGCTTCCATTGGAAATATTTATACGGAGTAAGAATCGCTGAAGATGAGAACTCCATTGCGGAAATTCTCCAATATTTTTCTCTGCAATTCAAATCTTTGAACAATTTCCAATTCTATGCTCTTCAAACCTGCAAAAATTTGTTCATGTAACTTCTCCAAATCCTTGTAGCTCCGATACCATGAAGATGTTTTCCGTTACACCAAAACCCACAGGTGTTGGTAAAATTCAAAATTGGTAGCTAGGATCTAGAGGGTGGGAATTATGGATTCCATAGAGGTGTGGTGATTACTCCAACAAAAGTGTCACCTGGGAACACTCATTCTACAGGTTTGAAACTTTCATAACTAAAACTGCATTGATTTGAAAAATACAGAGGGCGTGCATAAATAGAGGTTAAACGAATGGTTAATATAACAATAAAATGGATTCCCTTAAAACAATTTCTTTGCCCGTCCATCGTATTACCCATAATAACAAACTGGGGAAAAGGCCAAAACGAAAATCCATTTCAATATGGATATTTCGTATTTATATTTGGTGCACATGATCTGAGAGGTTCTCTAGCCATGACTTAGGACTAGAGGGTAACAAATTCTGTTTGTATTGTATATTTTCCAAAATTGTATTCATAATGTCTATTAAAGTTGTATCTAGAAGCTATTTCAACCAAACCAGTTGTTCATCAATGTTGTGATAAGAAAATTATTTCACATACATGGGAGAAACTAAATTAAGCATACACTAGAATAATGCCCATTTACATATTTTACGAGTGTACCTAAAGTGCATTATTTTTATCACAAAATGAAATGATATTTTGAAACTATTCCCTTTTACATGTTTTGGACTCTACCTAAAGTGCATTTTTCATTAAGGAACAATTGTTTTTTTCCTTTTACGTTAAATTTTTCTGAGATTTCCATAGTTTAAATCAAAATGTGAGGTATTTTAATTGGCAGTGATTATAGTCATATTTCTAGTCTCAAATCAAGATGAAGGAATGATTTTTATTCCAAAATAAATACTGGAAAGAAATTCCAGTCATCAATGTTATTGTGGAATAAATATTGGAAGGAAATCCGAGGACAGTTTCTCCCTTTCCGCACCTTCCCTAGTTCTCTTTCTAGCTATATAGAACTAAATCAAATAGAAACATTTGAGCATGGAGTAATGAGTACAAGGAAAGTTCGGGATAGTTCCTCCCTTTCTTTGCTTTCTCTAGTTCTCTTGCCAAATGTATAGAACTTAATCAGATAGAAAAATTTGAGGAATGCACTGTTGGTCAGAGCCATACCATCCTTCATTTCTACGATCTCCCGGGTACTTGACTTCAATGGTAAGCCATCTTTGGATAGTTCTTCTACTGTATTTATAGCACAATAGTAAGCCTTTTTTAGGTAAGTTTGTGTTGTATTTAACTTTCTATAAATATGTTTGTAGGATAGATTAATGAAACCTCCCTCTATTCTCCTTACTTTGTCAAACACTGGAGTTGGAGTTAAACTTTCTATCTTATAATGCCCATACATCCAATTTATTATGATTAAAAAGATGCCAAAATCCGTAGGTTGGTAACATTATGCTAAACAACACATTTCGAAAGGAATTTTAAGGCCAAAAATGCAACATAATTGTTAAAGCATGTTCCCAAACTTGTTATAAATAAATAGAAAATGAGTATTGTTATGATACAGGATACCCTCTGCCCCATAGGCACTGGATTCCACTACCTGGCATCATCAAAAAAATCACAGGGCTAAGTTGAATCTATTCAGACCTATTTTAGTTTTGAATTTTATTTTCAAGACCATCAAAGACTGAGCACACTGAAGAGAGAATTAAAAGGTGTGATTATCCCTATCATTGAAGATACTAGAATTTTTGGACAACCAAATTCCCAAATATACTATCGAGGGTAAGGCCTTGGAAGCTTTTAATTCTCTTCCTGTAAATCAATTCTTCCTAAAATTATCTATAGAATCACCTTGGCAAGCCTACTTATAACCAGTGTAATAACGTCCACTTCTTAGAAAATATTAATCTTGCATAGGTAATACTAATAAATCAATTCTTAGCCTAGCACTCTATTCATCATAACTATCTGCATAAAATGTATTCTCTTCACTGGGGATCTTATCCATAATTGTGGATTCCACCAAGAGATGTTCCCCTTGTTGGTCATCTAAAAACATAGGTTTGTAGCTCAGCTTTTCACTGTAGGCAATGATGATAAGGGAAAAAATCTAGAAATGGAGAGAGAAACATAAACCCAGTCTGACCAGGAGTCTCCTCCTATAGACTACTAAAAGAATATGCTCAGGAACACTTAAAGTATTGTCCCTATCCAAATTGAACAAAATTTCCTATCCATGTACGATGACATTGAATAACATTATGTAGAATATAATAGGTAATTATGGAGTCACTATAGTATTTCAAAAAAAATTGAATAGTTCACATAAGTTGAACGTTTGTTAGGAATCATGATGAAGTTCACACAGACAAAAAACAAGCTGCTTAAACAATCAATGAATCTTAAAAACAATCATGACTTAAACCCACTAAAATCTACCCACAGGGGCCACAAAAGAAGTTATAGTTCAGGTTAATACCATTGGGGGTAGGCATCCAGTAAGCCGCTATGGAAATTTTAAATTTTGAAACATAGAAGTTGATTGTTTAGGGAGCTTAAAATCCTTCTATCATCCCACGAAAAATATTTCCCGAGCATTACATAGCCTGATTCAGAGGGGGTTCGACTTAGGTCCAGTGTCTCCGGTACTATTTGGGGCTACCTGGCCCATCTATTGCTCGGTACTGGTAGCTGAATACCAAGAAGATACAGACTGAAATGTTCACATGGGATGAAGGTAATTTAGTGACCAAAATTTACTACATATTTTCCCTATAGGTGATGGCACGGGCAACACTAGATCCTCATTACCATTACCTTGTTTGACTCTTCGACGGCTAGAAGGTGTCGCAAGTTCTTTCGAGATGTTGGCCCCAATACCCATCAGAAGATATTTCTGCAAGGTCCAGTTACTTTGAGAGTGGTAAGGACGATCATTTCTATATAGAATTTTTATCATACGAAAATAAACAAAAACCCATTTATGCTTGATTTATCACATAGTTTAATCTAGGGAAAAATTAATTTTATATTTTCACTTGTTTTTATGTATTTGATTATATTGCATTAACAAAAATATTTTCCTCTCCAAAGTTTACAAATAAAATCTAAACCATAGGGGACCAAATGGCTCCGCGTCGATCTAGATGATTTTTTACACGAGTAAGATGATTTTGGTCTCCTGCAAGGTGGTCCCAATTAAGTGATCTTTAGTATTATTTTTTAGGTTGACCGTTGTATATGTATAAAAAATCAGGTTGATTAGACTACATATTAACTTCGATGGGTTGACCACTAGTTTGTGAAAGGGATTATTGACATAGTGGGCACAACTCTCCACAAGTTGTGGATTACTAAACTGATTTCTAAGATGTTTGGAATAATTATAGGAATTATGGCATCAAGTGGTTTGCACAAGAAAAATTTGTGGCAATCATTGTTGTTGATATTTTAGTGTAACAAACTTTTTCAAGGCTTTAGTGCTACGATTATTAGTATGGATTGACAAATACTACACTGAGCAAGATGATTGTTTTTTTTTTATAGTTTAGACTAATCCTAATCACCCATGGGTTTCGAATCGGTGACCTTGCAGATGGAGTGCCTTAACAGTGCACCCCATCACCGATTGCTCTACACCACATGGGTAAAATGATTGTTGTATCATGCAAGGTGGTCCCAATTAACTGATTTTGAGTATTATTTTTTAGGTTAACCATTGTAGATGTATAAAAAATAAGGTTGATTAGACTGCATATTAACTTATATGGGTTGACCACTACTTTTTGAAAGGGCTACACTGATCAGAAGTTCATAAATTTTTATCAAAATTCAAAGTTACAGGATTGGGTTGAAATCGGGATGGTTTCATAGATCTCGTCGTCCTAATTCCGGTGTTGTGAACGATTTGAAAAACTAATGTCGTATGAGGAAGATATTGTGTTCTGATCGAAATGGAAAACAGGTAAAATTACAACAGTTTGACCAGGTTTGAATGGGATGCACAGTCAACAAAATAGATGCATAGTCAGCAAAAAAGGTAATATTCCTAAAAATATTCCTTCCACTAGACCAGTCTTTGGATGAAAAGTGTCACTATTCTATTTTTGGTACGAGATTAAAGAGCCAATTAGAGGGTGACACGTGGCTAGCCCTGAGGCTACCACGTGTCCCTAAAATTGTGTTAGAAAATTTTATGAGAGGCAGTAGGGCTCGACTCCCTAACCTCCCTCCAGGAGCGCACACCATTTTCCAACCACTCTACACATGTTTCTTAACCCTACAAGGTGGCGGGTTCCATTTATGTTGTATTGTAAATATGGTTGGGGGTTGGGAACTGTCAGCGGTCCCAACTCGCCAACGGTCTACATAATATGTGTCACATGGAAACAGTTAAATGGCAGCCCAACCTCACAGTTAGCCCTAATTGATGACACATACACCACGGTTCAAACAGTTAATCGAAGTTCCGGCAGGGGTTTTGCTAACCATTATGTTAACTAGCAGTTTGGGGGTGTGCATGTGGCCACCACCCAACCAAAACATTTAATACGTAGTCTATTTCAGAAAAGAAGCTAGGGGCATGCTAAATTTTCCAGGAAGCCCAGATTTAGCTCCAGTTAACTTTAGTTCTTCACTTTTAGTGGAGTTTTCCTAGGAGATTATGGGCAAAAGTGTAGGAGGCTCAATTTTCGACCATTCTGAGTGAATGAAGAGTCATTTTTGACTAATTGGAGAATTATGAACCCATTGGTGCAGAGAAAACATCCATTATAGAACTATAACTACATGTAATAAAAAAATTTTCAGCATAATGAAATATGGACAAGCCATTGGGAGGTATACCAGTAGATGTAGATAAGGAGGGGTGAACTGCTTCATCATGCCTGTTGTGTAAATTTCATGTGGTGACTTATTTCTTTGTTCTACATTTCTATTCAATGTTATTCATGCTTATTTTATGTTTCTAATTCACTAAAAATCATCTACAAATCATGGAAAAACTCCTTAATCCTTATGCAAACTAATGAGGCAGTTATGCACATGTTTTTAAAACTGAAATACACTTAGCACATAAAAAATAATACAGTAATTTTAGATCAAATGGTATCAAAGCTAGATTTTTTTCTCTGGTGTTGTTTAGTGCAAAGAATTGTTTAACTGTTTGCAAGTTTTATATGCTTACAAGGCTAAAGCTCAAAAGGGGAGAAGGCAAACTGGTCGAAGCAGGAGGGTCTCAAAAGGATCCAAAGCAAAGGAGAGAAATATTTCCTCAATCTCCACCACCTAGTTCACCTCATAAAGAAGCAGAAGCTCCATTAAGCATGCCTCATGAGGAAGGAGAAATCCATGAAGAAGTTGACCCTAAGGAGGAAGAAGGAGTGTTTAGGAAAAAAATTCTTGACATGACTGAGATGGTTAGAATTCTTTATCAAGAAAGGAATGAGAGACTGGAAGGAGAAGGATCTAAACTAGAAAAGGAAGTATAAGGATCTTTAGGAGGTCAACATGATGAAGACAACTCTAAGAAGGGAAATGGAGGAAGTGGAGGAAATTGAGAGCCACCATCTTCACCCTCATCATCATCATCATCTTCTACTTATTCTTCAGTACATAAACCACACAGGTCCAAGAGTACTGGTAAATATCCTTTATTAAAACTTGATGTTAAGTTCTAATTGCCAATGTTAAATGGTGAAGTAAATGCAAACAAGCTAGATAATTGGATTCAACAATTGGAGGTCTATTTAAGAATACAAAACCTTAAAGATGATGATACAAAATTTCAATTAGCTTCTTTGAGAATGGAAGATGTAGCACTTGTTTGGTGGGAATCCAAGACAAAGGAGGAAATCAAGAAATATGGTAAGATTATTTTATCATGGTCAGATTTTATTGCTGCTGTTAAACAATCGTTTTATCCATTAGCTCATATGCAAAAATCCATCATTAACTCGCAGAACTTTAGACAGTTAAAGGGAAAAAATTTGCAAGAATACACCGAAGAATTTAGGAGAAGAGCTCTTTTATTAGAGGTGGATTTGCAGAGCAAAGAAACTTAGGCTTACAGAGCTACCTAAAACATACTATTCTCATGTTTAACCCCACCAGTATATATGAAGTTGATGTTCAGGCCACACATCTAGAAGCTAGAGGGAATAACATTTTTGAAGAGGGTAGGAAGAAACCTTTTAAGGGTAAAGCTAAGGAAAAGACCTCAAAAGGTAAAAAAAAAAAGAATGCATCTATTAAGAAAGAGGGATAAAAATTGATTTGTAAATTTTTTTCAAAATAAGGCCATGATGAAACTCATTGTTGGAAATTACATCCTGAATTGAGGCCAAAGAAACCCAATAACAAATGGAAACATTAAACTTTTGCTACAGCTCAACATGATTTAGGATCTGATTCAGGTGATGAAAATAAAATTATAGCCATAGGATTGAAGAACATGAAGGGAAAAAAAATTGAAACTAAACCCAGTACCAGTACATAAAAGTGTCACATAAACACTCCAAATGAAGAAGAAAGAATATAACTATTTCATGTGAGGGTCATATCCAAGCATTCCAAGATTGACACACTGTTTGACAGTGGGTCACAAGAAAAATTAATCTCTGAATATTTGGTAAAAAAACTTAACCTTGATACCATACCACATCCAAAACCATATCCATTGGGTTGGATTTGTAAGGATGCAAATCTACAAGTTTCAAAGAAATGTACATTGAGGTTTGGAATCACTGCAAGTTTTGTTGACACAGTTGAATTAGATGTGGTTCCTCTTGAAATAACTGGTATTGTATTAGGGAGTACTTACTTGTATGACAGTAACTTGATCTTCTATTTCCATGAGAACAAGTATCATTTATTCAAATATGTCAAGGATTTTATTGTTACATTACACCGCAAGAATAAAAACATTGTTTTGGTAAATGATGGATAGGTAAAGAGGCTGGTAAATTCAAGTAAGAATTTTTTTCTTCTTATGATTAAGCCCAAAGCTGATATTAATCATGAATATTTTGAGGGATGTGATCCTAATAAGAAATCAGAATTATATGATGTGGTTAATGGGCATCATGAGATGTTTCAAGAGCCAACATGATTGCCTCCAAAAAGGGAAATTCAACATGAGATTTAGTTGCAGCAGGATTGTCCTCTTCCAAACATCAGTATGTATCGCATGTTAATAATGCATAATGCTGAAATAAAGAGGCAAATAAAAGAGATGTTGGATAAAGGAATCATAAGGGAAAGCACCTCACCATGCGGTTCACCCATAGTCTTGATACCAAAGAAAGATGGGATTTGGCGTATGTGTGTAGATTTTTGAGATTTGAACAAGATTACGGTAAAAAATCATTACCCACTCCCTAGAATAGATGATTTTATTGATCAGCTGAAAGAAGAAATTTTTTTCACTAAGTTATATTTACGAAGTGGATATCATAAAGTAAGAATTGCAGAAAGTGATCTATGGAAAAGTACATTCAAAACCAAACAAGGACTCTTTGAGTGGCTAGTTACGCTTTTTGGTTTATGTAATGCATAGACAACTTTTATGTGATTTATGGATAATATTTTGCGACCATTCCTTGATGAAATTTTTTATTGTATACTTAGATGACATTTTAATTTTCAGAAAAACAAGAGAAGATCATGTCTTGCATGTAAATAGAGTGCTTGATATTTTTTAGAAAGAGAAATTGTTTCTTAAGAAGTCAAAATGTGAGTTTGGAAATACTTCTTTGGTATATTTGGGACATATTATAGGAGGAGGAGAATTGAGGATTGATCCTTATAAAGTGGAGTCCATTTTTAATTTCCCCAAACCCAAAACAATTACCGAGGTAGGAAGTTTCTTAGGTGCATCTCAATAATGGAGGAAGTTTACTACTAACTTTTCTTCCATCGCAACTGTTATGCATGCAATTCCAAGTGTGAAGAAAGGATTCCAATGGGGAGGCAAACAGCAGCAATCTTTAGAAGCTTTAAAAGACAATATCAGTTCAGCTCCATTCCTTGCATTACCAAATTTGAGATAGCCATTCTATATACAAACCAATGCTAATGACTATGCCATGGGCGTAGTCATTTTGTGGCATGGTAAGGCTATCACCTTTCATTCAAAAATTTTTAATGGTGATGTGACTAATTATCGTAAATATGGAAAAGAACACTATGCATTGGTACAAAGTGTCAAGAAGTGGAAAAAGTACTTGAAGGGTAAAGAGACTATTGTATACACCGATCGCCAACCGTCGCAGTATTTGCAAACAAAAACAAAATTGCAGCAATCAAGAAATTTCAGGTGGATGGGATTTCTTCAAAAATTTCACTTGGTTATAAGGTACAAAAAAGGTATATTAAATAAAGTTTCATATATGCTTTCAAGAACAATCATTAGTGCTTCTACTTTACTCAAAAATGATTCTTTTGTACATGCGAGTTACATAGAACAATATGCACATGACATTGATTTCCAAGATGTGTATGCTAGTTTGAGTGAAGGGAATCAAGTTGAAGAAAAATATTATCACATGCATAACAATTTGTTGTTTTATTTGGGAAAGTTATGTATTCCACAAGGAGAGGGGCCGAGTGTCATGAGAGAGGCTCATTCTTCTTTTATTGCTGGACACTTTTGGGTAAGCAAAACAGAGGCACATCTACAAGTATTTTTATCGGCCTCACATGATAGATAGTGTGTCACTTTTTATAAGAGGTTGTTCTATGTGTGCAACAAGTAAGCCTTGTAATAGGAAGCTTGGATTGTACACACCACTACCGGTACCATGAAGGCCATGGGAGAGCTTCTCCATGAACTTTGTTGGAGGTATACCTATGTCAAGAAGCAACACGATTAACTTTTTGTAGTTGTGGATAGATTCAGTAAAATGTGTGTACTTATGCCATGTAAGAAAACCATTAATGTTGAACAAACTGCTAAAATTTATTTTCAAAATTTTTGGGTTCATTTTGGATTTCCCACTTCTATTGTTAGTGATAGGGATTCTAGGTTCATTGGGAATTTTTGGTCAAATCTATGGAGAATGATGGACACAAAATTGAAAAAGAGTACTGCTTTTCATCCACAAACAGATGGAAAAACCCAAGTAGTGAACAGAATAGTTGTGCATCTATTGAGTGGATATTGCAACAAACATCCTAAGTTGTGGGATGAACAACTACATTATATTCAGCACGCTTACAATTGGGAAAAGCAATCTTCAACACAAACCTCAACTTTTGAAGTATGCTTTGGGTATTTGCCAAAATCACCATTACACTTCATATTTGGGAAGAATTTTGCAATTGATGGCCACAGTGATATTGATAAGGCTTGAAAGTTCATTGAGAAAATTAGATGATACATCAACAAGTTTAAGAACAACTTGAGAAAAGTCAAAGAAAATACAAAGAGAGGCATGACAAACACCAGGTTGATCACAAGTTTCAAGAGCGAGATTAGGTATGGTTTCACATTAGCAAAGAAAGGATGCAATGGGAAGGTAAAAAGCTCAAACCCATTCTATATGGTCCTTTCAAGATCATAAAAAAGGTTGGCAACAATGCATTCCAACTTGATTTACCTTCTTACATGCAAAAGTATTAAGTTGTTAATGTTGAAAACTTATGCTTGTAGGAGCTTCCTTTGATCGATGATCAAGGAAGTGATGTTTAGCTACCTTCTATTGAATATTTCTCGCCGTAATTTTTGGATGAGATCAAAGAAGATACAATTCCTGATAGGAGGACAAGAGCATCAAAGAGGGGAAGTGTTGACTACCTACAAGTTGGGTTCAAATGCACTAAACCAAGCAAGGAAAAATGGATGGAGATTGGAAAGGTGAGGGAGATGTACCCTAATATACTAAACAGACAATCAAGTCTTTTGGAGTCCAAAAGCTTCCTAATGGGGAGGAATGATCAAAGTTCATAAATTTTTCTCAAAATTAAAAGTTACATGATTGGGTTGACACTAGGATGGTTGCGTATATCTCTTCTTCCTTATTTTGGTGCCATGAACGGTTCAAAAAACTGATGTCGTATGAGGAATATATTGCATTCTTATTGAAATGGCAAACAGGTAAAATTACAATAGTTTGACCAGGTTTGACTGGGATGCACAGTCAACAAACTGGATGCACAGTCAGCAGAAAAGGTAATATTCATTAGGATATTCCTTCCATTGGACCAATCATTGGTTGACAAGTGTCACTATTCTATTTTTAGTACGGGATTGAAGATCCAGTTAGAGGGTGACACGTGGCTAGCCCCGAGGCCTCCACGTGTCCCTGAAACTGTTTTACAAAATTTTATGAGAGGCAGTAGGGCTCGACCCCCTGACCTCCCTTCGGGCACATGCACCATTTTCCAACTACTATACACATGTTTCTTAACCATACAAGGTGGCAGGCTTCATTTATGTTGTATTGTAAATATGGTTGGGGGTTGGGAATCGCCAGTGGTCCCAACCCACCAATGGTCCCCATAGTATGTGTCACATGGAAATAGTTAAACGCCAGCCCAACCATGCAGTCAGTGCTAACCGACGACACATACACCATGGTTCAAACAGTTAGTCGAAGTTCCGGCAAGGGTTTGACTAACCATTAAGTTAACTAGAGGTTTGGGGGTGTGGCCACCACCCAACTGCAACATTTAATACAAATTCTATTTTGGCAGAGAAGTTAGGGGCACACCAAATTTGGTGGGAAACCCAGATTTAGCTCCAGTTGACTGGAGTTCTCCATTTTTAGTGGAGTTTTCCTAGGAGATCTTGGGCAAAAGTGCAGGAAGCTCAATTTTCGACCATTCCTAAGTGAATGAAGAGTCATTTTTGACTAATTGGAGCATTCTAAAGCCATTGGTGCAGAGAAAACAACCATAGATCACTGTAACTACATGTAATAGCATAATTTTAATCATAATGAAAGATGGACAAGCGATTGGGAGTTGGACCAACAGATGTAGCCTAGGAGGGGTGAATTTCTTCATCATGCCTGCTGTGTAAATTTCATGTGGTGACTTATTTCTCTATTTTACACTATTGTTCAGTGTTATTAATGCTTTTTTTATGCTTCTAATTCACTAAAAATCATCTACAAATCATGGAAAGACTCCTTAATCCTTATGCAAACTAATGAGCCAATTATGCACATGTTTTTAAAACTGAAAGGCACTTAGTGTTGATCAGCGGTTGTCATTGATGTCAACCCAAGCAGCACCAGGGGCTAACCCAAAATTGAATGGGAAGTTTGACATACCAAATTAATATATTCTAGGTCAATAATTCTTTTTATGGTTTCTAATTGTTGAGATGTTTTCGTTGATATATGGCACGCCATGTAATTCTTCACGGTTTGAGAGATATTCATGTTTGAATTTTGTACCCCAGTTAGTGGGTTAAAACCCCATGGGGTTGGGGCATGGGTCATTGAAAAGTCATAATTAATATTTTTTATGCTCCTAAAATCCCTCCCATTTTCACTTGTTGAAGCCCCTCTCAACTTAAGCATTCATATATATTGTGATCTTCATTTCCTCCTTAGGCAAGGGATTCGGCCATCTGAAACAGGTCATCGTGGAATTTTCGCTCTAAATTTTTTTCTACGAAGGCTCAGAAGCTGAAACTTTTATAAGGTGAAGCCGAAATCTTGAGGAAGCTGCAATAAAAATTTCAGATAAATTTGCGCAATATTTTTGGAGATATGATCTGTGGAAGTAAGGGTTTTTGCAGGCTCCTGAAATTCATCTAAAAGACGTGACCTTGGTAAATTCGTCATAACTCCCTCTCTAAGTATCGGATTGTAATGTCGTAAAAAGTGATGGATAATGCACAGTATTTAATTTTCACTCTATCAATTTCAGAGACAAATGAAGAAATGGTGACACATGGAACGCCATACAAGTGTGCTCTACTGAAACAGTCCATAATTAGGGCAGTGTGAGAAATTGGGTATAACTCTCTCTTGAAGAATCCAAATTGGGTCAGACCTATGGCATTGGAAATAAGACTTAGAGGAATACTACAGGACTGAAAATTAAATATTGAGGATCTGAAATAACAAAGATACACCAGATTAAATATCGAGCTCCTAGAAGGCAAGAAAAAACTATATCATGTGTTGTCAAGGATTGCAAAGGACCAGACTTTCTATGGCATAAAAGCAAAACAAGGTGGAGCAGAGGGTAGCATGACAAGAGCAGCAACCAAGGTGCATAACAGCAGCAAGAATTTCATCATATGAATTCTTCAAGTGGGAAGCACTGCATACAATCATTGTAAAGGTATCATTGTGCTTAGTCATTGTAAATACATTATTGTACAAATTTTACTAGTGTTTATTTGCCAAGGGTTGAAGAGGCAGTGATTGTGTCAAAGTCGGGGTTATGGTCTAGTATATCTTATTCTTCTACATCATTCTATATCATTGAAAAGTGGACCATTTTCTCTAGTATGAGAGTCCATTCTTCTTTTATTCTTCTATAGGGTAGTAGGGTGGTGCTAGGGTGAGTTGTAGCTCATTGGGTGTTGGTGCATCCGAAGAATCTCGGGCATTGGAGCGTCCATCTAGTGGGAGCTGGAGAAGAATGCTTTTCTAGATTCTAGGAAGTTGGAGCTTTATTTTCATTTGGAGTTGAAAAGAATTATTAGAAAATCATTAGGTGGTTTTTGTCCCGGAATGGGTTTCCACCTTAAAAATTGTGTGCATTTGTGTTCCTCTTGTTTGCTTCTATAATTGTACAAACACTGATAATAATTGAATATTAACTAATGCTCTAATTTAAAGAAATACTGATTCACCCCCCCTCTCAGTATTTCCAACAATTGGAATCAGAGCCAAGTTCCTTCAATAGCAGTTTAACAGCTAGACGGAGGTCATGGAGCATAACAAGAATGGTGTACCTCTATTCAGTGAAAATAATTATGCACTTTGGAAAGGAAGAATGGAGGGCTATCTCTTGGTGCAAGGTTACGAAGTATGGGACACTATTCAAAACGGATTTACTTCAACCACGGATGAACAAGGTAAGAAGAATTTGGCAAATGATGCAAAAGAAAAGAATATTATTATCAGTGGACTTATTGAATCTACTTATCATAAGGTGTTGGGTTGCAAAACTGCCAAAAATGTATGGGAAACGCTTGAGAATATATATGTAGGTGACTCAAATTTCAAAGAAGCAAAGCTTCAAATCTATAGATAAAAATTTTAGCAACTCAGAATGAAAGAATATTGCAACATTGTTGCATACTTTCAATACGTTGATGAAATAAGAAATACTCTGGAAGGATTGGGATAGCCATTTGACGAGAAGAATATTATACGAAAGATTCTTAGAACGTTACCAGGGAGATTCAACTCAAAGGTATCGGTCTTAGAATACAGTGTAAATATGGACAAACTTAGCAAAGAGGAATTACATGGAGTTCTCATAGCATATGAAATGAGACTTGATGAAGAAGAGGGTACTTCGCATCTAGAAACTGTGTTCATTGCATCTAAGAAAACCAATAAGGATAAACAACCCTCAATTGAAAATACATGCACTTACAAGTGTGAAGAAAAGGGAGATGATGAAGAAGATCTTTCGGATGAAGAATATGCTTACTTCACGAGAAAACTACAAATTGGTAAGGGAAAATTCAAGGGTAAAATTCCATTGATATGTTTCAGCTGTAATAAGGTTGGGCATTTTGCAGCAAAATTTCCAAACAAAAGTAATGGCAACTCAAAGAGAAAGAAAGGATTTAAGAAATTCAACAAGCAAGGATCCAAAAGGAAATTTCTCTCTAAAGAAGATAACTCATCATCCGATGAAGACAATGATAGTGAAGAAGAAGCCAATGAGAGAGTATTGTTTATGGCCAAGCACAATAAACCCAAGCACAATAAGCAAGAGGTATCAAACATCGAAGAAGAAGGATGGACCATAGACGAATTTTATGAGGAAGAAATCAAGCTTATAAAAGATCTCAAGGTGGAGAAGATCTGTTCCAAAACTCTTGAAGAACAAGTTCAAGGTCTCAAAATTGAAGTTGAAGAACACAAATGCATTGAAGAGTCACTTCAAAAGAAGTTGGAAGAAAGCAACCAAGAAAGGGAAGAATTAGAAGCCCAAGTAGTCTCGCTGCGTGAGGAAGTGAAGAAAGCAAAAACTATCCAAAACTATGCCAACAGCTCAAAGGCATTGGAATAACTCATCAAAAATCAATGATCTTCCAATGACAAAACTGGCATCGGTTACAAAGAATAAGAAGAAGGACCTTCTACAACAAAATACAATGAACCTATGAGATCTGACATGCATGAAGACTTCGTTGGACAAGATTCGCAAGAACAACCTTGGAAGACAATTCCTCAATGAAAATTTCCATCCAGGTACCAACATATTTTTTATGGCTACTATTATTCATGTGGAAAATTTTGTCATAAAGCTGTAGAATGTCGCACGTACCCTAGGAACGAATACAATTCCAGGAGATCTGTCAAATATGAACCTCCCAGGGCTCAGCGAAACATCAATAGATTTGAACATTTAAGAAATAATATTGAATGTTACAAATGTCGAAACTTTGGACACATAGCAAAAGACTGCAGACTTGAAAATCCTCTAGAAGAATCTTTGAAGCCACAGAATGAACGAACATGGAAGAAGAAGAAGAATGATAATTGTGCTCTCGCTCTCAAGGATCAAAAGAACAAAGATGTGTGGTATGTTGATAGCGGTTGCTCAACGCATATGACTGGAGATAGAAATAAATTTGTATCTCTAAAAGAGAAGAAGGATGGAACTGTCTCCTTTGGAAATGATGGATCTTCAAATGTTATAGGATCAGGTACTGTCACTCTCGGAAGAAAATATTTTCTAGCCAATAATGTTCTACTAGTTGAAAACATGAATCACAATCTGCTCAGTTTTGGACGAATTTGTGATCAAGGACACACAATACTATTCAACTCCACAAAATGTGAAATCAGGAAAGGCATGTATGGTGAAATTGTGGCTACAGCAAGTCGAGCTCCAAACGACATATATGCTCTGGATGAAGCAACTAAAGCATGTCTAATAGCTAAAGAGGATGATACAATAATTGGTAGCAATGATGATCGACTAAGTAAGAATTTTACTAAAAAGGTGCAAAGTGATTTCGAGATGTCTTTACTTGGTTGCAAATTGAGCATAGATGACTCATCTAAGGATGTGGAACAAAGGTTGTACAGATCTATGATTAGTAGTCTTCTATATGTAATAACATCCCGACCAGATGTTATGCAAGTAGTTGGACAAGTAGCAAGATTCCAAGCAGCACCAAAAGAATCACATATTAAATATTCGCCAGCGTTGGAATATCTTCGCTAGAAGCTTGGGATTCTCCCAAGTTCTCATTAGATTTTCCTTTTTCAGAATATAAAGGGGGAGTGGAAGTGCGTGCAGGTCTGCAAGACTGTTGTGTGTCAGCGCGAGTGGAAGTGTGTACAGGTCTGCAGGATGGTTGTGTCTCAGGGGGAGTTACCCTTTTCCATTGATTTCAAAGGGGGAGAGAATGTTGTAGGAAGAAGTGTCATGATCGCAGGGGGAGTACTTGTGTTGCCATCAATGCCAAAGGGGGAGATTGTTGATCAGCGGTTGTCATTGATGTCAACCCAAGCAGTGCCAGGGGCTAACCAAAAATTGAATGGGAAGTTTGAACTACCAAATTAATATATTCTAGGTCAATAATTCTTTTGATGGTTTCTACTTGTCGAGATGTTTTAGTTGATATATGACATTCCATGTAATTCTTCACGGTTTGAGAGATATTCATGTTTGAAGTTTGTACCCCAGTTAGTGGGCTAAAACCCCATGGGGTTGGGGCATGGGTCATTGAAAATTCATAATTAATATTTTTTATGCTCCTAAAATCCCTCCCACATTCACTTGTTGAAGCCCCTCTCAACTTAAGCATTCATATGTATTGTTATCTTCATTTCCTGCTTAGGCAAGGGATTCGGCCATCTGAAAAAGGTCATCATGGAATTTTCGCTCTAAAGTTTTTTCTACGAAGTCTCATAAGCTAAAAATTTTATGAGGCAAATCCAAAATCTTGAGGAAGCTGCAGTAAAAATTTCAGATAAATTTGCGCAATATTTTTGGAGATATGATCTGTGGAAGTAAGGGTTTTTGCAGGCTCCTGAAATTCATCTCAATGAAGTGACCTTGGTAAATTCGTCATAACTCCCTCTCCAAGTATCGGATTGGAATGATGTAAAAAGTGATGGATAGTGCACAGTCTATACTATGCGCTATATCAATTTTAGAGACAAATGAATATGCGGTGACATGTGGCACACCGTACAAGTGCGCTCTGCTGAAATAGTCCATAATTAGGGCAGTGTGAGAAATTGGGTATAACTCTCTCTTGAAGAATCCAAATTGGGTTAGACCTGTGGCACTGGAAAGAAGACTCATAGGACTACTATAGCACTAAAAATAAGATATTTAGGATCTAAAATAACAGAGATACACCAGATTAAATATCAAGCTCCTAGAAGGAAAGAAAAAGCTAGATCATGTGTTGTCAAGGATTGCAAAGGACCAGACTTTCTATGGCATAAAAGAAAAACAAGGTGCAGCAGAGGGTAGCATGACAAGAGCAGCAACCAGGGTGCATAACAACATCAAGAATTTCATCATATGAAGTCTTCAAGTGGGCAGCACTGCATACAATCATTGTAAAGGTATCATTGTGCTTAGTCATTGTAAATACATTATTGTACAAATTGTACTAGTGTCTATCTGCCAAGGGTTGAAGAGGCAGTGGTTGTCTCAAAGTTGGGGTTATGGTCTAGTATATCTTCTTCTTCTACATCATTCTATATCATTGTAAAGTGGACCATTTTCTCTGGTACGAGAGTCCATTCTTCTTTTATTCTTCTATAGGGTGGTAGGGTGGTGCTAGGGTGAGTTGTAGTTCATTGGGTGTTGGTGCATCCGAAGAATCTTGGGCATTGGAGCGTCCATCCAGTGGGAGCTGGAGAAGAATGCTTTTCTAGATTCTAGGAAGTTGGAGCTTTATTTTCAATTGGAGTTGAAAAGAATTATTAGAAAAGAATTAGGTGGTTTTTGTACCGGAATGGGTTTCCACCTTAAAAATTGTGTGCATTTGTGTTCTTCTTGTTTGCTGCTATCATTGTACAAACACTGATAATAATTGAATATTAACTGAAGCTCTAATTGAAATAAATACTGATTCACCCCCCCTCTCAGTATTTCCAACACTTAGCACAACAAAACTAAGATAGTCATTTAAGATCATACACCGAGCAAGATGATGTTGTCTCATGCAAGGTGGTCCCAATTAACTGACCTTGAATATTTTTATTTAGGTTGATAATTGTAGATGTATAAAAAATCAGGTTTATTAGACTGCATATTAACTTGGATGGGTTGACCACTAGTTTGTGAAAGGGCTTGTTGACGTAGTGGGCACAAGTGGGCATAGGTTTTGTATAACTAAATTGATTTCTAAGATGCTTAGCATATTTTAGGAATTTTGGCACCAAGAGGCTTTCACAGAAAATATTGGTGGAAATGATTGTTGTTGACGTTTTAGTTTAACAAACATTTCAAGGCTTTAATGCTACGATAATTAGTAAGGATTTACAAAGACTACACCAAGCAAGATGATTGTTATCTCATGCAAGGTGGTCCTATTTAACTGGTCTTGAGTATATTTTTTTAGGTTGACCATTGTAGATGTATAAAAAATCAGGCTGATTATACTGCATATTAACTTGGATGCATTGACCAATAGTTTGTAATAGGGATTATTGACATAGTGGGCACAAGTGGGCACAAGTTTTGGATTTCTAAACTGATTTCTATTATTCTTAGAATACTGGTAGGAATTCTAGCACCAAGAGGCTTGCACAGAAAAAAGTTGTGTTAATGATTGTTGTTTATGTTTTATTGTAAAGAACATTATCAAGGATTTAGTGCTACGACCATTAATAAGGATTGACCAAGACTACACTGAGCAAGATGATTATTGTCTCATGCAAGGTGGTCCCAATTAATTGATCTTGAGTATTATTTTTTAGGTTTACCATTGTAGATGTATAAAAAATTAGGTTCATTATACTACATATTAACTTGGATGGGTTGACCACTAGTTTCTAAAAGGGCTATTGACATAGTGGGCACAAGTGGGCACAAGTTTTGGACTACTAAATTGATTTATAAGATGCTTGGCATAATTTTAGGAATTCTAGCACCAAGATTCTTGCATAGAAAAAATGTTTTCCTATATTTATATTCTTGGATTGGTCATCCATATTACTGGGCTTTTGCTAATCATCTAAAACTGAATTTGTGTTTCTCCTACCACCTAACCAAAATATTGATGGATGAGATAATATTCTTGAGTGGTTAATACCACTTCGGACATGAGTATAGATCTCTATTGGTTTTGGTCTGTTGGTGGCAGTATATTGGTTGAGACAAAAACCTCTTCCTAAGGTAATCACCTTAGCCTACTTCATGGACAGAGTTCTGACGAGGTATACCCTTACATTATGTTTTCCTCCAATACACTTTACTAAATGAAGGATGAGGCAGTTTTGTGATTATTATTAGGAACTCCTCCCAGAGACTTTACTAAACCAAGGATGAAAGAAATTCCATGAATATGAATGCTCATACTAAGAATTGAATAAAAATATTTGCTGAGACAGACTCCCCTGTTAAATTTCAAACGTGATCACTAGATAGAAATCACCTATTTTTTATTCCATTCTTATATAGGAGAGGAGTTGAATACACAAATTTCCTATGAAAGAATGATTTTGGGATTTGTTTAGTATAAATCTCTTTCCCTATCTATCTTATATAATTTCCAATTCACATGCGAAATATTATTGTAAGAGGGCCATTAGAATCCTTGCAGGGGTTTTGCATTGTCCCTGACTTAGATAAGCAATATATGCTTCGAGGAGTATTCTATTTCTCAAAGGGGTTTGGATCCCAAGGATTTGAAATTCCTAGTATCCTAACATGTTTGAAAGCATCCCTTGGTTTTTCCATAAGGTTTTCATTTTTTTCAATTTAGCTACTCAAAGATTTATATGGGTTTCTGTGAACCTAAATAGACACATCTACTTCCCAACAATTTATGTGATAAAATATGAAGGTACAAGATAACAATAGTTTGACCTATTTGTACTATAAATTAAAGTTGAGACTTGTATGGAAATTAAATGATACAATCATATGTTGTGACCAAATGGGTTAATTTTGGATGGAGACCTGGTTCATATTCCAATTGATCCACCCAAAAATTTCGATGGGTGTTTTTGAACCTTAGTATAGGCATCTGACTCCCAAAAATGTATGTGAGAAATTTTGATGGTCCAGGACAACAATAGGTTTCCCTCTTTGTGTGCTAAAAATACAGTTGAAGACATCTTGTTTACACGTAGGATTCCTCATGTATTTCAGTCATCACCTGCATTTTCACTAAGGAGTTTGAAGAAACCTAGTTGTAAACATACCGAGATTTTTTTTACTCTTCTGACATAGTCCTTGGGCGATCTATAAAGTTAATTAACAAACCTAAATAATTTGACACCCGTTGAAGGTCCTTTTAGTACCCATGGAAGGGTGATCATGGCTGTCAAAAAATACCTTTTACAAATCAATTATTCGAGATATGTAGTGTTTAGGATGGATAGATCTACTTTCACTTGATAGGAACAATACTTTATTTCAAGAATGGCCCTTTCTTATGGTAGTAAAATCTCATCCTTGGTCAGCTTACAAGAGATTTATACTGCATCATTAAATTGCTGGTAAATTATATAAATATACCACTAATGATACTCCCAACCTTGCCACTAGAATTGGGCATTAGGCTTCGTACATGGTACCACCATCTGAAATCAATTAAAATCTAAAATTTAAAATCTAAAAAATGAAAGATGAGCACTTTAATCAGACCAAAAAATCCACTGATTAAGTAATGATAGTTGTAGAGTTTCTCATAAGCTCCTTTATGTTAGCTTGAGCGGTCCTAACCCAGGTTCAGATTTTATGGATAAAACAACAAACCCTCCAACTATTGGCCCTTTTTTCAATAACCTGCTTGCGCAGGTCAAAGTCTCACATGAAGTAGTATGGGGGGGTTCTAGAACCATGTTTCCCCACCATGAGGGAGAAACTAATGAAGTGTTACTAAGAAAATTGAATGCCGACTTGTATCAATCATAAATAGATGGCACAATAGAATAAGGCAAAATCACAGAACGTGCACAACCCTTAACATAAAATGACAGAGTTGCAGATAGCTTCAACGCAGATAAAGCATAACAGAACTAGATCCAGATCTAAAAAATGCAATTACTTAAGCAGATTTGTCGATCATCAATAAGAATGAATAACCATAAATGATATCTTCGTGCAGTAATCAATAAGAAACATAGAAAAAGTGTGATTTCAACAGAACAGAAACAATAAATAACTCAGATCAATCACAAGAATTTTTCCAAAATATGTCTTTTATATTAATCTTTAGATCCTTTCAATACATATCAAACTTTCCCTTACATAACCCTTCCGTGCACACATGCAATGGATTTTGATAAAAACCAAGACTAGGTCTCCATGCACATAACCATTAGGAGCCTTTCAACCCAACCTAGAGAAAACCCTTCAAAACGTATTGCAGATGCATAAAATTAGATCCAAAACATTACATTTCATGAATGACTACGTTCCTTAGACTCAATCTATCTATTTATATTCATTTAGCGCGCAGATACTATGGTCTCAAACAATGGTTTGAGGCCCACAGCTTACCCTTAAACCCATTTACATCAAAATTAGGGAAATTGACCCCCATTGAGGTCTCTTCAGTGGTCTTCCACCCAATCAGCGCAATCAACAATAAAATCCAAGCGTAATGAAATTTCTTGCCTTCCTCATGTGTTTCTTGCACATTTTCTAAAAATTCCTTGCATAGAAAGCTAGACCAGTTGTAAATAACTCCCTTCTCGCACTGTCCAGCGAGTGCAATGACATGCGCATGCACCTCCTCTAGTATGCATTTTCATATCATCTTGCATGCCAAGAGGAGTGTGCCAAATAAAACTACTGGGTCCTTTATTTCATCGACCACAAAACCTCAGCTCTTTCGCGTGACTTGATATTTCTTCTTAATCTATTTTACGGCAGTTTTCTCCTGTGATTTTCCTCCAAAGTTAGCAATAGGGTCACCTCCTTTAGTAGGTAGCCCAGTGATCCTATGGATTAATGCGGCATCAATAGGGATGTTCTCTCCCAACCACAGCGCATCATCATGGACCAGTGTAAGAAATTATCTGACGTAGATGTCATTAATGGGGCTACGCCAAAAAGGAGGGATCTGGAGTAAGTTTAGCAGGCCTGCCTTATGGAGACTGAATACCCATATTTGTGGCTCGATTCACACAATGCCTCCTTCATAAGTGATCTAATTGAGATACAAATTCGGCGCAAGCTCTAGGAATTTGTCGACATCTGCAATGTCCCAATCATCGAATCTGAGCTACGGTAATTTAGCGAACATGTCCCCTTCCATCAGGACATTCCTAGGGATCAATGGCATTTGGACACTTGCACACACCTTCTGCAAAAATTTGTGACTGAGGGTTTGCGCAACGCAACATAACTCGACAGCCGCGAGAATGGGGCCACTTCGAACACATTGTCCTCTCCTTCAAAAATGGTCTTAGGGACCTCGGCCATAGGCCTTTTCATCTTCTTAGCCATAGTAGAGCATGGCTTTGGGGTCTATTCCCTCGATGATTTTTCGTTCCAGAAGACTTCCCCTTATTATACTTGGAGGATGCAGGTGTTTCATCATTCGAGACTTTTGGCACAACAGGTTCATCTTAAGGTCTTGTGGTCTTCATACTTTCAGGAATAGTGTATCCCAACCCTGCTCGGCGCAATGCGTCCTCGAACCTCGGATCCAAACCAGACAGAGACACAGAGTATGTAGCGACAATCAGGGAGCTCAAAAAAAGAATTCAATTAGAAAGAAAAGGGAACTATTGTGACCCCATAGGTCATAGTTATACTTGTGGCGCGTCTTCAATGACTCCTTCTACATTAATGTGTCTCCATAAATGGAAAAACGGTCCCAAATCTAGAAAAATCCCTTCCTTAAATGCAATGTGGATGCTCCCATAAATGTTAATATATCTGTTTTTTCTAGTTTACTGTTCCAATGAATATTTTTTGACAGCTCTATGACCTAGTCAACTTCCTCCTGCAGCTACTGTGCGCGTGGCGAACCTTACTACACATATTCCATCCCATCGGCGAAGGTGTGATACTCCGGCGATATAGTCATTTGGTAGGCATAGGGTCATCCCTGTACGACCTCAGACGACTACCATTGACATACCCAGGAAGATATTCTCCGCTCAAGGTGGCCAGGCCCACTACACCTCCATCAGTTATTTCCTTAACGATATAGGGCCCTAGGCAATGCAGTGAAAAATTGATGCCATATATTAAGACCAAATAAACATCCTTGAACACATTTTTCCTAATATGCCCATCATTCCATGCTTTTTCACACGCTTTTTGAATGTGCTAATGATAATTTGCAATAAATCGATCTTCTTCCAGAGCAAAAAATTGCGACAACCATTCTTCGAGAGCATATTCTTCAGCCATATTGGTGAATTTTGCAATGTGCAGACTAGGAACAATGAACTCCATTGTCAACACAGCTTCTTTCCCATATACCATACCATCATGAAAGGTGTCCTTCCAGTCAAATTATTGCAAGTGGTCCTATATTCCTAGAGAACCACTAGAATTTTCTCATCCCAATCATTTCAGTTAGCATTGCACACCTTGGTCACCATAGTTTCCAGTATCTTATTAAATGCTTCAACCATGCCATTTTCCTAAGGGTGATAGGGAGAGCTCTTCTTATGACACATCTTGAATTATTTTTCAAGGCTTCAATGGTGTCATTTACAAAATGCGTATCTTGATCGTTGATCAGAATCTTAGGGCAACCAAACCAAGTCACAATATTCTCAAATATAAACTGCACAGCAGTATCATCCGTACAATCCTTCACAGGTTTGTCTTTAGCCCATCTGGTGATATAATTCATCGTAGTGATAATGTAACACACACTGCTTTTCTTTCTTGGAGGATTAATAGGTCCCACAAAATCTATAGCCCATTTCTCAAAAACTTGCAGTGCCATATGTGGATGAAAGGGCATCTCATCTCTGCACAATGGCTTTCCCATCCTCCAACACACATCAAATGTGTGGCAATGCACATAGGCATCATTGTGCAATGTGGGCCACCATAACCCAACTTGCAAAATCTTTAGCGAAGTGGCCTTACCTGCATAATGACCACCGACATCCCTTGCATGAGCTTCATTTAGGATTGCACATCTCTCATACTCCAAGACATATCTTCATAGAACCTCATCTGCACCCATTTTGTACAATTTTCCAACAATAATGGTGAATTCCGGTGCATGCGCCATGAGTTATTTCTTATGATGAACTGTATATTCGTCAGGTGCACGTCTAGTAGTCAAAAGCTCAATGATATAAGGGAAATTCTCATCAACCACATTTATCGCAAATAATTGTGCATTTGGAAATCCATCTTCCAGATTTGTATGTTCCTCACCCATTTCAATGCATGACAGATGGCCCTAGCCCAATATTCAATCATCCTGGTTTTACCATAATTTCAAAATCATATTCCTAGAATAACAACAACCACCTACAGATCTTCCCCCCAACAAAGGATTATTGACTAGATACTTCAAAGAAAAATGATTAGTGAGAATCTTAAATGGCCTCCTAACATATAGTGGTGGAATTTATGCAGCACGTACACCATGGCTAACCCTTCTCTTTCCATGGTTGAGTAATTCCTTTCTGCGCTTGAAAGTTTGTGGCTTTCATAAGTAATAGGATGATCAATTTCACCCACTCCTCAGTGTGCTAAGATAGCTCTAAGCACAATGAAGGATGAATCCACATGTACATAAAATACCTTGGACCAATCTGGGAAGACCAGGATGGGTACAGTGACCATCTTTTCCTTTAGCAGCTCAAAACTCTTTTGACAGTCTACATCCCAAAAGAACGTTGCATCCTTCTTGAGCATCTTTTCCATGGGCACGATTATTAGCACATAGCCCTAAATAAGCTTCCTATAATACCCATTATGCCCCAATATTGAGTGCAACTACTTAACATTCTTAAGTACCTCCAACTTAACTATCACTATGACCTTTGCAGGATCTACCATCAACCACTACTGGCAGAAAATGTGTCCCAGTAGTATCCTAAATGGTACACAGAATATACACTTCTTCAAATTCAAGGAGATCTGATACTTCCTACAAGTATCTAGCATTAAGAGAAGATTTGACACATGCTTCTTTAACAACCCAAATACAGTCCAATCATCAAAACATACCTGCAAAAACTTGTGGATAAATTCTTTGAAAGAAACAACTAATATGCGTGACAAAATGGCAAGAGAATTCTTCAATCAAAAAGGCATGACTATATATTGGAAGGATCCCCATTCAGTAGCAAAGGTGGTCTTGCTCCTATCTTCTGGCGCAATCTATATCTGATGATATCCTGAAAACCCATCAGTGAAGGAATATGCTTCTTGGCCTCCAACATTATCCAATATTTCATCAGAGAATGGAGTTGGGAATGGATCACACACACAAGCATCATTTAGTTTGTGCAAATCTACACAGATATTGATTTCTCCCTTGTTCTTCTTATCTTGCACAACCATTGGACCGACCCATTCAGATTCCTCTAGAGGTTCAATGATGCCTGCAACAACCATATTGTCCAACGTTTCTTTCACCTCTTGCTTATATCTTGGGTTTAGCCTGTAGGGGCACTGTTTTATAGGGCACACATAAGGTTTCAATGTGATTTTCATAAATCCAAGTTCCCCAATGATGCCTTTCAACTCTGAAAACTTTGTAGTGAACAAATATTGATATTTTGTTATCAACTTAGAAACATTTCCTACTGTATCATCATCTGAGTAGTCTCTAATATTTTCCCACATAGTTTGTTCTTCAAATCCAATATTCACTTTCCTGAGCTTTAGGGGCTTTGTCACACCGAGCGAGGTGATTGAGGTCCAAGCCACTACGTGTTGTCCCTCAGATTCAGGTATCATAATATTCCTTGGATTCTCTTCACTTTCCTCCACTGCCAGATTCCTAAAATTCACAATAGATTTTATCTGCGCATCCCAGGCTGGTGGACTAGCGAACTCGATTGCAAGATTTTTTACATAAAATATGAGTTCCTAATCATTATAAAAATATTGGCCAATCGTATCAAATCCACTCTCAAAGCTGAAGGTAAGGACAAAACTCTCTATCAACGCAAACCATTCACTAGTGCCTCTATGCAACTGTGTCTCCAAATACAATTCAGTAGGCACCTTCCCCAACGTATGAATAAACATATAGACTCATTTAGATCTTGGCTCTACACCCCCTACCTAATTCCATCTCGCCAAATGTTTGCGCGAATATTCTTTTCTGGAGTACACATCTCCCATTTTAATGACTGGACATTCAAACCGCAACCTCATCATGCAAGCACTTTCCTCCTAGTTTCCTATGTTCTCCTGATGAGTTTCCCACCATCTTTTTGGAGTAGCGTACAATCCAAGATCCAAAGAATGTAATCTCTTTCCTTTAATAATGGTCCTTTCAAGATCTCCTATAAACATGTTTACATCATATAATCCATCATAGTGTAGAAAATCATGTACCACAAATGTTATACATTGCAGAGATCGGTTCACGTGATTACAACGTGCAGATACCTCATGCAACCGGTTCTACCAATTTTTTAGTTCTTCATCAGAGTATGAAAAAAAGAGCTATCGTTTTCCCACTTAAGATTTCCATATACTGTTAGATTAATCCAATATTCCTCACGCTAGGGCATTTTCTATATTTGATCAATCTCATCATCAACGTGTACCTGTTTTGTATATCTTTGTCCTTTTGCAAGATCTAGAGGAATGCTTACCCTCACTCCATTGCTTTCAAATTCCATCCTCCTTTTTTTAATATTGATAACACCATCCATGTCAATGGCCCAATCCAATCGGGATATCAATCAGTATCATCTACAATTTGGATGAGTTCAAATTATTCCATCACCTTAAGACCCTCTATACTAACCACAACTTGCAACAAGCTCCCTAAAGGAATGATATTCTGCTGATTGGCCATGCATAGTTGAATGGTAGACCACTCCAGCTTTGGCTCTCCCATGCACTGCCATGTTTTCTTAGGTAGAACATTAGCATCCAATCCCAGATCTAGAATAACTTGGTCCATTTCATAATCACCAATCTGCATGGTCGTATGCATATCCCTACCCATTATCTTCATGTTCTTGTATATTATTTTGACCTCTCATTATTCTACCATTGGTTGCTCCTTCTTTGCACAATTATCTATCAAAGCATACAGATTTTCTGTTCCCTTATTGTTACACATCAACTTTATACATGCGTGTAGAAATGGTTTGATCTCTTCATCTCCTCCCGCTTCCTTCATTGGTCTTCCTGATGTTGACAACCTTCCTTCTGTAAACTCATTTCGTGCATCAACAAAGGTCTCCTTCGTGCGTTGAATATTAAAACCTTCCTTGTTTTCAGGTGCTTTATGGATCTATACATCAGTGTCAGGTTTATTTCTCTTCTCTTCATTGGTGGCTACATTTCTCCTAGCAACCAAATTCACACTGCGATCTTCTTCATGGGTTTCTGTGCAAACCATCCGAAGATTTTTTTGTTGGAGTCTCCATCTTCTTTTCCTGCATTTTATCAATCAAGGTAGGAAAATATTCTATAACATGATCAAATTTTCAACAGTACCTGTAGGAATATCATGCTAGATTTGAAAAATAGGGTGCATAATGATCGAAATCTCCATAGTTATAGAAAATGACTTGTCCTCTTCCTTGGCCAGCTGATCCCCCTCCTAGGCCTCTTCCTCTGCCTTGAAATCCTTTGCGCCTAGAAGGGGATGTTTTTGATGTAGGCTCATCCTAAATTTTATATATTTCAGCTTTATCTAACATCATATCATAAGTCTAACAGTGCTCTGATAGTGCTACTCATCATGCCCTAATGACGAACACAATCTGCAAAATAGTTGCATCAAGTCAGGTTGTTACTTTCCAATCCTTGGGCAGGATTATGTGTCATTTAATCCAATAATTTGATAGATCATGTACCATACACGATTCTTCAATGGACTAGGACCTCCATCATTCAAATAATTGTTGAATACATGACACTAATCTTTGTGGTGCCCAGAAGCTTTACATTTTATACACCAGACCTTTGTGCACACTTCCTTACCCTTTTCCTTGCATAGGATTTGAATTTATAGATGCATGGCTTCCAAATGATTAAGAATTTGTTGAGTTCCCAGCATGACAGGTGTTGGAGTAGCTTCTAGTTTCATTGAAACCTCCAGAGTCTCAGCCTGTGTGGCAATCTTTTGCTGACCTAAGGTTTGGCAGAGATGTGAGAGAAACATAGAAATGAACCATTCCTTATGTTGGGTATCATCAATGAAAAATCCACCATATATAATGGTGTGCTTCAATATCTGATCGGCCTCCCATACAGGTTCATTAGCCTCCTCACGAATTTCTTTCATTTCTATCACCAACTGTACATATGACTTACTCTTCTTAAACTTCTCTTTTTTGGTCGCTTTTATTTGTTCCAAGATAGAATTAGGGTTTTATTTAGCATACTTGATGTACCAATATAATGCGCGATCTCAAAAGGTAGTAGCCAACTATGCGTTCCTAATATCAATATTGTTAACCTGTTGCACCTACCATACATCCTCAATCACAAACCAGAACAGGTCAGCATCCTCATTTCCAATGCCTCTGAAATTAGGTAACTTCATCGATGAAGCCATGTCTACTTCTAGGGGACGTGGAGGTGTTGGTGGAGATGGACTGTGCGGTGGAGTGGGCGTTCTATGATATGAGTGCAGAAGTGGAGTGGATGGGGTTGGAAATAGACTCAAGGTTTTCTGGTGTGATGAGCTTTCTTCTTCAGAATCACTAGAGGTACTAGTTTCTGGTTCACCTTCACTCTCAGATGTAGGGTTCAGAGGGCTATAAATAAAATTTTTAGAATATTCGTGATAAAAATTTCCACTCACGTAGTTGGGCCTCTTTGAGGAATTCAAGAAATATTTTCGCACGGACAACCACATTCACATAATAGCATTTTTGGAAATAATTTCAGTGAGAGCGGGAACTTACCTCTAGGGCCTTTGAAAAAACTTCTTTTTTCTTCACAATATGACACAAATTGATCAATGGAAAATTCAGTCAAAAAGCCTCCCAAGAGGTGATCAATCTAGTGAGCTACCATGTGGGTGATCTTATTATCTAGCTTCTCTAACTGCTAGATCAATTCAGGACTCCACTCAATGACTACGTCATCCTTTATGCAGGTATTGAATTCAACTAAACGTGAAAACCACTCTTGTAGCTCATGTGCAAAGGAGAAAAATAATATTTCATGCACTTCAGTATAAACATATTTCTGTACCCATTGTTCATCATATAGCTTAGTACTCCGATCCTCTTGGAGTTTGAATTCAAGGATCTTTCTATCCAGCCAATCATGTAATTCACTTCGTGAAGGATGCCACAACATCAAATCTCCCTCAAAATGATCCTGGTCCTAGAAACAAAACCATTTTTTGGCTTGAGGGGTACTGACCTAGGTTCAGAGTTTATGGATAAACAAAGAAACCCTCCATCTACTGGCCCTTTCTACAATGACCTTCTTGCGCACATCAAAGTATCACCCAAAGAAGTATGGGGGGGTGTTGGAACCAGGTTTCCACACCTTGAGGGAGAAAACAATGAAGTGGTCCTAAGAAAATTGAATTCAGACTAAGAATAAGGCAGAATCACAGAACGTGCGCAAACCTTAACAGAAGATGACATAGTCACATATGGCTTCAGCGCAGATAAAGAATAGCAGAACCAGATCCAGATCTAAATAATGCAATTACTTAAGCAAATTTATCGATCATCAATAAGCATGCATAACCGGGGAAAATTTAAGGATGGAAGTTTATATTAAAGTTAAAAACCTTGGTGAATATTACTAGCCCCTAATGTCCAAATTTTAAAATCTTTGATGATAGTTTTGTAAACTGTTTTATATTTCTAATTATTTTATATTAGAAAATATATAATATTGGCGATTTTTAAGGTAAAATAATTTTATACTATAAAATTTGGGCGAATTCATTTTTAGAAAAATGGAAATTGGCGAGTCTTTTTTTGGAGAAAACATGGAATATTAGGCCACCTATGAATATTAGCCCCTAAAATTTTCCATGTGCATAACCATAACTAATATATTCGCACAATAATCAATAAGAAACATACAAAAAATGTGCTATCAAAAAATAGATCAATCGCAATAAGTTCGCAAAAACCTGTCCTTTATATTAATCTTTAGATCCTTTCAATACATATCATACTTTCCCTTACATAACCCTTCCGCGCACATAGTCAGCGAAGTCCACGCACACAGCCACCAGGATCCTTTCAACCCAACCCAGTCAAAACCCTTCACAATGTACTACACGTGCATAAAATTATATCAAAACATTACATTTCATGACTGACTACTTTCCTTAGCCTTGATTTATCTATTTATATTCCTTTAGCGCGCAGATACTATGGCCTCAAACCATGGTTTGAGGCCCATAGTTCACCCTTAAACCCATTTACATCAAAATTAGGGACTTTGACACACCTTGAAGACCCTTCATTAATTCACGCAACATGCATATACAACACATATACAAAATTATATCAAAAAGTGTGCCTCAGGGGATCCCGCTCCAACACTCTCTCAAAAGTGTGCTTAAAAAGTAAGTCCTGAACCCTAACAAGTTAGGAAGTGTATTTATCCATCATTGCATTCTTTGTTTTCCTAAAAAATCAACAAGAAGTATTTTGAAAAGGAGAAATGGAGGACTATATGGATTCAGATAAACTACCTTAAATCTAAAATTAGAGGCATAAATTAAGTGTTGAGTTTATTGAAATAAGGATTAATAACCTTAATATGGATGTATTTATCACTGAAATTGTCAGAATCCTTGCTATTTGACATCCTTTGTCTAACAACATGCTTCCAAATTTTCTTATATGTATAGGAATTTGTAGAATAACTCGAAGTGGGACCTAATTATTGAGTTGTAGGTTGAGGACCCAGAATAAATTACAGAGTTTTCAGTGGAATATTTGACATGGAATCAAATATACGGAGACCAAGTCAATATTATTATGTATTTTTGACATGAGGATATTATAAGTGGAGAGAAAATTAGGGAAAGTGAACCTACTCAATTTGTTGCTAAAGCTCGTCGAGGTAAAGCTGTGAAGGATATCAAGAAGATAATTTCTTCAACATATCTAGAATATGTTTTGTGAGTCTCTCTCTCTCTCTCTTTTAGAATTTTGATTTGAGGTTCACTATGTCAAACATGCATAAATATTTTAATGAATTTGTTGTAAATTCTTGATATATAGATATTGGTGTGCCTATGGTCTGAATCATGTAAAAGCCGGGAATGTAATTAAACATGACTCTACGACTAAAAACGTCTTCCATGTCACATCATTAAAGCTGGTTTCCAATGGCACTTCATCATGCGATGAATTTCTCTTAGACCAAATCATGTTGTTCTAATATATATAGCATGCATACATATTGATGAGAAAGTTGTTGTTTTTCATGGAAATGTGGAAAATGACATGCCAAATAAATTCAATTTTGCGCCACATTTAATAGAGAATATATGAACCATTGTTAAAGATTTGATACGTGATGGTTTTAATGCTACGATGATATGGGACAAGTTTATCTCTGATGTAAGGTATGGATATGGTGATTTTTTCATAGGGGCACCTCAAGGTTATTTTATGACAAGACAAGATGTGTTAAACATTTACAATAATATCAAAATGCTAGAATATGCGAGGGATGAAAGTGTTCAAATGAGTGTGGATTGTTGGGTTCGTGAATGCTGAGAGAAAATTTTCTTCTACCAACAACAAGATGTTGTTAAAAACATTCTTTTCATTGTAGGCATACAAACAAAGTGGATGATTTCAATGATGGTCAAACACTCGCACAACAACGTTATATCAATGAACTCCATATTCAACACTAATAAATATGGGGTAAACCTATTTAACAAAATTTCATTTATTCGACTTCATTTCGATGTTGTCCTCTTATTTACTTATAATTTTATCTTTTTTATTTTTATTTTAGTATCAACTCTAAACCTTAATGATTTTTTATGTTCATCGTAATGTAATTCCAGTAGCTTGGGTAATATCATTATAGAATAGTACTCCTGGTAATTGTAAATGGATGTCACCATTATTTTCAAATGGGGAAAAAAATCCATATTGGAAAGTCCTAGCTTTCATCAGAAATGATGTAACAGCAGAAATCGAGGCATTAAGGTGAAATGTTTATTATTTTTAGAATAAAAAGGAAGCTATAATGTTTAAGGATATTCTCTTTTAATGGTATGTTACTTCGGGACTTGCACAAACT